>OY720444.1:65391989-65897012 GCA_963082915.1 Dolichopus griseipennis | reverse complement strand
TTTTTGTATATGTACATACATTTGGAGTAAAAATTTCAGATTTTATTATTGAAATGTAGTGCTTATTTGCCTATGTAGCTACTAAATTTAAAAATGGAATAAGGGGAGGAAAAAATCATCAATATAGATATGTTATAAATCTTAAAATTGTGGCGGTGTGGTGTAGCTGTAAAAAGAGTAGTTCACTCCTATACAAATAGGTATAATATAAAGTAAAGTAAAGAATTCAGAACCATTTTTTGTATATGTACATACATTTGGAGTAAAAATTTCAGATTTTATTATTGAAATGCAGTGCTTATTTGCCTATGTAGCTACTAAATTTAAAAATGGAATAAGGGGAGGAAAAAATCATCAATATAGATATGTTATAAATCTTAAAATTGTGGCGGTGTGGTGTAGCTGTAAAAAGAGTAGTTCACTCCTATACAAATAGGTATAATATAAAGTAAAGTAAAGAATTCAGAACCATTTTTTGTATATGTACATACATTTGGAGTAAAAATTTCAGATTTTATTATTGAAATGTAGTGCTTATTTGCCTATGTAGCTACTAAATTTAAAAATGGAATAAGGGGAGGAAAAAATCATCAATATAGATATGTTATAAATCTTAAAATTGTGATTTTAAAAAAAAACTCGACTTCTGTCAACTTAACTATTATTTTGTATTTTGGCAGCTTCAATATAATATAATACTAAGTACTTAACTTATTTACTTATGAATTATGATAGGTATGTTAAATTTTGTTGTACATATTATGCTCTATGAATAAGCTTTTTAATTACGATACAGAGTACATCATCATCAAATTTTCAGAACATTATATATTTTAGAACACTATTTATATTTAGAATGTAAATCGCTTTTTTTGTGTAATCTGTGCAAAAATATACTCTCTTTAAAGCGCGTTAAGCTACAGGAATAAAATTCAAAAATACTTAAAAACGTTTTTATAATTGAAAAAATTATAAATTTTTTTTTAATAAGGAAATTTCAAACGAAAGAACTGTTGCCATCAATTTTAGTATGCATAGGAAAAAAAAAATAAGTTTTGTATAATATTAGTCTAATATAAATTATACAAAACGGATTTTTTATGTAAATTTAAAAGCACAAAGAGCTCGAATTTCGAGCACAGGGCGTTACTAGTTTGTTTTTAAACCGAAAATGAAATATTCAAATTTTATTGTAATATCTGTTATTATCTTTGTAAACTGGTGCTATTTTTTAGCTTTACTATGTTTCAATTCGGTATTTTCTTATCAGTTTGGATTTTTACTTAATATTGATTTATTTTAAATCAGAATAATGAACAGTTTTTTATTTAAATTTTTACAAGTTTTTTTTTTAAAATTTATGGAAGTTTTTTACTGATAATAATGAAATATATAAATTAATATATCTGGCAGATGTTTTACAAGTTTTTATGCACGTATGAACGTATACTGAATTTGTCATCACGTTTCTGACGCCTGTGTAGTAGAAGGGGTATAAACTCAAAGGTATGAATCGGATCAGAATCACTCTAAAACGCTACTAAATTCTTTAAAAATGAAATGCATGGAAGTTATGAAATTTTAGTAGTGATCACGAATTAAAACTAGAATCGCTAGTTTATAAAAGAAAATTTGTAAAAGTTTGTAAAAGAAAATGCTTCTAAAAGCCTTAAAAATGAGTTTAAAGTTTTAAAAATCTAGCTATGTGTGTTCTTCCGTCCGAATTATAACTCAAAATTAAAGGAGCTAGAATTTAGTAATTTCCACAATTTATTTAATACAAGAGCCGTCATTGAGAAAGCAGTGAAAAGTTGTTAACTCTAATGACTATAATGGCCACAAAATATAATTGGTGTAGCGCAAGAGGTTCGAATAACTGTCATTTACTTTTTTACATAACTCAGTTTCTATTAATTTTCACTTTCATGCGTTGACGTCTACTCTACGCTATTCTTTGTTTTTGTGAGTTTTTAGTTGAAAAGTCTGCAAATTTAAATGTAACTAAGGATTTGTTATATATGTATATAATATTGTTATGAATATAATTTATATAATATTAATAAGTAATTCGTAATAACTAAATAACTAAAATTTTATAAAAGTTTTTTTATAAAATAAGAATCAATCAAACTAAACTTTTGATTGATTTTTATAATTCACAATATACCTATATTTTTTTTAAATTTTTCTAAGTACAAATTTATGATCAATTAAAGTTTAAATCTGGTGTTGCCTAGACATTGTAACTCTACGACCTAATAAGTTCTCTAATTAACTATCAATAGAATAATCTACAACGTTTGGCTTAAAGATCCGCAAATGTTGATCAGTTTATTTTTTCGGAAAAAAGTCGGAAAAATCTCGAAAAAACGAAAAATTTTAATTAATTTATTAAATTTTTTTTATTTTAAAGACGTTATAATTAAATTTATATTTTTATTAAAAAAAACCTCCAATAATTCATTGTATTGTGCTAATATAAAACTATAAATTAATAAATTTCTTATAAATTAATTTTGAATAAGAATTTATTGAATTAATTATGAATTTTTTAAATTTATTTGTATTTATTTGTATCTTTGTTATAATTACATTTGTATTTTATTTAAAACGAATACAGCGAATAATACCAAAACTTATAGTTGAATTTTTAAAAATGTTGCAAATCATTATGACTTTTCAATGATTTAAATTAGAAAATTTCATAAATATTAATGAATTTTTTTTTGAAAAGTATATAAAGGTATTATTTTAATTTAGCTTTGTTTCCATTATTCGGAAATAATTTGGAACTCGGTAATATAAATTTTGTATGGTTTTAATTTCGGGAAATTAAAAAAAAACAAAATTTAACACAAAATATATTGAATGATACTCAACAGATAAATGATATTTCATCGAATTAAAATTATTTCTACATTATTTTTGCAATCAAAATTCACTTTGATTTCCTGTATTTTTTTGGTGGTTCATCTTTAAAAATAACCTGCAAATTTAAAAAAATTTTAAAACTTTAATTCAAATGAAAAAAGATGTTTTTAATTATTTCCGTTTAATTTTTTTTTAATGCTAAGAAAGAGTAAAGCTGAGCTGAGATATGTAGGTAAGTATTTCATAAATTTTTTTTTCCATCTATAAAAATTAAAAAATTTAAAATTAAAACATTTCTACATAATAATTAACTTAATTAAATGACAAAATTAACAATAACTTGTATTTAATAACAATTCAATCTTGATATTTGATTAACTTGTTCTGACTAGAATTTTTTTTTTAATTTCATTTAATTAATGTCACATAATTTAAAATGGAGATTTTTACAAAGTATAGTAATTAAAATTGAACTTTTTTAATAAGCTAATATATACATATATTTATTTTAATGCGTTTAAAGTTTATTTTAAATAAAGATAAGAAATGGAAATTTCCATTAAATATTGTGAAAATGTGAAATAAATCTCTATAATTAAAAACTATTTATTCATTTATTTAGTATTTCTAAGTACATACAATGCCGGGCCCTTTTCCTTTGCGATTTGGCAAACAATATTATTTTAAAAAATTAAAAACTAACATTTTGTAATTTTAATTTTTATATTCATTTTTAAATACCTACATTTTGTAGAATTCTCGTAAAATATAAAATTTAATTTAAATTTTCTGAACTATTAAATAATTTGTAATTAATTTTCGCACTAATTGAAGTTAAGATTATTAAGAGTACTTATTTATAAAAATTTTTTATTCTTCATTTATTAAAGGGGCATGTATCTAAATATTTAAATAAAGTATTAAAAATAATATTTATTCTTTAACATATATACACATGTTAAAGCTTTCAATCTCTTAAAATAACAAAGATAAATAATAGTTACAAAATTAATTTAAAATATAAATTTTGTAAATAAAACAAATAAAAATTCATTATTTTTATGTATTATTAGAACAAATATTAAAATAATACAGGAAATCTTTATAAACTTAGAAAATAAATAATAATTTTTATTTAAAAATTAACTTAAAATAATTAAAAGTGACGATTTATTATTGTATTACGTAATTTAATTGTAAAAATTCCATTAGAAATTGTTAGAATAACTATGATAAGAAAATTAAAAAACTGTAAAAATAATTTCCGTTACATTACAAAATATTATTATAAAATATGAACTAAACATTGAATAAAAGATTCTTTTATTTTGTAATTAAATCGATTTATTTAGTAAAGATTGATTTATCAAGAGATGTGAAATGTCAAAAAATGTAGTAAATGATACATAACGGTGACTACGATTTTACGACACTTTAAATGTCAACAATTTGATCACAACGCGTTTAATATATTAAACGTTTCAATTTTTTTTTTGTTCCGATCACGGATGTCACAGTCGCTTTCAGGATAATCGATTGCTTTTATTTTCATAGATTTAATATTTATTTGACATTTTGAAGTGTCATCTCAGATGTATTGTAAATATAAACAAAATGTAATATATCACAAAATTTTGATTGACAGTTTATTTATTTACAAATTAATTATTAGTATACAATTTTAACAAATCAAAGTGGATCTAACTAGCTACCTTATTCATTTGTTTACTCTCAGGTTAATATTCATTACTATTTGTTTAATATTTTACCAGTTTCAAAATTAGATTTTTGTTAAAAAACTTTAATTTAATAACTAAATTAGCACATTAAGTTTTGGCGTGACTAATGAAAAGTAAATAAATAAAATTGTGAATTTTTTTAGCAAGTTGAGTATTCTGATACGTTTCCTTAGTTTTCGGTCTATTGTGAATTAAGCTTTAGAATTTTTTTTTTAAAATTAAAACGTCATAAATAAATAAATCTTAAATCTTGAAATAATAAAACATAAATTGCAATATTCTTTTACGTTTAATAAAAATTAAAAAAAAAATTAAAAATATTTAGTAAAATATTAAAAATAAATAAATAAAAGAATTTAAAGAAAAATAAACAAATAAATAAATCGTAAATTTATCTAATTATCATACACATGTTTTTAATTTGTTTTAATAATTAACACATTTTTTTTAATTTAAATAGAAATAACTGGTTTATTTTATTGAATTATAAGTAAAAAAATATTTTACAAACATACTTTCTAAATAATTTAAATATATAAAAATTTAAATTAACATTTAATTGTTGTTATTAAATGCAAATTTTGTTTTAATTGTGACACATCGAATTAAAATTGTTTAAAGATTTTTTTTAAATATGAATGTAAAAATTTTTTATAAATATGTATAAATTTTAAAATTATTACTTGAATATAAAATCTAATCATTTAAAATAATATAATGGTTTGACCTTCAGAATTTTAAATTTGAATTTTATTGCATTTTTAATTTTGTAAAAAAAAAATAACTATTATCATTTATACGTATAAATTAAGATAATTAATATATGAATATAACATCCTAATTTTTATTTTACATTGCATGTTTAAAAGTATCAATTAATTTTATATGTATACATATTTAGGAGTTATTAAGCTACTAAGGTATATTTAGTTAATAAAATTAAAGTTATATATTATTACAATCAAAGCGGAAACTTCTGCAGTAGGCAGTGTGGAAAAGGGGGCTCAAAAAACTAATGCCCAAGCAGCACCCCCAACACGCTAGAAGGTCAATGTAGACAGTGTGAAGATATTTTTCTATCCTGATAGTATAATAACTCCACATGTAGGATTATTATGCTACCAGGGTAGAATTAACTTATTTCGACAAGCTTCGGCCTATATGGAACGGTAACCAAATATCAAAGAGAACAAAATTTAGAATATTCAACTATAGTATTAAATCCACACTAATATATGGCAGTTAGTCATGGCTACTAGTGAATTCAAGAAAAAGCTGCAAGAATTCGTTAATAAACACTTGAGAATCATATACCGATTTTTCTAGTCAAATAGAATCAGCAACAAAGATCTATCGAACTTAGAGAACGAAAAACCGCTTGTAAAGCAAGTAACCAAAAGAAGATGGTACTGAATCAGACACACTTTGAGAAAAGACGAAAGTGCTATATCTAGAATTACACCATGATGTAACACTCAAGAAAGTTCTAAAGCAGAGGTAGATCCAGAATGACATGGTAGAGCAATGTTCTAGAAGAAATAAATAGATTATATCTTTCCTGGAGCATAATCTAAAAGAAAGCGTCAGAGAAGATTAGAAGCTTTAAGTAGAAGCTCCATGCTTTCTAGTCCTACGCTCGAATTTTTAATTATAAAATTAGTAAAGGTCTAATATAAGCCCTTTTGTTTTTTACTGAAAGAGAAAAATTTTAGATAAAGTTGAAAAACAGACACTGTCAGAGCACGGAAAGCGTTCAGTGAGCGTTCATATTAAATTTAGAGAATACTATTGTGATCATGTTCTCACCTGATATTATAAAAAAGGCATGTAAGTGACGGATTACATTTACATTTCTTTTCTCACAATTTTTTATATTATAGAAGATATTTACATTCTTAAGTATCAATTTCCAAGAAATTTTTTACTATTTATTTTAAATTCATATTAAATATATTTTTCACATGGAATCTAAAGTGTGACATTTGAGCACGTAGTTAAACTGAATGTTTGCAGTGCAACATTTTGAATATGAATCTAGCTTAGGTATATACTCGCATTGCATTACTTTTTACAAAATGTAAATTAAATAATATAAAGTTAATCTATGATCAAAATAACTAAACGTGTTTAAAACAACTATAAAATAGGTATTTGCTATTTACTATTTATATATAGAAACTACATAACTCTTCTGCTTCTTAATATAAAATATGTACATATTGTTTTTTGCATTTTATTATTCATAAATTTTTTTTTGCATTTTAAAACATTTTGATATCTGCCAAATACGTATACGTATGTAGGAAATAAGTGTTATATATTATAATCTACATACTCGTATGTATAAATATCAAAGAATTTAAAAAAAAAATCAGAAAAATTTGAAACATAAACAAGTTCGATGTATCTTATTATAAGCAAAAAAGTGTCATATACTTATTTGAAGCGTTTTATTATTTTAATTTAATAACTTTTAATGTATGTCAATTTTAATTAATATTATATATACAGGGTGTTTCTTAATTAAGTGCACTGCTATATATCACTGTACATACATACTTATGAGTAGATAAAAAAAAATTAAAAAAATTCAAAAAAAAAATTGTTAAAATTTCAACGTTTTAAGTTTTCAAAGTCTAAAAGATTGAAAGTGGATTAAAAGAGAACATCTTAAGTTTTTGAATACATTTTACAAAATTTTCAAAGGTAGTCTAAAAACAGAGTTAAGAGTAAATTATGAAAATTAAAAAAAATATTTAAATTTCATTTAAGCTCCCATATCTTCGAAACTAGGAGAGACCCACCTAAGTCCGCATACAAAAATGTGCCTTCTCAAAAGTACCTATGCATTGGTGCCCTTAATTAGGAAACACCTTGTATAAGAAATACCATTCAGATTTCCTAATTAGTGTATCAAACAAATATTATATTATATAAAATTTTTAGTTCACACCTTATAACTCACAAATGAAAATTGTAATTTTTATATTGGAGATAAATTAAAAAATATTTTACTTAACGTAATGATTTGTTTATGTAATAATTATAAAAATTAATTAATAACAAATCTTAAAGTAAGTTCATTACAAAAAAAAAATTGAATTATTGTTTATAAACGCCTATATAAATAAAAAAAAAAAACTTCCTAAAATAGATTTTTTCAAAATTAAAAAAAATTAAAATTTACAATTTATTTGGGAACAAAATCACAATACCTTGAAGAAAACGTTATAAACAAAAAAATTATTTAACGCATGATCGTGTCAAAAGAAATATCATGTCAATTTTAATTTGATTTTGGTCTAATTTTAAAAAATATTTAAAAAAAAATAATATTTTTTTAACTTAAAAGTTCATGCTTGAATTATTTTTAATTTAAAATACAAAAAAAATTTTATTAAACAAAATCCAAGAGAAAACAAATTTTTAAATTCATGCATTTTAAAAAATGATGTTTGTAGATCGAAATCGAAAACGTTTTTTGTTAATTATTTTAAGTTTCTTTTTTTTTTTTTGGAATTACGGTAGTTTTGAATAACAAATAATAAGTATACAACTCTGGGTTATGGGAAGCCATGAAGGTGAATGGAGGTTAGCCAAAATTTGGATTGGATTCTTGATCATCCTGAAGGTTGGCTTCAGTCCGAAAAATTTTCAAGAAGTTTCTAAAGTTTTATATTAATGACCTTTGATTTAATCTCTGATCTTTGATTCTGAAACAACAATCAAACATATAGTAATAAAACATTTTCCAAACAAGAATAAGATAGTGTTCATTGTAATTATGAAAGTTTAAAATACAATATAAAATAAAAGAAGCAACCCTACTACATTTAAAAAAAAATTGAGTAAAAACCAAAGCCAATTGTGAACCTAAATATAGTTTTTATTCTATTTTTAAAACTTAATTTGATTTTTAATTAATATTCAATGGATTTTTGTATTTCTTTCCAATTGAATAAATCTTAAATCTAAATAAAAAATCTATTTTAAATTCGATTGATCGAACAATTTTATAAAACACTATGAAAATGCATTAACATATTTTTGTAAACATAAAATATATATAAATATACGAATAAATGTATATGTAATTTAGTTGGCAATATCGGTAATACATTCTTCTGACTCTGGGTCTTTTATCAATCCTATATTCTTTTAGTATAACCATCAATGAAATTCGTTGACCACCTATTGTTGATTCTACACTGAAGAACTAATTGAAACAAAAGACTATGTTAGACCCTATGTTATATGTAATTATTTTAACAATATTATTTATTAAGTTAAAACTTATTTAGTTGGAATATTGTTTTTAGTTTAACATTATTAATAAAATTATAAATAAATTTATAATATAATTTAAATATGTAACTTAAATTTAATAAAGTTAAAAATTTTAAAACGAAATAGATAAAATGGTAAATATTTTAATAAATTGTTATACTGTCAATATAATATACATTTTATATTCAAATAAATTTATTTAATTAATTTAGTAATTAATATTATCAATCATTTTATCATTCATTATTTAATTTGATTATTTTTTTTTTTAAGTTTATAAGTCTGTGAGTTATATTGTTCAATTAAATTATTTGTTTATATTTTGTGTTTATTTATATTTATTATATTAATGTGTTTTTATTATAAATTTATAAATATTAAACATTCGTTATGTATTTAATTTGAATACACTGGCGAATGAGTAACTGAGTAAATAAATCGAATTCAGAACCAGGTACAAATTTTATTCTAATGAAAGATCAGGAGTCAATCAACCATTTTTATACCCGTGCATACATGTATGAACATCGGGTATATTAAAATTACTCCTCCGTTTGTAACGCATCGATCTAGACGAGCTAGATATAGTGTCAAGGGTACGTATCGAATCAGCATCGAAAAACGAATCGATCTAGCCATGTGTGTCCGTCCGTCCGTCCGTCCGTCCGTCAGCACGATAACTCAAAAACTGAGCTAGAGTTCTGAAACTTTCACAAAGTAATTTTTAGACAATTTGTGGGTTCCCTATTGTTTTTGGTTAAAATCGGATAAAGGCTTCTGGTTTTTAATGTTTACAATTTTTTTTACTTTAAAAAAAAAGAACTTTATACCGCTGACCAGTTATAAGAAAGTAAATTTTAAATAAATATAAGATTAAAAAACAGAAGATTTAATTATAAGTAATTCAGTTTTTTTTTTAATATTAAAAATATTAATTAATTTAAATTTATTTTATTTATATGTATTTTATAAAACTATAAATTATTGAATTCTATTATTCATATATTAATATTCAATATTTAAAAATATTATTTTATTCTATTATTATACAAATTAATATTAAATTTATTCAAAAAATTATTAAAATTATAATAGCAAAAAATTTTGAAAAAAAAATAAAATAATTTCAAATATATTTCCATAAGCATACATATATATATACTTACTATTACGGCTGCCCTCCTTGACTTTATATGTTAAATTATGAAATGCTAAATCAACTGGAGACCTTGGTGGTAAATTTTTTAAGGCTTTTGGTTGTGATGGTGTTATTTGTGTTTTAATAATAATTGGTTTATTTTTATTATCATTTAATAAATTATTAACTACACTATTATTGTCACTCGGCATTTTGAATTTTTTTTATTTCCAATATTTCGTAAAAAAAAAAAATTATATTAAAAAAATTAATATTTAAAAAATTAATTAAACAATAAAATTCTTTATTGCAACTCGAATATTGACATATTTTGCAATTATTACTATATTTTTTTTTTTTTTTGTTATTTATTTTTAATTTATTTTCTTATTTCTTATTTTTTTTTAACTTTTCACAACCGTTGTTGCATTTGTAGTTGAGTGATAATTTTCTTTTATTTTATTTTATATTTTATTTTTTTTTTGTATTTCTTTCTTTGTTTTAATATTGAATATAATTATTTTTATATCTATCTATCTTTTTGTATATATATATATTCTTTACATAAGTAAATATATTTATATATAATTTGTTGTTCAATTTTATTTTCTTTTTTTATATTTCTATTTATTCTTTTTTTTTTAATTCTTTATTTTATATTTTTTTTCTTTATAAGAATTTTACAAACAAAAGCAAAAATTTGAACTGAACAAATCACTTATGAACTTATTTTATAAATTTGTTTCTAAATTTATTCAATAAAACCTTTTATTTTCAATTTTTTTTAATTTAAAAAAAATATTTAAAAAAATTAAATAATTAATTTTCTTATTTTTTTTTTTCAACTAACAAAAAACTAGTGTAAGAAAAACTTTACACAAAATTATAAAAAAGAAATAAATTATAATTAAAAAAAAATAATAATAATTTTTTTTTTATCCGATCACTTATCCAATATTTAAATTTATATTTTGTTTTTTTTTCTAGAAGAATCAACTTTTTACTTTGAAAGTATGATCGAGACTGAACTTAAAAATAAATATTTTAAAATACAATAAAAATACAATTTTATACTCAAATAATTTAAAAAGGTGAAGTATATATAAATAGGTATGTAGAATTAATTTTATAAAATTAAAAGAAAAAACAAAATTACAATGTGAATGAATGAATAAAAAATATTAAATATAAAAAAAAAACAAATTTGAGATAAAACCGTATAATGAAAAATAATGTAAAATAAATAACAACAACGGTAATGACATATACAAGCGAACATTAGACTTTTGAGTTTTGAGTAATATTTTACTATACTACTTTATTTAATTAATACTCGCTCGTATCGTAAGTCGTACTTCGTACCAGTGATGAAATCTTCAATACAATTGTACTTTTTTCAATACAATTGAATCCAGAAAATACAGTACATAGTTCACTCGAACCTAAATTCAATACACTCTACTGTGAATTTTTTTCGAAAATATAAAATATGTTCCATTTCAGAGTTTTAGTCAGAAGTTTCTCTAATAAAAAACGAGGAAGATTATAGTTGCCCTTGTCAACTTTTAGATACCCGTGCATACCCACTATGGTGTATAAAATAAACCGTAATTTACTTCCCTTATACATTTAACTCATTACCCCATAATTTTGACGTAAAAAAAAAAAAAAAAAATTAACAAAAAAAAAAAAAATCACAAAACAAAAAACAAAATTTTCATTCATTGTCCCATAACTTTAGCTTAAAAAAAAAAAAAAAAAAATAAAAAAAAAAAAAAAACAAAAGAAAAAAAAATTGTCCCACCCTAAAAGTCCGAAGGTCCGAGTGATGTCCAACTTTGCCAAGTAACTTGCCCTATTAATTTATCTGGCCAATTTTAATTTTAACCTTGTAGCTTCATTAGATTCAAAGTTATTGAATCGAAAACTTTGTATGGCAGCCCCCCGAAAATGGGGCCCTAAAATTTTGAAACTTCATATAAGTGCTCGATTCATTATATAACTAACCGTGTGTAATTTTCATCCGCGTAGTATAAATAGTTTTGAAGAAATTCATATTGGTGCAAGGAAGTTGTATGACAGTCCCCCGAAAATGGGGCCCTAACATTTTGAAACTTCATATAAGTGCCGGAGTCATTATAAAACTAACCGTGTGTAATTTTCATCCCCGTAGTATAAATAGTTTTGAAGAAAGTCATATTGGTGCAAAAAAGTTGTATGGCAGCTCCCCGAAAATGGGGCCCTAACATTTTGAAACTTCATATAAGTGCTCGATTCATTATATAACTAACCGTGTGTAATTTTCAGCCTCGTAGTATAATTAGTTTTGAAGAAATTCATATTGGTGCAAAGAAGTTGTATGGCAGCCCCCCGAAAATGGGGCCCTAACATTTTGAAACTTCATATAAGTGCCGGAGTCATTATAAAACTAACCGTGTGTAATTTTCATTCTCGTAGTATAATTACTTTTGAAGAAATTCATATTGGTGCAAAAAAGTTGTATGGCAGCTCCCCGAAGACTTGGTCCGATTTTAACCAAAAACAATAGGGAACCTAGAAATTGTCTAAAAATCACTTTGTGTGAATTTCAAGACTCTAGCCCTTTTAGTTTTTGAGTTATCGTGCTGACACACGGACGGACGGACGGACGGACGGACGGACGGACGGACAGACACACATAGCTAGATCGACTAATTTTTCGATTCTGAGCCGATACGTACCCTTGACACTATATCTAGCTCGTCTAGATCGATGCGTTACAAACGGAGGAGCAAATCTAATATACCCGATGTCATATATGTATGCACGGGTATAATGAACTGAATTAATATATGTTTAGAAATATATATCGCATAACTCAAGCTATATTGTCAATACCACATTCCTCTACAAATATTAAGAGAATATTTTCGATCCAAAATTTATTGAAAATAAAATGCAAAAATAGACTGCAAATAATTGCAAAATAAGACTGCAAAATTCAAAGCAAGGATTTAATAAAAAATTACCAGTGCCATAGTTTTAAGATGGAGAAAGACTTGATTTAAAAAAAATTTACAAAATGCTGCAATAATGGCAGAAGAATTATTAAATTAGGACTTAAAGATAAGAATTATGTGATTTTTGTCTTAATTCTTAAATTGAATTTGTTTTTTTTTTGCTTGTTAATGTAGTTTTACTGTTGTATAATGTAAATACATATATAAACAAATTTCAGTACAATTAATCTCAATTCAGTACAATTTTCATTATACTTTTAGTACACTTCACTTTACTCATTTTTCATCCCTGCTTCGTACTATACTATATGTTTGTTATGTATGTTGTATTTGTATTTGACTCTTCGTATCAATATGACATTTGCTCATAAAATCAAATAAGATTCTCATAAAATATTTTTTTGATACAATCATTATTACATTTGTAAATTTGTAACTTAAATATATTTTTACAATATTTCATACATACTACTTTTTTATGAAAAAAAAAAAATTCAACAGCTGGTTTATGTATTTTGTAATGGAAATCCATATTCCATTATTAATTTTTAAAAACAATTTTTATTTTATACATTCAATATTTTTTTCTCATTTTACAAACACACGTGCAAATTAGAAATTGCCTTGCCACTCGTGGGAAATGAACATGTGAAAAAAATAACGATTAGTATAATTTGTATGTAGTATATGAAGTATACAATATATGAAAGTATGTACATAATTTATAAAGTAAATTTTCAAATTAAATTAATTAAATACGTTTGTGTGTGTATGGATCTGAGTAAAATTAAGTTCAAAAAAATTCTGTATGATACAACATTCTGTATGAGAGGCGGTATGATTGTGATATGATCATAGTTGCATATATTTTGTATGATAGAAATGGGGGTTTTATATATTTTTTTGTTAATTATTATTGAATTGAATAAGAATTTAAAATATTTTGTTTTTTGTGTAATTATTTTTAGAAAATAGAATTTAATAAATAAATATTTAAAATAACTATAAATTAAAATAATTAGTAATTAAATGAATATTTTAATTTTACTGATTGGTATTGTAGGTTAATAGTTTGTTTTAAATTTTATATAATTATTATATGATAACGGTAAATTAATTATCGATATTATAGAACAATATCTATAATGATCTTTAACCTTGTGACTAGTTATATAGTATATAATTTTATAAAATTGTTAATTGCTTTCATTTTTATTATCATGAATACAACAGTTTAATTAACATAATTTATTAATAGATTTATTGATATTTTTTATTATCTAAATGTTTGTATTTAAATTCAAATTCAAATTCATAAAATTTATTTAAAAAGAAATTAAAATGTTTAAATATTGTTATAATTTAACAATTTCATTTTTTTTTAAAACACCTTTTTGAAATTAATTATTTTAAGGATTATACAAAAAAAAGAAACGGAAATTGATTATGTTTGGAAAGATATTCGGTAAAAATTAAAACAAGCAAAAGTGTTACAAAGTTAATTTAAAAAGAGTTGTTATTGCAAAATTAAAAGTAAATAATTCAAAAAACTTACAATTATAAAATTCTGAATTAATCGAAACCATGAACTAACATCCAATTCATTACCTCTTAGGTGCAACACTTCAAAATTACCACATTCTTTTATTAAAATTTGACTTAGTGATGAGTTCATTTATTTGGAGGTGAGTGAGTTCATAATTGATATTAGGGTGGCTTCAAAATAATTTACCCTATATATAAAATTTTATTAGAAGTTATTAACTTCGATATTCATTCGCAGCACCGAATTAACCCTAATTAATTGCAAACATTTACAACGCGTAAAGACCATCTAAACATATGAAAGAGAAATCTGGCTAGTTACAAACAACATCACACGGAAACTACAGGTGTTCATTAACAAATGTCTAAGAATCATATGCAGAGTACACTGCATACCAATAAGCAATTATGACCTATGGAAACTTGCCAAAGTATAACCGATTGGGCAAGAGATCATAAGGGAAATAAATAAGATAAGGGAAACAAATATGGCATATCCATCTCCTTTCCCATAAGGGGATAGGACACAAACTTAGAAAGTCGCAAGAAAGCATAGCAAGAGTAGCACTAGATTGGAACCCACAAGGAACCCGAAGACGAGGTCGCCCCAATAACACCTGGAGGCGAATGATATTAGAAGAACTGACCTCAATCTGAAAAACATGGGAGGAATGAAAAATAACTGCTTCGAATAGAGTCAAATTGAAATGCTCCCAATTGGAGCAATAAGGACAAACAAAAAAAAAAAAATTACCAACAATTACATTTATGAATCAAACTAATTTTAAATAATTTTATAATAATATTTTAATTTCATTAAATTAAATTTTGAATAATATTACTTCAAATCGTAAGCAAATATTTAATTAGGAATTAATTCACTAAATATTTATTTAATTATTTAAAAAAAATACGTATAATATTTCTACTAATTCATAAAAAATAATAAATTTTTTATTTTTATCTAAATCAATATTTGAATTTTGATCGCTAATACTAAGGTACTATCTTATCTAAATAATATAACTTAATCTTAAATGTGTAATAACCTTATGCCAAGGTTGCAGTATTAATCCTTTAAAAAAAATATTTTTTACGTTTTTCTAAAACCTAGGTAACTTTTTGTTTAAATTATAAAATTATATAATTTAATCTAATCAATATATAAATTTTAAAATTTAATTCTTTTGTGTAGATTAAAATATGATTATTAATTTTAAAGAATTTTAAAACTTTGGATTATGAAATAAAATTTGCTATATGAGTCAGGGATTAGATAATTTAAAAGATTGTTAATAAAAAATTATGTTTCTAGTCTAATATTGAATGCGTAATAGATTGTTTATAGATTTTAATTCAAGTAAAATTTTAAAATATTGATTTAAGTACATCTATACTTAATTAACAAAATTTCATTTCATGTTTATAAATCACAGACAATAATTTTTTTTTTTAATTTATGAAACATAAATAAGATAATTATTAATAGTTTATTAATTTAAATTTAATTATTCTATTATTGAACTAATTAATTAAGATAATTTATATTATCTTTTAATTCAATAATTTGATTGAAACAACTTAATAATCGTGAGCAGTTATTTATATTGGTACAATATGTAGCTTTAAATGTTTGGAATAATTTAATATTTACTTTAATCTCTTTGAATATCAAATAGCTATTTACAAATTGATTGAATTTCAATTAAATCACTTAAATGTAATTTTGTTTTAAAATCAATTCTATTTATATAATTTTTTATTATAAGAAAGTAGGGTAATTACTTTATAAATTATTTAATATATGCATATATCAGTGTGTCATATAAATATTATATGTATCTCTATACAATGGTAATTACGCTGTATAATTAAAAAAGTTAATAGTTAATTAATATTCGAAAAATTTTTAGGAATCTCGGAGATTTTATTTATATAAAACTAAATATTAAATGAGGGACCTTTGTCTTATTTTTTTTTTTTTTTTTGCGAGGGAATGGAACGTTCGAAAGCCACCCATTGAAACTGTGTGGTATTTCGTTGGGTAGTGTGCGACTTTACCTTGCCAAAACCACACCCTTTTTGAACCAAACTTTAGGAAGGAACCTGTGATACAAATGTATAGTTTGGTTACAGGGATGGGATATGAAAGGATTTTAGGATTGTCGGAGGTTATTTGGGAATTTTGGATTATGGTGGATGGGGAAAATTTGGAGGTATATTTAGGAGAGAGATGTTAATATTCTTCTTAAATTTATTTAAGTCGTACACATACGAATTACCAACTTTAGGAAACACATTGGACGGAATGTGATTCCATAATCTCGACATGCGCATAACAAACGAATTTCCATAAGACGTGTTTCGCCTGAGGAAATGCGGGTTAGATTGCCGGGTGCAGGTCATGAGGTATTATTAATAGAAAAATAATTTTTTCTTTTACAAAATCTCCTTGGTGACCAAATATACTTTAAATAGGAATTAAACAAAATAAGTTATATTGTAATCTATTGTAATTATAATTATATTTAATGTAAAAATTCCAAATGTCAGATAGACAAAGTACTAACAATTTATAAGGCAACATTTATTCGTGTCTGGGAATAATTAATTGAATTTAGAAAAGAGTTAAAATGTTAGTTAACAAAGTAACGGTTTTTTTTATGTTTCATATATTTAAAAAAAAAATAATTATCTGTGATTTATAAACATGAAATGAAATTTTGTTTTAGAAAAGTACGTTTCTAAACCAATATTTAAAACGTAGAGTTATTGCTATAGTTATTAAATAGAATTCAATTCTAGTAAGAGTTAAAAATGTTGATTAAGGTACATCAGTTGACATGACCTGCACCCGGGAATCTAACACGCATTTCCTCGGTTAATAAGGTAAATGCTTACCCACTACATTTCCGAGCTTACCACTTACCCTCATATAATATTTAGTTTAATATGATTAAAGTCTCCGAGATTCCTAAAATTTTTTAAATATGAATTATTTCATTCGATATTCATTCGAACAGTGAACTAAGTATAGATGTACCTTAATCAACAGTTTTAACTCTTACTAGAATTGAATTCTGTTTAATAACTATAGCAATAACTCTACGTTTTAAATATTGGTTTAGAAATGCACTTTTTTAACTTATTTAAATTATTCGAGCCGTTAGTCATTTTATTTCAAAAAGTTCTAAAATTTCATTAAAGTTTTAAAATTCTTTAAAATTAAATAAACAAATTACTTATATATTATGATAAATTTAATTAAGTTTAAATTAAATTATTCTGTTAAAGGTGAAATGAGATCAAAAATTAATTAAGTCATTATTTGATTGAAATAATTAGCTTTATATATAATCTAAAAGTTATTTCTATTAATAAAATATGTATATATTAAGCTTTCAATTTTTAGAATAATTTAATATTTACTCTATTCTTTTACATATTTGCTAATCGATTGAAAATAAAATTGATTGCTTAGATTGTTTTCAGAATTTCTATTTTTTATAGTTATTAAGGGGAAGAAGGATAATTATACGTGGGTCATGTACATTAGTGTATCTATACAATCTACATGGATTTTATGACGCGGTTTTTTTTAAAAAGTTAATTAACTCTAAACTAACTCTAACTAAAAGTTAATATTGATGTTGTTTTAAAGTTAATGTAGTTTTATTTTTCATAAATTAAGAGTGCTTTAATTAAATTTTTATTAGAATAGGTTTAATGATGTCTAGCGACTATTTGAGTATAATATATACCTTAAGGCACTTGGGACTAAATATCTGAGTCATTGGTACTTAAGAAAATTTATTTTATTATTATAAAATTTATTTAAAAATTTATTATATTATTAGAAGAGGTTTTAGAGCTGGCTTCAAAATTACACAATTTATTTATGTACTAAAATTTAGAATTAAGATTTTTGTGTCCGCTGAGTCGAGGACGAACAGGCGCATATTAAAAGTTGTATAACACACGTTACCCTAATAACCTACTTAGATGAAAAAAAAAATTAAAATAAAAATTGAATGAAAAAGGTGTATTACTTTGATTTTGAAGCCAACTCATTTATCTATAAGGAAGTTTAGACCAATATCTTTGAGTTAGAAGTTCTAGAGTCAAAAGTCGGTTATCTAGAATGTTATGATGTTTCTTTAATGAATATGTAGGATGCCAGTTAACCCATCTTCATTTCACACGATTTTCTGCTGCTGTTTTTAAATTCTCCCATGTGAGTTTGACCTGGTAAGGTTCATTCAGTACTAAACACTATCTTATATTACTATACAAATTGAGTCACAAGATGCATTGTAATTACATTTTATAGACTTCTGACATGCTACGAATGTAAGCCTGAAACTTCTGTCACGTAACTGATAACAAGTATGACAAAGTTTTTTAAACTTTAGATCATTTTCTAATTTCAATTCAAAAAGAAAAAATGAAACTTTAAAAGTACTTTATTTAATTTTTTAAAAGTTTTAAGGTCAATATTTGATTGAAACATTTGATTACAGGACAAATTTTTCCAGATACTATTTTTTAAACTGATGTTGCAATTACTGTTATGTATCTGTTATTACTGCAATCAGGAATTATTTAAAAATATTCAAGGTTAACTTGCAAGTTAATATTTGAAATAATATTATTAGTCAGCGCTTTTTTTCAAAGCCCGTGTTTAGATTATCAGTTAAATATTAACTATTACTTTCATATTATTAAAAATAAATATGTATTATTGAATTCATTGACTTGAAAAAAATTAAATGTATATATTTTTTAAATATATTAATTAGAATATTGTTTAATAAAAGGTAGACTACTGCAATATTTCGATTGAAATAAGTTTTTGTAGTAATAATCAATCTAAAATGGTAAAAAAAGTTGAATATTTATCTGGATATAAACCCAGGCTGTCGGTAGAATTATTCGTAAATAGACTTTTTTTTTTACACAATTCATTACCACCATTCATTTATTTTTAAGGTTAATGGCAAGTTTTTTTTTTCATAATAATCTCAAACGTGATAAAAATGTGAAGTATTTGTATATAAATCTTAAAAAAATTGCACAGATATTATAAGTAGAAACGTGACAATAACGTCTCTGGAAAATAAAATAAATAAAAAAATGTATATGCGGAGACTCAAACGCGTCATAATGTGCTTCTAAGAAATTTTTCGAAGAAATCGTTTGAGATATAAAAATAAGAAATATATAATAGTATTAAGCATTATGTATTTCCTAAAAGCTTTAATAAATTATCGGGTTTTTTTAAAAAAAATTGATAGTGCGTTATGTTTCAACTAGGCGAATGACATATGCCTAATGGCGCATACATTCAGAGGCATCCAAAGTAAAGCAAAACAACTTCAGCAAGAAGCGCAACAGGTCAGTCTTGAAATTAACCCAGGTAAAACAAAGACCATGAGAATAAACAACATCAATACAGAAACCATCACAATAGAAGGACAATCGGTTCAATATGTTGATAGCTTCTCCTACCTAGCACATTAACAACGAGGTACAGATGGAAATAGCAAGAGGAATATGGCACGGAGAAACTTTGCAGAAGATTTTCAAAACTTTCCAACTTGGACTTCAATCTACAGGATTCTTTTTTTTCATTTGTTTGGCCACTAATGAATGTCATCTACCAGATTTCTGAAGGTCCTTTCTATTCTACATTGTGTTTGTTGGTTTTTCCTAAAAGAATTATTTGCTCTTTTAAAAATCTGATTATTACTATTGCTTGTTAAACACATGACACTTTTAAAATCCTACAATGCATTTAAATTTTAAATGCTTGAATGCTTTTAGTTTTTTAAGCCTAGATTCCATACACCATCAAGAGTATAGGCCTATTTTTTTGTGATTAATATTACAGTTCCCAAAATCCTCCTATATCCCAATTCCTGTAACCAAACTGTACATTTGTATCACAGGTTCTCTTCTAAAGTTTGGTTCACAAAGGGTGTGGTTTTGGTGTGGCAAAAAAAAAGTTATAAAAAATTAATGAACCGAAGATACTATATTTGGTATTTTATTTTTCAGTCCCTGTTTTCATGTAGCCAAAATTTAAGATAATAAAAATTTTTGACTTATTAATTATTTTTAACAATGTAACTATAACCTCTGCTTACTATTTAATAAACAAACTATTTCAACACCTAAATTTATTAATATTATAGTGGTAGACATTTTTTTTCAAGTTCTATGTTTTTTAAAACTCATATTCTATTCTAAATATTTATTCTATGTTTTTGAAAGGATCAGCACAAGTCACCTTTTAATTATTTTTCTTTACTTTATAACTTTCGTGTGCGTTAAGTGTATTAATAAAAACGCTTTTAAACTGTCATTTAATTATAAAAGTATTTTTTTTATACAAACCAGTTCCAAAGTAATTAAAAACTGGTCATCTTTTTCTTTTGTCGATTTATACAAGTAATTTTTAGCTGTGACATTAAAATTACTAAGAAATCTTGTTAATTTTAATTAGTTTTTTTTTAAATTAATATGTTTTTAAATTATAGTGAGTATTTTGATAAGACATGATATATCTTGTACCACTTTAGTATGTCAGTCAAAATGGGCTTATTAGCAACACGTTTAAATGCAAATTTCATATAAATGCACACAAAAATGAAGTCTCATTTAATTAGTATATATTTTATATATGAAACGTATATGCACATTCACGAAAATAAAAATCCCTGGAGAAAAATACATATTCACAATAAAAAAATTTCACATCCTTGAAACATTGTCAAATTGTATACATGTCAAAGTATCTTTTGTTTTAAAATGTCATGTCATTTGAAAAACTTTTACACCTTTTGAAATAAAGTAAAGAAATTTTAACCACGGGTAGGTATTAAAAATAAAATAATTTCGTAGAAAAACTTTACCCCACTTGTTATGGAGCTACAGCCCACCAAACTTGGAAAAAGCCCTATATTTAAATTGTTATAACAAGAGTTCTGTTAGTGTATTTTCAATCTGAAAACGTCAAAAGGTACCTGGTTTTATCAACTTTTAAAATTTTTAAAAGGCAAATGTTTAGGGTTGCCATACTAAACTAAAATTTACCATTATATTCTAAATATCTTCTAAACGGTTCAAGGTCCTAACCTTGGAATTTTAGGAGAAATTAGATCCTCATAAATTTATTAGGAGTCGGTTAACAAAATTTTTTTGTCACCTCTCTTGCTCCCGAAATACGCGACGTACTATGCGTCGGGTTTTTAAAATTTAAAAATTGACAAAGCATATTAAATTTTGTTATTGTTTTTTGTTATGTTGTTATGGTGATTATTTGTTGACATTGAATAAATAAAACGTTTTTATATTACGTACGCGCGTATAGATTTGGGGAGCTCTTATTTAATTATATGTATTTAAAATTATTTTGACAGAATCGATTTCGGGTATTATACGTCATACGTCGTACGCTTTAGATTAGGTAAGGTCCTTAATCAAGGTTACATTTTTTATATATTTACACATAATATATATATCTATTTTAATAAAAGGTTAGGTACTGCTGCTAATTCGCGTGTCCTAATGATCATAAGTAACACTTAGGAAACAATGTATAAGTAATGAAGCAATTGGGTGATTAGGGTGGCGTCTACTAATTATATTAGTTTTTATATTGTATTTTAGGTTGTATTCAAACCCAGTGCAATCTTTTTTTTAATATTTTTTTTTGTTTTCAAAATGCAATTAAATTCAATTTTTCAAATATCATGAAATTTATTTTAAATAGATTCGAATTTCGGACTTAAGTTTCAGTCCTATTTTCAGAATTTAAATTTTTTTCATATTTAAAAATGAATATAAACATTCATTAACTTTCCATGTAATTTGATTTTAAAACAATTATTAAATGAGAAAATATGTCATTATCTCTTTTCAGTAATTTTTTTTATATAGGTCCTTAATCTTTTATTATAAATATTCAACATTTTGATTGGACATTATGTAATTTGTGTAAATCAATTGACGTAATCTTATTTAAAAACAAAAAAAAAATTCCATTTCGTGATAAGACTTTGAACTTTGAAAATTTTGCAAAAACATATGGATGACATGAATAAACAGATTTTCTGATTAAGAGAAAGTTCAGGTTTTCAATTAAGTGCCGGTTTTCAATGAAAAATAGTAGTAGAAAGTTCCTAAAAGCTCCGCTTTAGGTTTTTTATTTTTTAATTTATGTTTGAAATTTTTCTTTGTTTGAAGGGCTAACTGTTCAACAGTTCAACTGTCTTTATTTTAAGGGCATATGTTGGAAACAGTAAGGAAACCAAAGTACTAGACATAATTATGTTCTTATTATTAAATGAATCTCGTATACAATTATTACATTAATTTGTTTATTTACTTATTTATTAGTTACCAAGGTTACGCAAGGTTTGGGGTGCTATTATGATATTATAAATTATATATTTTTTTTTTAAATTATCTGACCAGAGTTTGAACCTAATACCCTACATTTAAAAGGTCTATGTCCTAACTAATACGCTATCGGTTGGTTACAAACATAAGATAGTGCTACATAGGTCTTATAACAAATGTGAAACCTCTTATTTTTTCAATATAGATATAATTATATATTATAATGTTGTATATATTATAATAATTTTATATTTGAATTATAAAGTGTTTCTTCACCTGTGAGTTATATTATTCAATTGAAATATTTATTTGTACTTTGTTTTTTTTTATAACTCTTATTATACTAAAGCATTTTTTATTATAGTTATAGAGTTGTTAAATATTTATTATGTTATTAATTTGAATTCAATGGCAAATGGAATCTAAGTCCCGGATCTCTCAAAGGAAATCCGGAGAAAAAAGGAAATCAGCACTCTTACCACGGCGTTAAGCATAAAGGTTTGTCAATTGAGCCCTTAGATCAAAAAATTAAAAAAAAAATTTAAATTGAACTTTAAGGGACATTTTGCGCCTCTAGGGACTTGCCTTTTCATAATTAACACTTCACGAATAATACGGGAGATTTATTTGTGTCCAAAATTCTAAAATTAAAAGCATCTATTTGTTTAATAAAGTGGAATTGTATAAACTTATGTTAAAAAGCTAATTTCAAAAATATGATCATAGAATTAAAATACTTCAAACAATTAAGTTCATAATTAAAATCACTCTTTTTAATTTTTATTCTAGGTTTTTTTTTTTCTTTTTAATTTTATATTAGTTGCTAGCTAAATTATAATACAATTTTTTTTTATATTCGTGTAATAAATTCTAATCAGCCATAGTCATTTAATTTAATTTGCAAATTTTTAAAATTTATTTGCTGTAAATATTGCAAACATATATTTTATTATCAATAATTTGATTAATAATTATTTATTGGGTATGAAATGGAATTTTTTTTTTTATATGGCATTTCCGTACAAAGTTTATAATAAATTTCAGATATTAGTTTGTTTGTCTTTCGTATTTAAAAAAAATCTATAGCTATTCTTCTAACATTTGTTTTGTACTTTTAATAAAAATTTTAATTAGGAAATATGGAAATCTGAAAAAATTTTGATGACTCATATGTTTTTTCTGTATAATTTTCAATGAAAATTGTAGACACCGATTAAAAATGAAGTTGTTATGCATTTTGTTATGCACGATCTGTAGATCAAACAAGTGATGAAAAAAACCAAGGGTTTTTAAAAAAGCACATTTTTAAAATAATATAGTGTTGAAGCTTCAATGTTAACGTTTAATTTAGGAAATATATACGTTGGTGAATAAGTTACTACTTACTTATAAAAACCGTAATTTTTTTATTTTTTTAATTCCTAATAGCCCCTCTATGGGGAAGGTTGCTCAATTTCTTAAGGATTTAATCCTCACTACTCTCCTTCCCCCAACTTTTTTAGGTTCAAGGAATTTAATTTTGATTCTACCAAAATTTGGAATTTTATTTAGAATTTTACTATATAAGCAAAAATGGTTAAAACTGACAGACACTTTCTTCAATTTAAAGAACCGCTTTTAAATTTAAGAAAATCTTTTAGCATATGTTAAAGTATAATGCTGGACCTTAAAATTTTATATATTAATAAAAAAAAATTTGAACAGGTATTCAAGTTACAGGTGTTTAAAAATAGCAAAATTTCAATTTTCGAGACCTTATAGCTCCTAAACATGGGGCTTGACAAAAAAATGTTGTTAACCGACTCCTACTAATTTCTGAGTATCTAACTTCTTCCAAAATTTAAAGGCCCTAGCTTAAACCGTTCAGAAGATATGTGTAGCCAAAAATTTTGCAAAAATTGAGTTTTGCATAAAGGTAAATTTTAGTACCGTATGGCAACCCTAAACATTTGTCTTTTAATATTTTATAAAATTTATAAAACCAGCTATCTTTTGCCGTTTTTAGATTGAAAATACACCTAATAGAACTCTTGTTATAACAATTTGAATATAGGGCTTTTCCCAACTTTGGGGGGCTGCAGCTCCGTAACGGGTGGGGCTACAGAAAAATATTCTTCTACGAAATAATTTTTTTTATAATACCTACTCGTGGTTAAAATTTCTTTTCTCTATTTCAAACGATGTAAAAGTTTTTGTAAACATACGGACATACGGACAGACGGACAGACGGACGGACAGAGTGAAGCTATATAGGCACATTTTTACAAAATTTTTTGAAAATGTGCTAAAAAGGATCCTTAATAGGGAATGAACAGTGTTGTTTAATTAAAAATAAAATGTAAAAATCGGTGAAGTTTTTAGAATAACTTTAGTAAACGTGTGTAGAGTTTAGTCAACGTGGATAGATTTCAGTCATCATAGAAGCCCACTTTGATTTTCAAGGCGAATCGTTCCAAATTCAGTTAATTTTACTTATTTTGTAAAAGGAAAGCTTAAAAAGGCATCAACGTTACTTTTAAAAGACCTCAAGAAATTTTAAACCCTATATGTTAGTGTTAGGTTTTAATCATCTTTCCTACGCCTCATTGCATCAAAAGTGGGATAAGCGCCTGCACTATGCTCGTGCATTATGATGCCTAAAAAGTAAGATTGGGAATAAACTGGGGAATTTCAAAATTAAAATTCCCTCATTGTTTTTTAGTATCTATAAAAATTGGTAAACGCTCTTTAGCTGCAAACATAATTTCGAAACTAATAAGGATAGAAACTTCAAAATTGGCGCAATGATGTTTATTTCTATTTTCTTTGTATCTCTGAAATTTAGAAGCAATTAGAGTCGCAATTCCAGTACCTCCCGTACATTTCCCAAGCCCTTAAAGCATATTTTCATAACTTCGAAATTAAGGAGGTTAATAACTTAAAATAAGTATAGAAGGTTTGAGTTTTGGTACAAGGGTGTTCATTTTATATTTTATTTATGTAATTGAAATTTGGGATCAATAGGAGTAGTGGTTTGGGTACTTCCCACATACCTCCTAAGATTTAAAAGCCTATCTTATAGATTAATAAAGATAGAAACTTCAAATTTGGCACAAGAGTGTTCTGTCTTGTTTTCTTTATGTTTCTGAAATTTCGAAGGAATGAAAGTAGTATTCTGGATAGCCGCCTCAATCCTTTTTAGACTTATGCAGCATATCATCGGAATAAGTAAATTTAGAAAATAAAAATTTGGTATAAGGTAGTTTTGTTCTGTTTGCTTAAGGTTCCTGAAATCTGAGATAAGTTAAAGTGGGGGTTCGTGTAACTGTCAATTCAATTTGACAGATGTACGGTGTATTACTATGTCGTATTCATTGAATTATTACTCTCATTAGTTGTTTTTAATTAATGAAATTGTTAATAAATTTTTTTATTAATATTTATTTTATTATTTAAATATTTCATTTTTAGGATCTAATCATTCTCAAGCCCATAAATCAAACTGGTTTCGAACTATGATTATATAACATAAAAGCTATATTTAAATTTTTTTTACTAAATGGAATAATAATAATTAATATTAATAAATAATTTGATAATAAATGACGATTTTATTTTAATTATTTTTTTTTTTAAATTAATTTGAAATTTTATTTTGTTAAGCGATAAATTTCTAGGTAATGAGTTCAAAGTTCATGTATTATTTATTAAATAATTCTACTCCGTTTACAATACAACATAAATTTATATACTGTACATGTACATAATACATGTATATTATATGGTAATAAATAAAATATTGCACTTTAGAACATTTAAAAGTTCTACACTGATAAGATTTAAATTATTGCGCGATATTTTTTTTTAATTTTGTGTTTTTTTTTATTGAATTATAATCGTAAAAAAATGTTTTTTTGTTTTTTATTTTTCATCACAAAAAGAATCTATGGGTTTCCTTGACTTTGTGAATCTATAGTAAATATATTTTATAGATTGATTACAAAGCTTTAAAATACATACAAGTTTGAGTTAATAAAAAAGAAAAGTGATTCACATGATAGAGAAATATTTATATATCAGTGGCGTATCGTGACAATAAGGTATAACGTTCGAAAATACTAAAATATAAATTATATATAGCTTTATAGAATTGCTCTTTAAAAAAAACTTTGAACTCATTTTTGAAGCCTTTAAGAGCAATTCTAGCTTTAACTTGTGATCACTACTAAAAAATCCTAATTTTTTTTTTTCAAAACTTTAAACTTTTTTTTGAGGTCTTTAGATGCGTTTTAGTGCAATTCTTTAAATATAGCAGTGACGTGATTTACATCACAAGTGTGATTTACATCACATCAGAATGAAATTTTTCTATAATTTAAAAAAAATATTTGCCTATATAGTTTCCCTTTGTCCGAAAAAAAATTGCGAAAAAGCTAAAAATTTGAAATTTTGAGAGATAATAGATCTTAATAAATTAGTCTTTTAGTGTGGTCCTTCATTTAGGAGTTGTAACGGGTCAAAAACTGAAATTCGAAATTTATACACATCTGTAACTTGAACAAAGCTATTAAATTATATTTTAGCATGGCTAACAGTTTTTCTTATGCACGAAAGTTTGTCTTAATATTAAAGGGTGTCTTGATTTTTTACAATTTTTGTTATATAGTAACTTTCTAATAAAAGTCAGTTCAAAAAATGTACGTCTAAAAAACATGCAAACATAACAAATCATTATTCCCGTATTATTTTTATACCCGTATGACTACATAGTCAAAGGGTATAATAAATTTGCCATTACGTTTGTGACGCAGAGAAGGAGGTAGATATAGACTCAAGTGTATGGTTCGGATCAGAATCGAAAAATAAATCGATTTAGCTATGCATGTCCGTCCGTCCGTCCGCGCGATAACTCAAAAACTAATGGAGCTAGGATCTTGAAATTCGCAAATGCGTTTTTTTGCAATAACCGTCATCGCTATTTAAATACAGCCATTTTGGTTCATGGGTTCGGGTAGCTGCCATACAACTTCTTTTTTTATATGAGTATTACTCTGTACCTATTACAGCTGCGTGTTTGAAATTTTACCAAAAGTAGTTTAGTTTTATGGCCAAAGTTTCTGCAAAATTTGGTTTGTCTACTGCAGTGGGTTCGGGTAGCTGCCATACAACTTCTTACTTTATATGGGCATTACTCTATACCTTTTGATGCTGGGTGTCTGAAATTTTGCTAAAAGTAGTTTAGTGTAATGGCCAAAGTTTCTGCAAAATTTGGTTGGTCTACTGCAGAGGGTTCGAGGAGCTGCCATACAACTCCTTCTTTTGTATGAGCATTACACTACACCTAATAAAGCTGTATGTTTGAAATTTTGCCAAAAGTAATTAACCGGATGATATAATGTATATGTTACGGTCATACGGGTATTCAAGAGTTGACACAGTCTACTCTATTACACTCTTCCTCGTTTTCTAATATTTTTAAAAGATAAAAATTTACAATTCCCAATTTTTTTTTTACGGGGGAATGGAAAGCTTGAAAGCCACCCATTGAAACTATGCAGTGTTATAGACGTCATTATTTTATTCCATATTGTAATTTTTTTTTTAATTTCACAAATTACAAAAGCAAATCAGTATAAATTATATAGAGTGTACAATGCACACTAAGCTTCTCCACCAACAGACGCCACTGTAATATATAGTAACATAAATATTTAAAAAATGTATATATATGAAATATTAAAAAAAAATTAAAATCAAAACTCGTAGTTTTATTTTTTCGTTGTTTGTTGTTGTTTTATAATCGACGAAAGTTGGACTTTGGATTGCGTGTACTTTTGTTCTAATAAGTATTAATTAAGTTATTATAAGTTTATCATATTTGTTAGTGTATTGTATTTGCACAATTTTTTGAACTTAATATACGTTTTATGTTTTTTTTCACTTTGTTTTAAAATTTTTTAATTTTTATTAAAATTATTGATAAATAAAATAAAGAAAATTGAGTGTTTTTAAATAAAATTAAGTTTTATTTACCTTTTAAAGATAAAGTAATAAGTTTAATTGAAATTGAAATTATTGTTGTTGTCAAGAGTTAAATACCTAGAAAATGTTTACTTTTCTATTCCTTTTTTTCGAGGGTGGATAAAATATTTCAACATCCTTATAGAGCTGCAAGGGGTTCTCAAGTCAATGGGGTTCTCTAGAGTCAAGGTAGTGTTGAGCTCTAACCAACGAAAATTACTTTCATTTTTAAAACCAAACTTTATGAATGAGCATTTAATATACAAATGTATATAGTTTTGTTTTTATTTCCTAATCCCAATTTTGAGGGTTGCAGTTAGGAAAGTAAGCGATGAGTTTACGAATTACAAATTAAGTAGGATTAAAGAGGTTTTCGATCTGCTGTATACCATCTTAATGATTTTACAGAAGAGAACTGAGCACATTCCATAACTACCCTTTTTTTTGAAGCTGGACTACTTTAATTGAAGGGTTTGATTGATTTAATTTTAGACAAGGTTTCGTTTTCTTAAAATGTATCTAAAAAATAAGGTTGGTGACCTATATCGTATGGTGAAGGCAAATGAAGAGGGCGTTGAAGTAACACAAATATTTTATAAGATGGGAATAAGATGGGCATTAATTCCATTCTAAATATGTGTATCATAACTTAATTAAATTTAACTTACCTAAAAATTGCCTTCAATTAATTAAAAAACTCACTAGTATATTTTGAGTATTTTATAGAATTTCTTCATACAAATTTTGCTATCATATTAAAATGGCGAGAAACTTATAACTT
This sequence comes from Dolichopus griseipennis, assembly GCA_963082915.1. NCBI lineage: Eukaryota > Metazoa > Arthropoda > Insecta > Diptera > Dolichopodidae > Dolichopus > Dolichopus griseipennis. The sequence goes on along the minus strand of OY720444.1, from coordinate 65,867,249 downwards.
ACTCTGTAAGTACCGTTTTAATTTGAATATTTATTTATTTATTTATTTTGAACCAAAACAAGATTTTTACAAAAAATTCTTAAAGCTTAAACTTGGAATGTTTCATTTTACAATTGTTACTTTTTCAAATATGATCTGTTCAAATTTGCTTCCAATTTACCTTACAATTTGTGCTGTGCTCCCTGATCTTGTTTATGAAGAAGAAGAGATTTCTTTCAAAGAAAAAGAAAATTCTTTTAAAAAGCTTGATTAGAGTTTTCAAAATTATAATGCGAGGTTTCTTTAATTTCAAGGTCAGTCCCAATTTAAGGGAAATGTTTCCCACCTTTTCATCACAATTTCTTGTTTTAACTTTTAAAGCCTAAAACCAGAGCTTAAATGACAGTTTTTATATAATTCGAATTCATTTGACTTTTATGTTTGTATCACAATACAAGTGATTATTTCTCTAAATTTTTAGTTATTAAAGTAAAATACATGCCATTCCCAATTTTTTAATGTATTTAACAAATAAGTATATAATTATCTAAAGTTAATATTAAAAACAATTACTCATTTTTGATAATTTTCAATGTGTCATATTTAAATACACAACTCACTTGTTATAGGGTTGTGTAAATTATTTTGTTAAATAATTAAGTACTATCTTTAGTATGTTTTTTCAGAAATACATATATATAATATATATATATATGTGTACTAAACCCTTTATAAAAATTAATAGAATTAAATTTAATGAAATAAACTGCATAGTAATGTAATTAATACCTTTGGGAATTATAATTTCTAACCCGTGTGGATTTAAAAATAATATTATAATAACTTCTCCTCGCATTATAATATGTGTGTGTGTGTGTGTCTAGGTATATGTCCATTAATAATTATAAGTTATTGATATAATTTGATTGTCACAATGTACAATTTTATATCGTTGTCGTTCTTTTATATTCGAATAAAGAAGAAAAGAACAATAAAAAATTAATTTTATATACAAAAAAAAAAAAAAAAAATCGATTTTTTGTCTTTCACCTCAATTAATTCTAAATGCAAAATTTTCTGATGTCACTGTTGCTGACAGTGATTGGTGTTTTGTTCTTTTTTATTTTTTTATAACATAAAATATAAACAAGTATCTAATGAAAAGAACGAAGGGTTTTTAAAAAAAGCACATTTTCAAAATTAATCAATGTTCCATATAATAAGTTTTGGGTAAAAAATATATAAAAAAATAAATTGATAATATTGGAATTAATTTATTTCATTAATTAATTAATTATAAATAATGAATAATTAAGAAATCTACATTTAAAATATACGCTCAATGTCGAAACCTGTTAACAAGTATCGAAATATAATGTTAGAGCGTCAATGTTATCGTTTATATTTGGAAATATATATAAATTATACATCGCTTGAAGGTGAAAACCCAATGAACGCTTTGAATGCCTCGCTTGATTGTTACGTTTTGACGTCTGCAATAACATACATTATTTCTTATGTAACTAGACCCAATAAATAAAGCAAATAATGTCTGCAAAATTTTGAATTGAAAATTTTGACAATTAAATTTTTTAAATTCAAAATTTGTTAACATGTAGTACACAAGTGATGTTGTTTTTTTATGTTTATAAAAAAAAATACGTAGATATCTTATTTTTTACAAAAAAATTCTAATAGTCCTTGAACGGGAGGGCTTCGACATTTTTTTTGAGTAAACTAATCAGCTGATTCTTAAACATCTAATCTACTCTTCACACACAAAATTTTCTAAGCTTGAAGAATTAAATTATGACATTCACTATAATTTGGATCTTTTCTTAAAAATAATTAGCTTATATAATGCTAAAATAGTTAAAAAAAAATTTAAGCTCAAAGAGTTAAATTAAATTTATAAATATATCCGGTCAAGTGAATAAATATATATATATATATACGATGAATAAACGCTTTGTATGCTTCGCTTGCTTCTTACGCTTTCAAGTCTGCAATAAAATACATTATTTGTTATGTAACTAGGCCTAATAAACAAAGCAAGCAAAGCAAATAATGTCTGCAAACCAAATAGCTTTTTAATGAAAATCTAACCTACTCTGCACACACCAATCTTTTTAAGCTACAGAAATTAAAATGTGACTTGCCCTAAAATTTAGATCTCTTCTTAAGAAATATATTATAAGCTAAAATGGTTAAAATAATTAAGAATCACTTTCTTCAATTTCAAGAGAGCCTTTTAAGATTGATAAAAATCTTTAACACTGATTAAAATATAATGTTGGAGCTTCAATTTTTGTAAATAACTTTAAAAAAAAAAATTTGATTGACAGATGTTTAACATACAGGTATTTAAAAATAGCAAAATTCCAATTTTAAAATGGTGGGCGTCACAAAAACACATTCTAATTTCTAAGGACCTAACTTCTCCCAAAATTTAAAATTTTTGTGAACTTAAGCTGTTTACAAGTTATGAGTCATCAAAAATTTTGCATGACAGTGAATGAAAGTACCATACGGCAGCGCTATTTGTTTTATATATATTCATAAAGCTTATAAAATCAGCTGTCTGTTACAGTTTTTCGATTGAAAATTAATTTATTAGAACTTTTAATGTAACAATTTAAATATAGGACTGTTTCGCTTTTTGGGCGGCTGTAGCTTTTTAACGGATACGGCTATAGAAAAATGTCTTTTCTTTATTTCAAACGATGTTTAAATTGTTTTAAGACACTGACAGACGAACGGAGTAAGACTGTATAGGCACATTTTTTTCAAATTTTTATTTACAAATTTCCTAAAGAAGACCTTAAAATGACATAAGAAGGAATAATAAAATAATTCTATACGCTTAAAAAAGCGCATTCACTTCTTTTTGAATAAAATGTTTATTTTTATTGGTGTTTTCGGGTTGTTAAACAATTTGTTTTAAATTCTTTTATACAATACAATACAAGTAATATACAAGTAATATAAAAGTAAAAGAGTATTTAGATTTATTGGTTTTTAATTTTTATAGAATATTAAAGAAATTTTATAATATTGAAAATATAATTGAAATATTTATTATTTTATTAAATAAATAAGTTATAATTGAATAAAATTTTTCCTAAAAATTTAAAGTTCAAATTTTTTCGTAAAATTGGTCAAAAATTCCTAATTTATTATCAGTTCCTCTCTTAAATCATCTTGAACTTTTATCTTAACAGTAAAGGGATAATTATGAGTCGCATACCTTGTATGAGTGAATCCATAACAATTCTATGATTAAATCCGCAAACCGAAAGTTTTTATGGATTTTGTTTTTTTGTGAATTTAGTCATCAACCCAATTTTTAATGAATCTTGACCGGATATTATTTGGTATTGAATAATAGTCCTAATCTTATACTTTCTGAAAAACAAATTTAATTAACTTGTTTTTGTAACTGCTAAAACTATAATCAAGTATTTTTGCTAATTAAATTAAAAATATAAAAAGAAAAACACTTTATTTTTAATTACCAAAAAACCTGCTCTGTTTTGCGCTTTTTAATTTGAAAGTCTTAACCAATTAATTTTAATTTAGAATCAGTTTTTAAAATGCTAAACACTTGTTTTTTTTATGTTAATCTATAATAATTTGTCTTAATTAAAAAATATATCATCACACCTAATATTAGGTAAAGATAACCTGTTATAGGGATATATTGACTTTCGTACAGTGTTTGTATCCAACAAAAGGAAGCATTGGAAATTTTTATATATTTTTAATGAGCGTTACTTTCTGAGCCAAATTAACGACTTTTTTATCCGTCTGCCCATCCGTTCGTAGTTTAACTCAAAAAAAATAATGATGATCTTCATAAAATTTATACCATAGGTCGCCAATGACAAAATTTAAGTAGGGTATTGAAAATGGGTAAAATTGAACAATGGATTGGAATTATGCAAGCTTTCGATCGAACCAAAGGCAAGTAACCATCTCTAGAAATCAATAAAGATGAGATCTTCAAATTTTGTACAAGCCCCTTGTGTGTCTATAAATGTAGGATGAATTCGAGTGGTTGTTTGGTAAACTCCACACACACACATTCCAAAATCTGGCAAGCACATTTTCGAAATTAATAAAGATGATACCTGAAATTTGGAACAAGGATGTTCTTGAATTTTGAAATTGTTTTGTTGGTTTGGGCACCTTTCCCCTAACTCTCAAGTCCTAATAAGCATATCTTAAAAATTTAATATGATAGAAACTTGACATTCTGTACAAGAACCCGTTTTCTTTATGTTTTCTGAAATCTGTGATAAATTCAAGTGATGGTTCGTGTGCCTTTTCAGGTCTTTCCCAAAATCAAATAAAAATATGTCCTACATTCAAATTATGTGTAATAAAGTTAAAAATTATTCTTGTCTGAAATAACTTATCGATTTTAAGGTTAAAATTATATTTTCAGATGAAGGGTATTGCAAAGTTAGTTTCATTGATTTACCTTTGTTTCATTACAGTTTTATTAAATTTCATTATACAAAAGCTTCCAAATTTACATGGAATAAAATTGCCTAATTTTAGGCCTTTACATATTATTTCTATTTATTGCATTTTTTTTTAATATTCGAGTTGCATTAAATATTTAATATAATTTAATTTTATGTTTCAATACTTTTTAATTGCACTGTACTGATGTTTTCGTATATATTGTGCATTTATTGTACAAAAGATTTCCTTTTTGTTTTTTAAGAAACTAAACAAATATGCACATATATATATATATATATACTTACTGTTTATAGTTGCAATTTAAGACGGTTTAAGTGCTATCAGTATTCATATTTTTATTCTTTTATACAAACTTATACAAAACCATGAAATATTTATACATATATTTTGTTATATATATATATATTTATATATATATTATTTATTATAGGAACTTTATGATTAAAAATTTGAAACCTTTTATTTTTAATTATTAAATATCTTAAGAATTATATTTTATTAAATAAAACAGTTATATTTATTTCAATTTCCAATGGCATTTTTTTTATTTTCTTTAATTTAATTTTATTTCAGAATTGTTTATTAAAATTAAAAAAAAAAATATTTTTTTTTTAAATTAGAAAATAAAATAAAATATAAACAGAAAAAAAAAACAAAACTAATTTTGCACTTTAAAACTATACTACTAGTTTAACAGCAAAATTTATACTAAACTGGTATACAGGATTTTTATTTTATTTGTTGAACATTTTATCCTTGTGATATGTATCTACATAATATGTATCCATATAAAAATGTTTAGAAACATTTGTTGAATGTGCAACTTGTTGATATGTTTTAAAATATGACATGTTTTTGAAAAAAATTGTCTTGTTGCTCCTCATTTTTTATATACTTAGTTGCATGATGATGTTTGAATTTTTGAATTAAATTAAATTCAAGTACAATACAAGTAATTAAATAATTTAAAAATTTTGGGTATGCATATTACCAAACTCATACTAAATTAATAAATTAAAAAAAAAACTGGCTTTCGGAAATAACAACAAAAAATAATAATCCATGAAAATGAAAATGAAATAACCCCGAATAATTTTGTAACCAATTAAACAGTAAAAAATCTATCATTATTTTTTGAGTTCTTAATTAAAATTAATCGAAATCTCACATGTGCAAATATTTAAATATTCAGGGGGAAGGAAGTACTTTGATTACGAATACAACTCCTAAATCTTTCTTTAGTCTAAATACCGCATATATGCAATGGTAAATATTTTGTAACAAACCCTCCTATTTTTCGGAATTTTGCAATGCAATTTAAATTTTCTTAGTATTTTAATATGGAAAATTATTTAAATTTATTATTATTATTCATTTTCAATTTGGAGTGTTATTTCATAATTAAATGATCCCCATTTTTGTATATGGTGCTTGCATGGCAACGAATGTATGGAAATATGCGTCACCGTCAAATATGCGATATGTCCGTTCGTCCGTACGGCGGATAACTCAAAAACAGTGTACTGCACGACGAAAGAAGGCTAGGATTGCATATGGGAGAAATCGAACCATTGATTTGGATTGTGAAAGCTTTCGATAGAACTAAGGGCAAACGAGCATAATTTCGAGACCAATGATTTGATAAATGAAGGTAAAACCTTCAACTTTAGTGGAAGGGTGTTTCTCCTTATTTCTTTTGTGTCTTTCATAATTGATCAATTAGAGTTGTAATTCAGGAACCTCCCACACATTGTAAAATTTAAATGCCCAAAAATTTTTATTCCAAATTAATAAAGATAGATACTTTTATATTTGATACAAGAGTCTTCGTTTCTGTTTTCATAATTTTTCTGAAATTGGAGAGAATGAAAGTAGTTGTTAGGATAGCTGCCCCACGACTCCTTAGACTTATTCAGCATATTTTCGGAATTAATAAATTTACAAAATTTAAATTTGGTTCTGTCCTTTTTCCTTGACGATTCTAAAATCTGAGATGAGTTGAAGTGAAGTTCGTGTAACTGTCAAATCAATTTGTTAGGTGTTGGGTATTACTAAGTTGGTTGGTTCGACTTACTGTTGTTTCATTACTTGTTGAATATATTAAATATTCCTAAAAGTCCCACCTTTAAGGTTTTACACAAATAGTAAATAAAATATAAAACCATTTATAGGTGAATATATTAACACATGATTACATGCCATTACCAGTATTCTTTTAAACTTAAAAAATAAAATCAAATTGTAGTGTTTGCAATTAAAATCTAATTGACTTCTAAAACTATTATTTTATTAGATAACTCCAAATGAATTTCAATATAAGACAGTGATAAAAATTTTATGTGACTTGTTTCTCACTTTCATTCAACTCACTTTTTATCAAATTTTTAACCCTTGAATTTTGTAGCTCAGAATCATGCTAGCAATACATACTTTTTTATAAAGTTGATACATACTTTAGGTATAAAGTTAAATTTTTTCTTTTTCCTTGAAACTAGTTTCCCAGCTACTTTGCTTTATTTTGCTATTTCAAATTAAATTCAAAGCAGAAAATAAATGATTCACAAGCATATTTTATAAATAAAAAACAGTTGGCAGAACTGGTAAATTTGTAGACAATTTTAAAATTAAGTTCTAAATTCTCTTAATTATTAAAATTCTTGTTTTATAAAAAAATAACAACGATATCGTATAATAAATTCTTTTAAAATACTAAATATAATTAAAATACGCAGAAATTAGCACGTATTCAAAAAATTTACAAAAAAAACCAGTATAAATATTTAATATAAAATAATTTATTTTATTTTTAATTTATACAAACTTATTTTTTACGAGAACTTCCTCTTACAAATATTTTTTAACTATAATTAAAGACACTAGAGATTAAAACGAAGATTATACGAGTAGTTGCGATTGCCAACTTTTAGATACTCGTGCATACCCACTATGATGTATAAAATAAAATAAACCATTAATTAATTCTCTTATACTTTTATATTAAAAAAAAATATAAAAGAATTAAGTAATAAAACAAAATTTGACCTACCCTAAAAGTTGATCCGAGTAATGACCAATTTCATCAATAGATAAAATAGCATCAATAGATTCAAAGTTATCGAATTGACAACTTTATATGACACCTCTCCAAAACTGAAGTCTCAAAATTTTGAAACTCTGCTATTTTTATTAAACAAGTAACCGTGTGCAACCTTTATCCTTCCAGTTATATTTGTTTTGAAGAAATTCATCATGGTTTAAAAATGTTGTGTTGCAGTTCTCCGAAGCCTTGGCCCGATTTTAAGCAAAAACAATAGAGGAACCTAGAAAATGTCTAAAAATGACTTTGTGTGAACAGACAAACGGACGGACAGACACCCTCTGCGAAATCGACTCACTTTTCAATGCTGATCCGATACATACCTCTGACACTATAATATCTAGCATGTCTAGATCGATGCATTACAAACGGAGGAGTAATTTTAATATACTCGTGGCCTTATTAGTATCCACGTGTATATAGAAATACTAGTTTTTACGTTAAAAGTTTAATGAAGCTTAACTTAATAAACTTACCAGTTTAAATTTCAATTTTAAATAACTAAATAAAGCTTACATGATTTTTTAAATTTTAAATTTGTGCGTTTTGTGTTTTAAATCAAATTCAACTGAATTTCAATACATATTTTGAAAACTTTCGTATTTTGAGGAAAATTTTTGGGGAGGAAACATAACCACTTTAGTAAAAGAGAGTGCGAAAGTTAAGAAAAATAAAGAGCACTGTTTAGGGCAAAATAGCAAAACATCCATGACTTTCTTCATACATACAGCATAGAGAACTCTCAAATACTGAGAGTTACCACAACTAAATCAAATATATTAATTCTATTATGTTAAATCAAAAGTGACATATGGAAGTAAATTGCGAGTAAATTTTGAGCTTGCAGCATTCATATACGCTTAAAAAACAAGTCAGAATATTGGTTTTACAGTGAGCTTTTCAAAGATTAAAAAACGCGGGAACATTTATAGATGCTCACCTTCTGAAAAAAGGCATTGGAAAGAAATGAAAGTATCGGCAAAAAGCCATGCTAAATGGCAAATGATAGTTTTATGCTCCCAAATAAAGCAAAAAAAAGAAAAATATTACAAATTAATGCAATTTTTCTTTATGTATTCAATATTTTTTCATATTTCGAAATTTATTAATTAATTTCATTAGACTAATGAGTCAGAAATACTTAGCTGCTTTTTATTTTCCAAGTGGAAAATTCGTTGATTTTCCATTTCTACTCTTGGGGAATTCCTCAGACTATTTTCAAAGTTTTTACTATATGTAATAAATATGTATAGTATGCAAATACATTTTTATTATCTTTATGAATTTTACTACAGTATTGGATCTATAATATTTTAAAATGATTAATTTTATTTTTAAAGACTAATTTGATTCTATAAGTCCTATCTCTTCAATTATTACCCGCTAAATATATAATGGTCACGAAAAGTAACAGCTATAGTATCTTTCGTTTATGAAGTTTCAACCGTCCTGAAGATATACAGCTCTTAAAAAATGCTTAAAAATTTTTCAGTAAGTCTGCTTATCTGGATGTTTCCTTAAATTCACGCTTCCAGTTTAACGAATACTTTGATGAAGCATCGATCAATCATCTAATTTTGACACTCTTCTGGAATCGTGAAGTTCTATTGGCTTTTAATTTTTTTTTTAAGTTCTAACTATGCAGCTGTTGCAAGAAAATGTTGGAAATGGAGGACATATAATATTCTTATTATTAAATTTGATCTCAATTAATTTGACATATAATTTAAACATGAGATGATACCACGCCTTATAACGTGTGGAAACGTCTTAGATTTTAAATAGATACAAGTTTTTACTATTTTACAGTTAATTACATTATATATTTTGTAAAAATCTTATGTTGAATTATAAGGTATTTCTATATCTGTGAATTATATTGTTAAATTAAATTATTTGTTTATATTTTATATTTGTTTATATGGTTGTATTAAAGTATTCTTTTTTTAAGACATATGATTACTAATAATAGATTATAATATTCATTTGAATGGTGAATTGTGGCGGAGCCGATTTAAGAAACCTGGGACCGGGGTTAGCAGTCTAACCACTGTGCCACTCAATCGGTTATACGTTATAAAGAAATTTGATTTGTCTTTATGTCCATTAAATTTGGTATCATTAATATTTTTTCAATGAGAATATTTTAAAGCCCTTATTATAAAAAGCCGTTATATCCACATGTATAACTGAACAATCCATGGCCAGACATAACTGAACAATCCATGGCCAGTTTAAAAATTTACTCAAAAGTCAAAGTTCAATGTTTCTTGCTAGGATGGAGGCTTATATTAATCATTATATGATGATTTTTCTAATTTTTTTTAAATTTTGAGTCGTTTGAAAATTTTTGTTTAATAAGATTTTAATAAGAACAGTGTTATACCAATGCATACAAATTTATTTTTAAATTAGCTATAATGATAATCATAAAATAGTAAAATGTATAGTAAGAAGACTTTAACCTTATACACGTGCCATTAATTAGTATATAATAAACGATAAGCTAATATTTCTTAATAAAATAGTTTATTTAACTAGATTTGAACTCAATTCGTTTAGTATTTAAATAATTATTTTGTTTTTATTAATTGTTTTAAGAAACTATATGAATTTCTAAGATAAGATTAGATTTAAGTATACATAGGAATTATAATGATAATATTATTATGTTTAAATAAAATTGATTATTGATTTTGTAAGCACTTTAAAATTAGAAAATAATATAAAAATTATGACACTATAATTTTTTATTAGGGTCATTGGTATTTAAAATGTTGAAATAATATATAAAAGCCTGGAATAGATTCAATTTAATGTAGAAGTTCCCGGAGAGTATTAATATCAGATAAATAGTAGATGCAAAATCAAGTTTACGTTATTTCAATTTTCTTTGTTTAGACTCAGAAACTTTTAGGAGTACTTAGTACATATTTGAAGATAGACCTAGAAACTTTTTAAATGAAAACCAATCATTGATTAATATTATGTGTTAAATGTAATTTCAATGGCCTTAACAAGTTCATTACTATAAAAATTTTCTATTTTGATAATTAATTTTCAAAAGTATTTATAAAAGTATTCGAAATAATATTAAAATGTATTATAAATGAGTTAGGGTTTATTTATGTATTGTAATCGATAAATGATTACAATTTTACAGATTAGATTAATTATTATCATTTTTTACTTAAAAAAATAGCCTAAATTTATGCAATTTTATTTTTCGATTCTCGATTATTATGATTCTCGAAAAAGTTTAATTGTTTTGTACTTTTCTATTTTGTAATGTATGTATAGTTTATTAATTGAATTCCCCTTTTGGATATTTAAATTTTATTATAAAAATTAAAAAATTTTAGTTTATATTTATTTTATATCATTGTAAAGACGTTTCTAATTAATTCATCTAATGTATGACTAACCTAGAGACTTCCTGGAAATAGTATGAAGGGTTAAAGAAAATACTGAATAAATGAATGAACAATTTTTCATGATTCTTGAAATGTCGAAAGATGATTTAATATGAATATGTAATATTTTATCGGTTTCTATAGATTTTTATTGGGCATAATAGTCCAAAGGGACTGGCCTATTCCTTATTAATATCATATTATTTTAATAATAATTAAAAAATATTAATATTTGTGCAAACGCATGAGAAAAACATAAATATGTCCATAATAGGTAAAAGGACTGTGTATAAAAGGAATTTATTAGAAATAAATAAATTGTTTAAAAACTCCTAAAAGCCCTAATTTTTGATATTATTATTATATAAACTTGAAAAAATTTATTTTCGCCCACGAGCTGTATCTAAAGTTCTTAACCTTAGCTGGCCCACTAAGCAAAATTTTTCACATATCCTTTATTTCTGGCACTTACCCTTCAATCCCAAAAAAGGTTGTCCAGAGCAATCCTGAAAAAACCCAAAGCATTCTGTTATCAACCAAGCAAAGGGATTCTGTGCTAAACATGCTGCGAAATGCCTGGGTGAAATGCAAAACATGCCGCGAAATGCCTGGGTTTTTAGGGAGCTTATCTTATTATTTTGGCTACGGGAGGAGATTGTTTAAGTTGCGTAGAAATCTCACACTCCCTGAGGGATTAGAATTTCAGGTGCCTTACTTTTCTTCCCTTAGCAAAAAAAAAAAATAGGGAAATACAAGAAAGATATTATTCCAAACATAGTTTGGCTTAAAACCTTTACTGCGAATTTACAAAAAAAATCAATTACAGTAATTAAATATCCCATGAAAATTGGCAACAATAACTTCTTTTGAGACTTTGGCCCGCTTTATGCATATAAGATAAAATTAAATTAAAACTTTAATTATCTAGTTATAGTAGTTATCATTACTAATGGGTATAACTATTTGAAATTATTTAAAAATTCATTAGTAAAAACTTATCAAATTTTATTTAAATACCTATATAAATAATATAATAAATATAAATATATATATACAGAATCCGATTGATATCTATCTGGTTTTCTGATTTTAAATATTTTTATTAGTATAAAAATAAAAATTTTAATTAATATTCTATATAAAAGTTTAAATAAAATTAGAAATTCTGATTAATTTGTATTCTTGATTTAATCTATACAATTACTAAGTATTATTATTAGCTAGTAGAAATCCACTAATTGAATAATTTATTAATTTAAAATCATAATATGAATATGAATTATTTATTAGATTGGAAAATGGAAATGCTTCATCGTAAAAAGCTTTTATTTTTAAGTTTTAGAAATTATTGTGATATTAATAATGCAAGTGAATAATTCAAATGCATATTGTAATTGAAGAATACATTCACACATCTTTCAATCTTATAATAGTAATTTTGTTAGATAGATCAGATTACGTTTGTTAAAATTCTAAAATATTTCCTTGTATGTAATATTGTTGCCTGTTAAATCATTCAATATAGTTGGAATTCCCTCTTAATTTGTATGTTCCTTAATTCTGTAGTTTAGAAATCTAGTTTTTCATTGTTTTCTTCATAGATTCGGGTCTAAAGCCCTTAAATTAAAATTCTAAATTTGAGTTCAAAACTCATAAATCATAATACAAACCCCAAAATGTATGAAATCCCAAATGGGTAATTAATTACTTTCCTGTCTTTTGCATTCAATTTGTTTATTTCAACAATTTTGAAAAATTTTTATATTAACTAATTATCAGTTCCTTCCTTTCTTTCATCTTTCGGATCTTCTTATTAGACAAGCTCAAAGATCTTGAAAAATATATATAAATATATATTTTGTATGATCTTCGATATTTTAACATTAAAATAATTCCACCCACTAAGCTCTCCGGACTACATTAAAAATAGGATTATAAAAAACTCAAATTTCGACTCAATTTAATTTTTAAATTCACTCATACTTATATCCTCTAATAAATTGAGTTCCAATATTCGCTCAAATATTAAAAACATGTTTAAAAACAAGTCCTCTCAAAATGATGTAATAATCTTAAATTTGAAGCTTTTTGGATTACATTAAAAACAGGATTGTTAGAAACTCAAATTTCGACTCAATTTAATTTTTAAATCCACTCATACTGAAATCCTGTAATCTAATATTCGCTAAAATTCAAAAAAAATGTTTAAAAACAAGTCCTCTCAAAATGATGTAGTAATATTAAATTTAAATCGCTCATGTTTGAGTACATTCACACTTGAATCCACTCAACCTATAAGCACAATACTTAAATCACTCATTTTATTTAAAGTCTCAAATAAATATTGATGAGTGCACTTAAACGTTGAGTTGAGATTTACATTTCAATCTACTCATTTATAACCCAGTGTAAAAATTTTTCTTGGAATCCGAAAATAATAAAAAATCAATATATATATTTTTATATGATTGATTGATTTATTTTATTTTTTTTTTCTTTTTTATTTTTTTTAATAATTTTTTAATTTTTTTTTTATTTTTATATAATGGATAATGCAGTTTTTTTTTGGTTTTTATATTATTATTTAATCAAATTTTAATTTTTTACTAAAATTTTTATTTTATCGCAATTTATAAGATTCAAAATATACTGATAAATATGCATGTAGTTTATTATTTTTCTTTCATTTTTATTTTTATTATTTATGTTTTCTATTATTTATTTATTAAAATTGTTTTTTATTTTATCAAATTTTTGTATTTTTTAATTAAATAATTAATTTAGGCAAGGTATGTATGTGTATAATAAAATTTAGAAAAAAAAAACAAATTATTTATTTTATTTTAATTTCAAAAGATTTTTTAATTATTTATTTTATTTGTTGTTGTTGTTTTTGTTTATTTTTTTTTAATAATAATTAATATAATAATAATAATAATATCTTATAAACATAATATCGAACTTAAAAACTTAATTATTTTAAAAATATTTAATTTTTGAATTAAAACTATATACAAATAATTTTCCGCGTTTTTTTATTTATTTTTTTTGAATTTTTTTTTTTAAATTATTTTTTAATTATTTTTAATTATTTTTTTTTAATCATTTTTTTTACCTAATAAATGATTTTTTTGTTTTATTTTTTTTTTATATCACAAATTTAATTTAAATATTGAGAAAAAAAAATATTTAAAATAGAATTATAATAAAAATTGCAAAAAGTTCCCCAAATCACTTTTATATTATAAATTTAAAAATAAAAAAATATAATATATAGAATTTAAATTATGTAAAAAAAAAAAATAAATTTAAATATTTTAATTTTTGAAATAAATTTAAAACAATAATAATAATAATATGTTATGTATTTTATGTATGATGTATTCGTTTTAATTTGTGGCTAAGAATGTGGCACTTAAATATATTAAAAAATAATGTTAAATTATAAAAAAAAAAATAATACAAATGAAATACTTAATAGCTACCCTAATATATTTTTGTTTTAAAGTATAAATTTTGCATATTTAAAGGAGCAAAGTAAAAAAAAATTCCCAGAAAACAACTTTGTTTCATTTTATAAAAGTTTTTATAACCTAAACAATAATAATTGTAATGTATGTAAATGCTCAATGAGGCGCTGTAAGTATTGTGAGCGACTCTGAGAGCAGGGGTGCACAACGGGCCGCAAGGCCCAGGTGTAAGAGAGACTTGCTTTCCCCCCTATCTAAACAACAACAATGTATGTAAATACATTTTCATTATGGAATCGATGGAATAATTATAGAGCTGGCTCATTGGGGTTAACCCAATATGGTTGTGAGTTTCTCTTTTGAAGTCTTTAATTTTGAATTATCTTCCTCTAATATTAAAAATTTAATATTTATGTTTAAATTTTAGACTTAAATCAAGAAACTCAAAATCATATTGGACTAATCCCCAAGTACAAAGGATTTTTTCTAAAGTTATAATTAAATTGCTATGGAATAGCTACAACTCTAAAGTACTGAAAGTACTAAGAAAAATTGTATCTTCATAATACTTGATTTTAATGTCGACATATCGCAACAATAATGATTTAATACATATATTTTCGAATTTATCATTTTTTGAAAAAGTTTTTGCAAAAATTAATTTATGTTGGTTAGGTCACTTTAGATTTTAGTTTCTTAATTGAAATTTTGATAAATTTTTAGTACATCCATAGTATAATATCGAAGAGTACCAATATCTTTATGTATAATACGAGAATTAGCAATGATTAGGTAATATTTGCATTATCATAGGATGTTCTCAATGTTCTTCAAAGAAATTTAATTCGCAATATTTTACGATTATCAGTTCCAATACCTGATTCTAATTATTTTGTAAAGTACCAGTTTTACTTAGATTTCAATACTTCGATACAAAATTTAAGTATAAATGGAAAATACTTGAATACTTGAAAAATATTTGAATTCTTGATAATTAAGTATTTCTTAGTACTTTTATACTCGAAAGTACTTAAGTATCCAAATATAATTACAAAAGTACTCAAAATTTAATTACTTTCTGGGAATTACACGTAATTTTAGTAATTACTTTTATTTATATTTAAATTTTGTAAAAATCTATGTAATACTTGTACTTGTCAAAGTAATGAGTATCAGGTAATGGTAATTATTACTGTAAATAAGTGCCATTTTACTTCAGTATTATACATATTTATTGTATAGTGAATGTATAGATTAATAGAACTAATGATATAATATTACCCAACATATTTACATTTTAATTAATTTTAATACCAATTGTTTATTTAAAATAATTTTACATAAAAAATTCGATACAGCATTATATTTTTGAAATTACTTAGGTATTTTTTCGAAAAAATATTTTTATTACAAAGTGTTTTCTGCGAATAATTTGTATTTTCAAAATAAAATTTATTATATTAAAAAAAATTTAAAATTTAACTAATATTTAAATACTTTTTCAATAATATGGTTTTATATTTAAAATCTTTGCTTAACTTAATTAAAATTAAAATTTTATATTATTTTTTTTTGAAAAATATTTTTACATTTAATATAAAATGTATTTTTTTAAATAGTTTTTTTCTTATAAAAAAAAAGGCAAATCAATTAATATTAAATTAATTAATAAATTAATATTCAACATTAATAACATTTAATTAAATACATTTTTCTTTATTTTTGATGAAGAAATATCACAGTTACGCATTTCATTTTCTATTTCATATAGTGAAATAGTTTTAATTATCATTAAAAATAAACAAAAATGATAAAAATATAGTGTAATTAATAAAATAAATTTAATTAAAAAATTATATTATAAAAAAAAAAATATTTTGATCATTTGATGGATTTATCAAATATATTATAATCAGAAAATTTAATTTAAGTTTAAAATCGATGTAAGAAGATTTTTTTAATTAATTAATATGTTTTTTTTTTTTGAATTTATACTATTATTAATTAAATTTTGAATCATTTATTTTTTCGTATGCTTATATTGATTCAATAATTTTTTTTTTTAATTTATTTAATGAGGCAGTATATTTTATGCAATATTTTTAAATTTTTTGAATGAAATAATTTTAAATTGAAAATTTAGAAGAAATAATTATTTATTTTATTTTACTATATATATATAAAATTTATATTATCGATTTTCATTTTTCAAAATTTAAATAAATTATTAATTTACAAAGTTTTTAAAAATTCAAAAAATTAATTAAGTTAAGCAATGATTTTTTAATTTTATATAATATCGTAAATGGGTATAATATAATATCAATTTAAAATAAATAAAAAAACTTAAAATATATTTAATAATATGTTTTGATGAGTTTAAATTTTTCAATATAAATTGTTTGTTTTTTTTTTTATTTGCCTGGATTTTTTTTTTAATTATATGCATATTAAAATATTTAATATTTTAAATTTTAAGTTGTTTTTTTTAATAAATATTTAAAGGCAATCTAAATCTAAAAAAAACATTGTGTTTGGTTTTTCTTTAAATATTACATATAGTTCATTGATTAAATATATATATATATATACATACAATTAGATATGCTTAGGAAAAAGGGTAGCTTAAATTTTATGAAAATAAAAAATATTAATTTTATATAAATACTCGTATAACCAAAGGAAGTTGAGTATATTATGATTGTAATACGAAATAAAATGCTAATGTTTTATATAGAATTATTAGTTCTCGAAATTTTTTTGAATTGTATTTTAATACAATCTTATGGTAATAGGAAATTAAGTAGTTATATTTAATTAAAAAATTTTGATCGAATAGAGATTTTCGAAATTTAATCGGAATTTAACAAGATTAGAATTTAATCAAATGCGAGAACAACTGTTTGGTTTTATTTTAAAAGTGACTTTTTTTAATGTTTATTATTAACCTACACATATACAATATAATAAATTTAATTAAATTATAATTTGATATTCAAATTTCTTATTTTCTAGGAAATAAGAAAAAAATATTCAGCTTTCGGATGTTTTTTTCGGAAAAAACTTCGGATATTTTTCGGAATTAAACTAAATTCTATTATAATTTTTTTAAAGTATTTAGTTTCTCTTAAATTAAAATATCATTAAATAGTCTACGAAATAGTCGAAACTTTGCAGTTTAATGAAAACGAATATTTTCATGAGTTCGAATAAAATTTATAGAAAATCGACGAATTACATTTCGTAAATATGTACTCTTTGATTGGCTATACAAGTATTCTTTATTATTTTGAAACATATTCTGATAATTTAAAAATTTATTTTAGATTTTTTTTTGCTTTAATAAATAAAAAAAAAAAAAATTTTAAATTATTATTTTTACTTTTTGTATTTAAATCTATAATTGAACCATTTACATTATTTAAATATTTTATTCGGTTGTTTTTTTTTTTTTAATTAATATTATTTTTCCCTTTTTTTTTTTGTTTTTGGTATTGTTTTAAATTTAATTTTTTTTTTAATTATTAATAAAATTATAAATAAAAACATTACTAATATTATTATAATATACATACAATATACATATAATTAAAGATAATTTTTATTTAATTTTCATTTTAAAATTTAAATTTTAATGATGTTTGTTATTATTTTTTTTTGTATTTTTGTAATAATATCGTAATTAATTATAATTAATTTAAATATAACACAATTAATATAGTTTCAAATAATGCACCAATCAATTAAAAATTTTCGTATTATCAAAAAATATAAAATATATTATTATTAATAATTATTACATACTCTATTTATTATATATACTTTTCCCCAAAAAAAAATAAAATAAAAATAATAATTTATTAATAATACATTTATATATAATTATTTAATATATAATTAATTCTTATTTTTTTTTTTTATCTTAATTAAATTAATTTATAATGTAATTTTTTATGTATTATTTTCCGAAACATATTTTTATTTGATTACAATTTATTTTATTTCCATTTCTTATTATTGTTTTTAGTTTTTTTTTTTTTTTATTAATAATTTCTGTCAAAAGAGATTCTCTATATGTTATGCAGATTTTATATTTAAATTATTTTCATAATTTTTTCAAATTAAATGTAGACTTTTACAAATTAAATTCCGATTTTTAAAAATTAACATTTTTATTAAATTTTATAATTCTGGAATTCAAATTAAACTTTCAACAGTTAAATCAAATTTTAGAATTGTTTAGATGTGGTTACTATGGAAACAGAAGGTTAAAAGCAACGGTTAATAAGTATTAGTGTCAGAATGTATAAATAAACATTTATACTTAATTTTACAATTTTGAAATTCAAATAAAACTTTGACAATTAAATTAAATTTTAGAATTGTTTAGATGAAGTTTAAAAATAACGGTTAATACGTATTAGTGTCAGGATTCTAGAAATGTCAAAAAGAGATTTTTTTTTTGACATTAAGATTAAAATAAATGTAACCAAACGACAAGGCAAGAAATATTTTAAAATTCGAAATGTATTCAAAATGTATTCGAAATGTTAAAAATAAAAATAAATTAAATAATTTGTTTAACCCATTAATGTCCATTCGCTAATATATAGTTTGTCATAATCATAATATGACATAAGGACATGTTTTCAATTATAAACGAAATGTGAAATAACATTTTTTGTTATGGGAATTTAATTTGAAAAATTATAAATTTAATATCAAAAATAAAAGCAGGTATAAATTATAATTAATATAATTTAATATTATATTAATTAATTATTATTCTTTGATCTATATATTTTGTATGTGTGTATGTAAATTTATGACAATACTTATACAGGTAGCAAAAAAAACTATATTTATATATATATTTATACATGTGTATATATTTTATATATAATTTATATATAATATTTATATAATAATATTTTGTATACATTTTTATAAATATACCTATATACTTTTAAATATATATTTTATTATTAATTTATATTAATATTATTAATATTCTAAAAACAATTTTTTTATTCTTCTTCTTCTTGGTTTTTTATTTTTGCTTATTTTTAATTAATAAGAAAATTTTCTAATAAGTTTTTATTTTTATTTTTTTTTTTAAATTTTATATTTTTATATTTATTTTAATTTCTTATACCGTATATAAATTAATATACCATTTTTTTTTTTTTTTTATATTAATAATAATTATAGAATAATTAGCATATTATACATGTATATATGTATGTGTATATGAGTATAATTAAATTTTTTTTTTCTTTTGTTTTTTTTTTTATTAAAAATTATAATAATAATATTATTAATAATATTGAAAATTTTATATAATAATAAATTTTATCGAATGGAATGTAATTTCCATCGTAATACAAAGTATGCAATTATACGTAAAGCAAAAAATATTCCAATTAATGCAACAGCATCAATCCAATATTCACCTTTATCCATTGACATTTGTTCTAAAAATTTTTTCGGACTACGATAATGACAATAAATTTCTGAACATTTTAATTTTTCACGATCCATTCCATAAATTGAAATCATAGCACCTAAAATTTATTATATATTAATTAATTTTATTTTATTTAATAAAATATTTAAATTTTGTAATTAAAAAATATATTTGGGGATTACCTTCAAATCCATAACGTACATAACTAACATATGTTACCCATTGTAAATAACCTGGTATTGTATCAAAATTGACAAAAAATCCAGAAAATAATATCGTTGGAATTGTTGATACTGGTCCTAAAAATACACCAGCCTCAACATTAAGACCGGCACCAATTAATAAACCTAAACTTTGTGCTACTAATGAAGTTAAAACGCATATGAACACAAACATTGCTGCACGTTGTGGATCCATTGGTTGTGATGTTAAATAATAAACAACAATTACATAAACGCTTGAAAATACGATCTAAAAAAAACATAATTAAAAAAAAAAATCAATAATATTTATTAAAGTAATTAAATTAAGTATTAATTGAAATTAAGTAATGAAAATATTCTACAGGAGCAATAATTTTATTTTATAGTTAATTGAAACTTAAGAATTATATTGGAAGGTTATTTAAATTCTGGAAAGAATTATTCGAATCATGAATAAAATTACTTTATTCCCTCATGGTCACAAAGTTTGAAAAATCTTTGATAGAAGCACTATTTGAATCTTATTGGTGATCTTTCAAATTCCTGATAGAGAAGTACTAAAAAGTAACATTTAAAAGATTTCTAAACCTCCCCTAATTACTGCATTTCTTCTTTCCATCCTTAGCTAAAGCTGTTGTTCCCATTCCCATTAAAGCTGTAGACTAGAATAGTTGATCACTAAGTCTCTTTTAGATTTTGCCTGTCTGTTTCAAGGATAGGAATTACATTTACATTACAAATATATATTAAATGTACAGAGTGTTTCAAAATGTCACAAATATTAAAAATTTAGAATCCGATTGTCTTGAATTAAACGGTGAAAACAAAAAAGTGAATAAATATTTGCTTAAAATAAAATATTTTAGACTTTTGAAACAGAGTTAGTTTTTAGATAGTTTAAGAAGGTTATATATTTTTGTTTATAAAGTTCCTATTCTGGCCAAGGCGAATTATAAACGAAAAGCTTCGGATAATGATCAAGTAAGAACCGATATGGGTCCAAGTAAGAAACACATAATTGTTCACATTCTAAGGAGTCTTTACAACGTCAGTGGTAAGCAAACGCTGTAAAGATAACTGCGGTCAGACGAAGTATTGGTAGACTAAAATCCACCTGGCGGAGAATGATGGACCGAGAATGTAACCTATCTGGAAAATCATGGTTGGAAATTAAGAGAATGGCGTACAATAGAAACAATTGATGACGCTTTGTGGAATATCTATGTTCCCTAATAGAATAATAAAGGAATATCTTGGATAATTTCTAAATCTTGGAAGCTGTAAAGCACTCAGCTTAGTCCAATACCAAAAACGTATCTTCACATACGAGTCTCTGCAGTGATATAAATACCAATGCATTTAATTAGGAATCACCCTATATATAATTACTTAATAAAAAATTAAAACTGATATACGATGACATTTTTAATTAAAATAAATGAAACATTTTTTTCAAAGTATTTCTTCATAAAATTTTTTAAATAATAGTGATTAATTGCACGTAAATTTTTACATCAAAGTATAATGCGACTTTGAATAATTATATGTGTCATTTACAAATTGTAAATCAATTAAAAACTGTTTTTTATTAAATGTTACTAGAATTAATAACTATTATAATATAGGCTGTTTAGATACAGGAAATTATTTAGTTTAATAGCTAGATCTTTCTTATGTAATAACTTTAAATAATAATCTGGTTTGAATCTGCAATTAATCGAGTAAGTTACTTTATATATAAAATATTATGGCATTTTTCCAATTATTATTTGAAGTTACATTGATTATATTATTAAATGGCGGATAAAAGCTTTATTTAATTATCTCAACGCATTGAGAATTTTTTAATTAGTAAAAATTTTTTAAAAAACTAAGTTTTAAAATCTGAAAAGGTTTCATAAAACTAAGGTATTCAATCTACCCTCCCTAACTACAAGAGTAAGACTTGACCTGCATCAAACCTAATATAGTCAACATGTTATGGGGAAATTATGAATCAATGCCTAAGAATACAGAGCGTTCTGATTTAGAACATTACCTAAAGATGTAAATCCGCACGTGCGACGAGCTTATTTAGAACGAATTCAGGCAACGTAGGTGAAGATCGGTAGAGCTTAAAAAATAATAAGAAAATCGGACAGCAGAAGTGGAAAAAGATACGTTTTCTCATGTTTGGAAAACAACCAGAAAATATTGGACGAATGACACTAGAATATAGAATATACAAGACTTTATAAGACGTTCTCGTCAAGAGCATTTATTTCTGAACTATTCTTTTAGAATTAAATAAAAGCTACACTTCCTGATAGAATGGAAGAATTAAAGCTGCTAACAGAATTCTGTGGACACTTCTAGTGTAGGTCCTGCATCCGTGGAGGAGTCAGGACACATAAAAGAAAATAAATTATACTGGAACAAGAAGCAGTTACAATATTATTATTACTCTTTTTATTTTTAATATAATTACTATTATTAAAATAATATAATTACATAATCGATCAAGGAACAACTATTAAATAATTTACATAAAGCTTTTTTAATTTGAAAAATTTAGTTTTGCGTGATATTTAATAGATGATAAAACAAGTTTCTGGTTAATTATTCAGAAAATAATACATTCATATGTGAGAATTCTAAATACAACAACTATACTCATATCGGAATTTAAATATGCATGAGCCATGAAGAATGTAATATATATATATAAATGTACAAAGTTCAATTTTCAATTTGAATGTCATATCACAAATCAGAAAAATTTTAACTATTAAAATAATTTTACAAATTGAAATTTTGAAATATATTTGATCAATTCTACATAGTTATTAAACTGTCAATTAAATAATATTTAGTTGACAAATAAACCAAGACGCCTCAGACTATATCATATGATAAGCCTTACAACACTTGATGCTACTCAAGCAATACCAATTTTACTTTATAGCATATTTTCAAGCCTCAGCCGTGACAGAGCAACAGATCTCCAAAGCGTGGAAAAGCCTTATATTTAAATTGATTATAATACCCGTATGACCGTTATATAAACATTATATCATTATTATAAACATTAATTACTTTTGGCCAAATTTTAAACATACCAGTTTTATTAGGTGTAGTGTAATGCTCATATAAAATAAGGAGTTGTATGGCAGCTACTCGAACCCTTTGCAGTAGACCAACCAAATTTTGCAGAAACTTTGGCCATAAACCTAAACTACTTTTGCAAAAATTTCAGACACGTAGCTGTAAAAAAGAAGTTGTATGGCAGCTACCCGAAACCATGAACCAAAATGGCTGGATAAATAGCGATGACAAAAAAACAAAAAAACTATTGCAAAAAAACGAAAATTTCAAGATCCTAGCTCCTTTTGTTTTTGAGTTATCGTGCGGATGGGCGGACATAAATAGCTAAATCGATTTTTTTTTTCGATTCTGATCCGATCCATACACTTGAGTCTATATCTACCCCCCTCCTTCTCTGCGTCGCAAACGTAATGGCAAATTTATTATACCCTTTGACTATATAGTCGGGTATAAAAAGTCCTAAAAATAAAAATGGAACTTACTTGAAAAGGTAAGTCAGCTAATGTTTTCGCAAAATAGAAAGCTTTTAACGAGTACCAGTAATTTAAATGCTCTCGAACGAATACTGCCATTTCAGTTGGAACTAAAATATAAAAAAATTTATTATGAAAAATTGTAATTGAATTAAAAAGTAAAAATTATAACAAAAAAATTTACATGTCAGAATTGTTGGCATCATTGCTGTAAACATTGTAAATAATGTTGTAAAAAATATACATCCAGCATTACTAGTAACTTTTGATGCTTCATTTCCAATATCATAATAGATCATACCAATAATAGCACCAACAATAACATGTGATGCTAAACGCATCTGTGTTAACATCCGATCACGCCATATTGTCAGGAATGTACGTTTTAATAATATCCAAAATTGTACCCAACCACTTGTTGGAAATGTTGCATTCTTTGGTATTGTCACAACACTTTCGCTTGAATCTAATAATGATGTTGTACATGTTGCACCACTTGGTATTATTGTTGTTGATTGATTTTTATTTAATGTGGTTGTTGTTGTTATACATGCACTACCATCTTCACTACTACCATTTGTCATTGGCATATTAATAACCGTACAATCAGATTGTTGTGATTGTGTTGATTCTTGTTGTTGTAGTTTCGGTGGTTTTAATTGTATTTTATTTGATGATAATGATGGTGACAGTGTAATTGTTGTATGTTGTTGCTGCTGTTGTTGATGATATTGTGCTGATGATGCTAAATTGGGTGATGTTGTTGTTGATGCAATACCATCACCATTTACAGCTACTGTTGCTGTTACAGTTGCTGATATATTTTGTGGTTTTTCATTCATATCACCCTTCAAAATATCATTTGATATTGTTTTTGTTCCGGCAACAACTTGATGTGCCATTACATCTATTGCTGTTGCTGTAGCCGTTGTTACAGCTGATGGCATTGCATACTCCTTTTGACTATATTGTTTACATTTACCAGTTTTAACAGCCATTACCAATTTATGAACGCATTCACCATATTCACCACATGCAACTTCCATCACATAATCAGCAGGATTATGATAACTGGGACATTCAAAACCTAATGATGATAAAAACTGTACCAGGCCTCTAACTCGACCTTGATATATGCATTGTCCTTCAGCTAACATATATAAATGATCGAATTTTTCGAAAAGACGTGCCGACGGTTGATGTATTGTACAAACAATAGTTCGACCACCACGTGCTAATGATTTGAGCAAAGAAATTAATTGAAAACATGTTGAACTGTCTAAACCAGATGTTGGTTCATCGAAAAACATCACAGGTGGATTATTAACCAATTCGAGTGCTACAGATAAACGTTTACGTTGTCCACCTGATAAATTTACTGTTCGGGTATTACGTGCTTCACTTAGGCCAATCATTTCGATAATTTCATCTACAACAACATGTTTCGCTTGTTTTGTCATATCTTTACCTAATTTTAAATTAGCTGATACCATCATTGCTTCACTTACAGTTAAATTTGGTATTAATTTATCATCTTGCATAATATAACATGATAATTTCCTAAAACGTCTTAAATTTCTTTCTTTACCATTAATTAATACTGAACCACTTAATTGTGATGTTCTGCAAATTAAAAAAAAATATTGAAGTAGTAAAAATAATTAGTTTAAGTTTCGGATTATAAAGAAAAAAAACTGATAGTAAAACTTACTTGTAACCAGCTAAAATATTCATTAAAGTACTTTTCCCAGCTCCCGATGGTCCCATAATAGCAGTCAATTCACCATTACGAAATTTTCCACTAACACCTTTCAGGATGGTTTTAAAACCACGTTTTCTACCCTCTGATATTGAATATGAAATTTCCGAAAATTCAATATCAACTGGTGGACGTTTTGGAAGATGTGTAAGTGTAACTGTATTTTTCTTTTGATATCCATTAGGGCTGTGATTATGTATTTTTGGAGCTAATATATGATTACCTGGTATTGAACCATTCACTAAATTACTCGATGATCTGAAATTATACAAAAAAAAAAAATAGAAATTAGTTTTAAAATACTTTTTTTAAAGGTTTCAATTAAATGCTAAATAGCAAATCCCTTCCCATAAACCTGAAGGAATACCAAATCCGTAATACTAAATACCTAAATCCGTAAAATGATTAGATGTTAATTTATAAGTGAAAACCCGTCAAATGGATGGAAGAAGATTAGCACTTTAGCAAAAAAAATAAAACTCCTAGCAGCTAACATAATGAAAGAAGCACCTAATACGCTTTCGCAGTATAATAAGCTGAGAAGTAAATGTAGAAAAAGGATAGAGAGGAACATATTGTGTTTATTGGGGCCTAAAGGTTGAGTGGGGAACTTTTATGGAATCTAAATTATTATACTTAATTCTTTCTTGATTTTTCTTATAAAGAAAAATTGGAAAACACATATGGTGCTAATGTGTTCCATTGGAGATGGAAATCATAACAGAGTTCCTATAAGTCATAACTCTATATCCAATAGGCTTCTAGTTCGGCATATAAATGAGATTGAGCTACCAAAACGAGTGCATTATTTTATTATTTCTTCCTAAGAGTTACCTATAGAAGATATTAATTAAGCGGGGAAGTTTAACTGCATTTCGGCCGTAACATAAAGCCGTTAAGCCTCTTGTGGCAGTTATAATTATTAATAAAACGAACAATAATATTCTAATATCTTATCCAGATATAGAAGAGCGGTTCTGAGAGCCCACACAAATAGAAAATATATTTTCCTTCCATTAAGTTTTATATTGCATAACAAGAATGGCGTTATGCTGGAACCCTCAAGGTGGGTCCAGAACAAGAGGAAGACCCAGAACAGCATAGAAGAGAACAGTGCTTGATGAATTAGATAGATGCTGGATTTCCTGGAATGAAATTGAAGAAACAGCTAGAAACAAAGAAGAATGGAGACTTCAAGTTGAAGCCTTTAAGGTACCTAGTGGAGTAACAGAAAAAGAATTAAGTTTTATGTATTAGGTTTTTTTTTAAATATAGGTGAAAGGCATTCTAAAACCCTGAAAAACGCAAAAGGTGCATTTGTATTAAATTCTTGATAAATTCAAATATAACACAAAATCAATTTTTGAAAATAGTTTTTGTGAATCGAAAACAATGAATTTTGAACTTTGTTCTTTCCTTCCTTAACTTTGTATTAATTTTCTTAGTCTTGTAAAACCTCCAAATTTTACAGAAGATAAAAGTACAGATATAAGGACTTGAAGTATATAGACATAATTAGAACAAATTATCAACAATTCTGTCTTAATTGAGTTTCCCAAAAATGAAATAAAATGGATTTAATTTTTCTGTATAAATATTTTGACTTAAATAATATATTATTATATAATAATATATAATATATTATTTACATAATATTTATTTTCCGGCTCTTAAAATATTCTCAATGGTATTATTTAAAAAAAAAGCTATACAAGATTTTGTTTTGTACATTATTTAGGTCAACAAGATTTTTCGATTCAATTTGATTACATTTAATATGTGTATTTTTGTAAATATATATATATATATGTATATATGACTGCATCCTTGCAAGAAGGATAAACAACAGGATTCATATTTTATATATATACAAGTAATATAAGTTATATGTACATTCAATGACATAAGAAAAAGTCTTTAAAGCTTAAAGAAAATGAAAAATATTTTTGTTTTTGAATGGGGTGATATAAAGCCCAACTGAATGAAGTCAAACCGACTGGAATCAATTTCTAAAAAAAACTAAAATAAGGTCAGAAAAATCATTGTTTCTTAGTTAGCTTAAAAAGAATGCCATTTTTGTGGATAGTCTATCCGGGAATAAAGACATTGCAAACCCAAAAATTGTAAGACAGTGCTTAGAGGAAGTTCCCTTTACAAGTCAAGACACGAATCGTAACCATTATATAAGCCTGAGAATAGCACTGTGGCAGGCAACGAAAAAGCAAATGAGCTGGCAAAAAAAGGATTAACGTTGAACACAAACCTTCTGGAAAGAGTCAGTTGGCAAATCAGTGTCGTGAACGAATGGCAAATCAGTGTATGCAGCGAATTCACAAAAGAGTTGGAAGATTCTAAACAATTTAATTATATCTAGAACCTTGTGGCTTAGCTACACAGAAAAAAATTTTAAACAAATTTATATTCAAATCACAAATAATGCACGCACATTGCTAGTGTAGTGGAAGTCATTACAGACTACATGCTAGTCGGGACTTATGCAGCCAAATTGTATAGGACTTTATTGCATAACTTTGCATAACTTCCTGCAAACGAAATGAAAATATTTAGGATTTTCTTTCCAAATAACTGGCTATAGTTACAGTTCAGATTTCGCTGATAATTCATCTTCACTCGACAAACCTAGCAAACTCTCAAATTAGAAAATCAATTAACTGATTTCGTTTCGAAACTTTTCAGGTAACGTGACCTCACGAAGTTTCATGAAGATAGTCTTACCTAACTAAATCATAAGGGTTACTCTTTTTATTTAAATATAAAATAAAATAGTTAATTGGATTTTATTTCATTTGGCATTGTTTTACTTAACCTTTTTTTTATGTAGTTTTTAAAAATAAATAAATTGTCATCATGATTTTGTGTGAACCATGAGTTCAAATATAATCTAAATTCATTTCAATTTTTCTGTCAATACATTTTTACGTAACTAGGTTTGATAAACGTTTAAGTGAAATTCTTTACCTTGGAATGAAATGTGCCTTTTTTCTACCTTAGGTTATACCTAAGTATATATCTAAGTCTGCTCAGGAGTGTAAGATTTGGGATAAAAGAGGTTTTGAAAATGGATTGGTACATAGGAATGAAATACCTTTTATTAACCTTAGGTTATGTTTAAATTATTAATATTGACAATTAGAAAATAGGTTCAAATAAATATAGGTACATTCTATAGGATGTAAGATCATTATAAAATTTTTAGTAAGCTTCGGGTTAGTACAAGATCTAGGTCGATTTAAGTTGAATACACTTTTATCAATATCTTTAATTTGGCTACTGGCATGCAGTACACTTTTATCTATATCTTTAACTAATTTATCTCTTTAATTGCCGGAGCTCAAACCTTAGCCCTCAGTCTTAAAATTTTCTCTTTCGTTTATAATGTACAGCACAAATAATGATAAGTATACATCAAAACTTAAAAAGGAATGGCAGGTAGGGAATAGGGATGTCCGCACGCCAATTCGTCAAAAATGGTAACACCCAGAAATTGATTAAAAAAATCTTTTGGGAGGGTCTTTTGTTGATTTTCTAATACTTGTCTCAAATAAGTATTAGAAAATCTAATAATACTTGTCTTAAAATAAGGTCACTATTTTTACAGCTTCTCCACTACGGGTTATCATAGGTTGCCTGAAATTCCAAAATCCTTTTCACATTCTTAATATCGAAATGAAACTGCTATCAAAGGTCAAATTACAATGTCTTATTTGGTAAAAAGGTTTGAAACCCAATAAAAGAAACTACGTACTGCAGCTTCACTGTTTAGCTTTCGGACGATTTTCAAATATGTATTACGGGTATATTTCATTCTCGGATTCGTACTGTTTTTTTAGATTTGGCAAAGGCAACTGTATTTTTTCTTGCTTTAATTTATTCTACTTTAACAAATTGAAATTTTTAATGATTTTGAAATTTTTTTAGGTGTTTTTAAAATAAATTTAAGAAATGATAAATGATATCCATTTTTTTAAAATTTTTGTTGGTTTATTATTACAAGTATATTAGATGAAAAATAATGTGAACGTTTCTTGAATATTAATATTTGGTAAACAATTTTAAACATTTCTTTTTTTTAATTTAAAAAAGTTTTCAACATCTTCGTCTCAATATTAAAGGTTTATGCAGTAGATCGTAATTGAGTCAAGTTTTGGGATAACATTTTAACAGTTTTAAAACATTATTTATTTAAAAAATGGCTTTTTTTTTATCCCACACGAACAACATTTTAAAAATTTTAAAACTTTAATTACTTTTCAAAATGTTTTTAATACAAAAATTCTTTATTAACCCAATTTATCCAATTCTTTAGACTTACACTTTCCATATTGCAATAAAATACATAATTATTTTATGTAAGACATAAAAATTGCATATTTATAGGATTAAATTATTAAAACGCCTTTCAAACTAATTTATAAAATCTGTAATTTTATTATGCATTAAATATTTAATTTTGCCTTTAATTTTTCTGGGTGTGTGGCATCAACTTTAAACATGAACAAATAAAAAACAATTTTAATTCAATTAAAATACATAATTACTTTTCGTTAGAGCATAAATTGCATACTTATAGGATTAAATCATAAAAACTACATTAATTGCATATTTATAGGATTAAATGGCTAAAACAACTTTAAAAATTTGCAATTTTAAAGTGCACGTAAAATCTCATTTTCTATTAAAATTTTCAGGATCTATGGCACCATCTTTGAAATATTAAAACATTAAAATAATTTATAATTTAATTTAAAATACATAATAAATTAGCGTAAGAACATAAATTGCATATTTATAGGAACAAATCCTATAAACTACTTTATGAATTAATTTACAATTATAATTAGTAAAAAAAACTTTTTCCACTACAATTTTACGAATTTTCAAGGTCTATAGCATCGGTTTTGAAACATTAACTCTTGATTTTATTTTTTCTAAAAATTTTAATTGTTCTATATAGATTAAGTGGTGAGAATTTTCACAATGTCGCATCACTTCAAATGAATGTGATCGTTTATACAGAATAAAAATAAAAAACATGCAGAAATAAATAGTGTGACAAAAGTATAATTTATACAAGCAATTAAAACAATTACATCAATTATAATGGCCTTTAGTATTATTTCTTTTTAAAAAAAAAACATAGTATAAATTTTTTTACAAATTTCATGATTGTTATTATCACTGTTGTATCAATTTAATTGTAAAAAATTTTTCTAAATGATTTGTTCTAATAAATTGACATATGAATTAAATTTTTTTAAAAGTGTCTTATTTCGAAGTGTTATTTTGTTTGAAAAATAAAAATTTTAAATTGAAAGGTTAAAAAAGTGAGATACTTCAGGTTAAACAGCAATAATATAATTTATTGGTAATATTATATAAAATTGATTTATTTTTTAGCATAAGAATTGTGGTATTATTTAAAATGGTTGTAATAAAAAACCGAAGTTTTATTTTATCAATCTAAACCATGAATGCAATAGTTAAAATAAATAACCGCTCAATTGAAAGAACCTTCTCATATAAGAATCTCGAAAAGTGACACGAGGATGGAATTGCAAAAAGGAAATTACGTGCCGAATAAAAACACCAAGAAATGCATTTTTTAAACACAAAAAAGTTTTTAAACTTGGGCCTTCGTTTACGATTCGTTAAATGCTGGGTTGGGTCTATACTCCTATATGGTGGAGGAACATGGATTTTAAAAGTGCGGAAACTCAACCAACTCGAAGCTTTAGAAATGTAGATTTGCCGTAAAATGCTAAAAACATTGTGGACATATCACATTACAAATGAAGAAGTACTAGGTACGTAGCAAACACGGAAAGATAACTATTTCAAAGGTTAAAAAATCAACAAATCTCATACTTTGGGAGTGGACACAAATACGAGCTACTTCAGTTAATAGTTTAAGGAAAAATTTAAAGAAAAGAGGTATAGGGAGGAAATAGTTAACATAGTCGAGCTGCATTAGAAACTAGATGTTTTTCTAGTTACATTAACGATTTAAGCCATTCAGCAACGGATCAAAATGTTTCAGGACAACGCTAACAATATCATGTGACGGTGGACTTTCAAATACGCATATGCAGCAAAAGAAGAAGAAGAGATAACATTAATTAGATTGAATTCAATTTTTTCAAATTATAATTTGGTCATACATTTTAAAGGAAAATATGTTTTGATTGATAAATGAGTGTATGAATCTCTGGAATCAACTCCTAACCTGTAAATAACAAGCGAATGGAAATCAATTAAGAAAAGTCAGTACTAGTAAGAAACCTGTAAGTAATAAATCGATGGAAATCCGTTAAGTCTGCACTTGCAAGAAGGTAAATGAAATAGATCTGACCATGTTAAATTTATTGAATTTGAACAAACAGAATCGATTCAATTCTTGAAATTTCAATACGAATGAGAGGACCAAACCTGATATTCTAGAATGGGTTGTACACATTAACCATATAAAGATGATTTGTTATGTATGTATTATCAAATCAATTAGCCCAGCTCATAAGAAATCCAGCATACAATATACTTAATATACAATTGAGTTGAGATAATATTTAACAAAAAGGGCTTTTACAGTTAGTTTCAATAACTATTAATTTTCTCAAGTATATTTATAGAAAAAGCCTGAATTCTGTAATAAACCTCTTTTAATAAATATGTTTTCCAAAATTTGTTCCCAAAATGATATTATAAAAAAAACAAAACAATATATTACAAAAACCAATGGCGTAGTGGTAAGGACGCCGCCTTTCATGCAGAAGGTCTCGGGTTCAAATCCCGGTCAGATCATGAGAAAAAAATCGTAAAATTGTATAATTATATAAGATATAAGATTTAATAAAAATATATAAACAACTCTTGTGTAAGATAATAGATAGCGCACAAAATTGAACATTTGTGTATACATATCTTATATAATAGCTGCAGCCGAGTAATCAACGGCTTAGTGATTATAACGATTGAAGCTAGTCTAAACAGACTTGGTGCATGCCATTTTCTTCTTAAATGAGTGGAAAAAAAACAAGGTTTTAAGATACGAGAAAACGTTTTCAACTAATTATATATTTCATTAACTAATATATGAGATATTTTTCCATATCCTAGCATAATGGAAAATTTTCTAATTAATCTAGTAGACCATATTAAGGTACGTATAATATATGAATATGTTACTTTAAAATAAATTATTAATAATCACCTTCCGGTAAAAAAAACTTTTCCATTGATTGAATTCTTTTTTTAATAAATTAAAATATTAATAATCGCTCTTTTATACAAATAAATTAAAATTGTACAGGACATAAAAAAAAAACAGAAAAACATTAAAAAAAGAAAAAAAATGTTCATCAAATGTAATATATAAAAAATTAAAACCTAGAACCACTTATTCTTATACATATTCATAAGCAATGAGTTAATCAACACATCATGCATAATTAATAGGTGACATAAAAGGATAGATAAAAGGTAAAATTGTCATCTTTTTTCCTGTACAGGTTTGCCTCAGGCTAAATTTCTTTTTATTATTTTATTGTTTGAATATAAATTTCATTGAAAAATGTACAGGGTGTTCTGGAAATGTGTTTTGAAGTTGAGGGAAATGATTTTAGGGGTTGAAAACAAATAAAAAATCTATTTCAATCAATACGAAGCTCCAACTTCCACTCTAAGTTGAACGGTTTTTGCTAACTGGCTTCTACATAATCAAGGAAAATGGAAAATACTTCTTCAAAAGCTTAACGTGTATTCGTACTTAAAAGTACAATCTAAAGAGCATTAGCTGAGTTTTAAAATGCGGTATAAAAGTCGCAGAGCCAGCATAAAGGTTAAGTTTTTTATTAAAAAAGAACAGTGGAAAGCATTGGAAGCCACCAATTGAAACTGTACGTAGTTCGTGCGATCTTAATATGCTCAAACAACGCACCCTTACAATCCGACATTGGTGTAGCGTTTTTAATGCAAAAGTACAGTTTGGTTTTGAGGACAGAGGTTAAGAAAAAAAAAGTTATGGAATTGAGGATAATGGATCATGTTGGGTAAATAGGAAAATTGGTGGGATATTAGGGAGAAAAATGTTAATGTTCCTCTTAAAATTGTTAGCATATGAATTGCCGACTTTAGGGAAAACATAAGATAGAATATTAGTCTATAATATAGATGTGCGATGACGAGTTTCCAAAGGTCATGTTACGCCATCTCAATAGTTCAAAAGTATAGAGGTGAGCATCTATAGCAATCCTTGTTCCACGATAGAAAAATTTTAATAATGGTATTAATTGCCAATTATAACAGGTGATCATCCCTGCCAGATGTTTTTTTTTACAATTTTAGGTTCCAATTTCCCCTTTAATCTATGAAATCATTTTCTGAAGTTACAAAACGCACTCCCGAAACATCCTATCTCTTAAAAAAAACGGTTTGAAAATTTTAAAATTATAGTAATATAAAAATAATTTATACAAATAAGAGTTAGGTCATAAGTATGATGTTACCAAATCGAACCATTCATTTACTGAAGTGAATTATCTAAAGGTAGTTGGATAGTTTAACAGACTTTTTTTAGGTGTTGGGGACTTCATTTAATAGCTTAAAGTATTCAGAATTGAAACTAATGTTATTTTATTATTTAAAAGTATCAAATTTATACAAGAGCCTATCACATACTGCAGAAATTTTACTAATTTGTATCTATTATCATCTCTATTAAAATAAATATATTTTAAATTTAACTACATTTCAAAACACTTTCAACACTTCAAACGTTTTATTTTTTGGTGTAAAAATAAAAAAAAAGAGTTTCAATTCCTCCCAACCCTAACCAAAACCTCAAAACAAAATAACGTTCATACACACAATATAACATTTCGTGCGTCCTTCATTATTATTAAAATCATTTGTAACATTTTCTATACTTGCCAACACTATTAATAAAAAAAAAAAAAAAATACTTTTAACATATTCACGCACAAACTAACACACACACACACAAATAGATAGATAATATACTCAATTCTCACATAATAATATATATATAATTTATGCGTAGTATATATATTAATTGTCATTTTTCTTTTCTTGAGCTTTCGAATATTAAATTTTTACATACATTTAGTATTATTATATTACATATTTACATTTATATATGTATATTATACTCAATCTCTCTCTCATTCACCTTGCCTTTCTCTGCTGTTGTTAATTTGTTCTTTTAACTTAATAGTTTATGTATATTAGTTGCAATCGTTTAACAGTTTTTTTTTACATTTCTTTCTCTTTTAATTTATTTGTTTGTTTTTTTCTACATTTTTTTTTCATTATTTAGAAGACAAGCTATTTGTTTTGTTGATTTTCAAGGTTAAACTTCTATTAATAGTTTTTTTTGTTAATTTATTATTATTAAATAGTATTTCCGAATATAATTTATTTTTTCTCTTGTTTTTTTTTTCATGTAATTATTTTACATTTTGTTTGAAGTTGAAAAAGTATTAAGATCGTGATGTAATAATTTTGACATAAGGACTTTGTGATCAATATCTAAATCTAAATTTTAAATGTTTTCAATGTGAGAAAGAACTGTTCAACAGAATTAAATTATTGTAATTTTGTGTACTTAACATGTTGAGAGAGTGACTTTTATATTAAATATTTATCAGATTATATTGTATAATCAATGCGTACATCACCTGAGATGAATATATAAATAACATGGCGCGTTTAATACTATAGTGTTCCCCTGATGAACTTAGTTGAATGTTCCTATAATCCTGAATCATTATACATTAAATGATTATGACTTTGATCAATTGCAATATTATAAATGTTCAAAAGTAACTTTCATGGAATTCAAATTTGTATGTAAATGTATTTAACAGGTTAAGCAACTATATAACAGTTTGAACGACGAATATTTAACATGTAGAATTTAAAATTCAATGAATATCACTGAGGTGAATATAAAAACAAGTAATAGAACAACAGTAAATCAATGCAACTAACTTTAAGTAATATAGTAATAACCTTATATACGTGAAAAATTCTACTGATAGTTACAAGAATCCCCAGTTAAACTACTCAGATTTGAGTAACATTAAATAAACATGACAGAAACTTTCTTGTAGCAAAATTAATTTTTCTAACGTTATTAACTCCGATGATATGCTGGTTAGGTTTAAGGAGGCTATCCGCAATCTTAAGGAAATAATGAAAAACAGAACACATTTGTACAAAATTTAAAGTTTCTATCTTTATTAATTTTGAAAATATGCTTCCTGGATCTCGGGAGGTGTGTAGAAGGTATCTAATCAGCCACTTTAATCCAATACCATCCTTATCATCTTAGGGACCTAATATACACATAACAGAACAGCCATGTATAAATGTAATATCCTTATTAATTTCTAAAATATGCTTTTAGGTGTTGGGACGTAGGAGGTAACCGAATCACGTTACACATTTTCCGTGTGATTTTATGGTAATGTTCAGTTGGAAAAAACTTTAGATTCCAAAATTTTAAAATGTTCTTACATTAAAGCCGGATATTATTACTTTGAAAACCGGAAATGCAAGTTAATTATTCTAATTAATATTGATATTAAAAAGTTAATTTCAATTTGAAACATCAGAATCAGATTAATTGAATTTGCACATTGTTTTAAACTGAATATATTATTATTCTTTGCATGTATGAAACAAAATGGTCAAAGGGAGAACACACCCGGAATTAATTTTTTATATACTTATTATACTTAAATGTCTACGTAGTTGATTTTGTAATATTTTTGAATAAAACCTGTTATTTGTGTATGTTAATAATAAAGCCTGTTATTTGTGTATAATTATTATATATATATATATAAACCAAAAATAATGATAGGATTAACTTAAATTATAAAGAAATGAACAATTTAGGTTTAAAATTTAATGAATATAAATGTATTATTAAAAAAATAAATAATAAACCAAACATACAAGACGTATCAAAAAAATGAAGGCGGAAAAAGAGGCAAAGAAAAGAAAACTTATGAAAATAAAAATAGAAAGAAATTGAACACCAAAAATTAGGAAACATTTGCTTTAGAAGGATTAATTTAGTTAAAGTGTACCCTAAGGAACAAAAAATATAGAAAATACAATTCGTTTAATTCGATTTCTTAACATTTGTGAACAGTGTCGGACAAAAAATTTGATGTAAAATAGTGTGAAATGCCATGAAGAAATTATAAGATTTGAAACTATTGTAAGGAGGTTAACTGAACACTGTTATTCACCGTTAGTTTGGCAAAATAATATGTTGATCCAATTTAACTGTTACGGCGTCTAATGACGTTGATTAACCTTTGACTTCATTGTCATTATATACCTTAAATGCCTTCTATATTCTACAAAGTAAAGTTTAATTCCCCCGAAACCGTGTTTGAATATCTCGATTAAGTTCAAAATAGAGTTTTTCGTCTCGGAAACTATCGTAGTGTTACTATAGTACCCTACGCTCACTCCATTTAGCCATCGACGCTATTTAGTCACTATAACACTGCTTTATAGATAACTTTCAGGGACGAACAACAGTTTCAAAGAAATCAAACAAATAATGCCTCCTCTCAAAATTTTCCAATGTGAAACGAGGAATGCGACAGATGCTCATCCTTACACCCTTGCATTAACAGGATTGCGAAACACGGCTTATGGAAATTCCTTCGTTATGCGTATGTTGCGATTATGGCAACAGTTTCCATTTAATGTGCTTCCCAAAGTTGGAAATTTAGCTTTATTATTATGATCCAAAAATAGGTTTAAAAAGAACATTAACAACCGTTTTTATAATATTCCTTAAAATTTTTTGCCTTAATCTTACTGAACCCTAATTACCAAATTCTATCCCCAATTTCCTTTCCCAATTCTGATTCTAAAAACCAAACAATACATATGTATTTAAGATCCAATCATGGTTTAATTTGATCCGATACTACCCAAATTAAGTCCGTACAGTGATTTAGAATGGCTTTCGGTGCTTTCTATCAGCACTCGTAAAAACAACAACTGCATGTGCAAATACTTAATTTAACGTTGTAAAACAGACCAGGTTTAAAATTGATCAAGTTGATCTTCCAATTTGGAGAAATTGTAAGGTTAATGAACGGCTATTCAGATAATCTGTGGAATTGAATGTTAACTTTGCTCACAAAATGCTCAGAAAAGCGGAACATAGGAAGATCAGAAACAAATGGAAAAAAACGGTATTAAGTCTATATCCCAAAATAGAATCATATATAACGGCCTAGCAAATGTATCTAAATGTAGTTTGGGCAGAAAACTAAAATATTCCATGTAAAAGTAGTTTTTTTTGTAAGTTGGCAATCCTAATATGACTTTAGCACGTGTTATTTTTTTTTAAACTGTTTGCAATTTGTTTTTTGGTATTGTACTTATATATACCAACTAAACTACCTTCCAGAAGTATTTGCAATCAAATTTAAGTTTTCAAATATAATAATGTAATTTAAGTTAAAAAAGAAGTTGCCATCAAAACAATTTTTTTTTCGTTTTTTTTTTTTTTAAATTAAACTTCAAGGAATACAACCAAGGGGATGAGATTTTAAAACTTGTACATTTTTTTTCAGGAATATGTCGTTTCAAATAATTTTAAGTACAATTCAGTGTTAGAAAATTTGTTTTATTTGCTTTAAAGTGCACACACATAAAAAGAGTACATGAATGTGGTAAGAATGACAAAATGCAATGCCATCAGGAGTAATGGAAAACTACTATATAGTTTTTTTGTAGCAGTTTTTCCTTTTTTTTTTTCTTCTTTTTATAAAACTTTCAAATAGAAAGAGGATGTATTAAATTGACATTTTAAGGTTTCTTTTATACCATTTTTTTTTCTTTTTCCCTTAAGTAGTTTTGTATTATTCTTTTGTAAAAATGCATTTGTTTGTATTGTATAGTATTGGTTTGGATACGAATGCAATGCATTAAATAAACATTTTGTACAGGTATTAAATGAAACTATTTTAGTTTTTTTTTCTTTATAAAGAATATCGATTCAATTTTGTAAATTTTCTTTTTTTTAAATTTAAAATAAAAAGTTTTTAAAATGAAATTTCTTTTTCTTTAATGTTAGAAAGTGCATTAAAATTGCATTGTGTAAAATTGCAACGAGGAGTTTTATCTTAGAGTTTTTATACCTGTAAGAAAATAGTTGTAAGGGTATACTTAATTTGCAATTACGATTAAGACACTGTTAAGGAGGCTAAATTATATCTATATACTCAATGTTTTTGCCTACACCCAATGGTTCAGTTCAGTTCGGAATTGGTAACAAAGTCATAAATATAAATAAGTCTGTATGCGTGTACGTCAGTGCGCACGATATCTAAAAATACAACTCCATAAAATCTTCGGGTGTCAGAGGTTTAGCTAAAAGCTGCTCGGTTTTTTGGTCAACGAATTTGATTAGTCAAGCACAGGAGGTTCTAATAGAAGACATACATCTCCATTTTTTATATGGGTAGCTGACTGTCTAATTTAGTTGCCTATCAGAAACTTTGTCAAAAAGTTAAAGTTTTTTGGAAACGATTTCTTATCAAATTTGTTAGTCTTGGAGAGATGTTTTTGTTTAAAATGATTTTTGGAAACGATTTCTAATCAAATTGGAAAATTTGTTTTTCTTGGATGAGACGTTCATGTAGTTGCTATATAAATGTGAAGCTCATGTACTTTATCATATACGGTACTTTAATTTACGGTTTTTCAAAAACCTTATTTTTGCAAAATTTTCCACCAATCATATTTTGCGCGAGGCTTTAGTTAGAAACTGAAAATTGGGGGAAGTTAGGTTCTTAGAAATTAGTATGCACCATTTAAGTTTTTTTTTTGTGACAGTCACTGTTAAAGACCTGTAATGGATCCAAAATTGAAATTTTTCTATTTTTAAACAACTGTAACTTTTATTTTATTTTATTTGAATCATGCTTAACTCAAACACGTTACAATTAAAGTGTCTGGTAGTTTTCAACTATTAAAATTCTAAGAAAAGATTTCAATTTTGGTGCTTGTCACAATTAAATTCTTTCAACCTCAAAAGTTTGGGCGAGGAAACTGAGGGTTTTGCTTGAGGGTAGATGCTTGAGAATCAGTATGTGTGCTTAAAAAAAATTTCGGAACCTCCATAGACTATTAGGATCTAAAAACTAAAAATAAGTAATTA
This sequence comes from Dolichopus griseipennis, assembly GCA_963082915.1. NCBI lineage: Eukaryota > Metazoa > Arthropoda > Insecta > Diptera > Dolichopodidae > Dolichopus > Dolichopus griseipennis. The sequence goes on along the minus strand of OY720444.1, from coordinate 65,827,577 downwards.
AAGCAGCTGTGTAAATATTTCCTTGTTAAACGTTAGCATGGAAGCTCTTACATTTTTTTTCGACACATATTAACAGGTTTTCTTGATTGCATTGGGTTTAGATTTTAAATAAAGGTTTCAATAGTATTCATAATTTATAATTAATTAATGAAATAAAATAAATTATAATATGTATTATCAATTTATTTTTCATCACATGTTTAAGTTAGGTACAATTTTAATTTTATTAATATTAAAAGGAATTACCATTTAATATTAGAGATCTTCTTTCATTTTTATACTTTGTATGTATGTATGTATTAATATATACATTTAAATATTCATAAATACACCCATTGATATAAATAAAATATTGATTATGGTTAAAATTGTGGAATTTAAAAATTAATTTTTTTTTTTATTCCATCTCCACTCCTTTAAGGAGTATAGGGCATTCACCAAGTTTATTTTAAACTAGGCTTCAGTTTCTTTAATAATAATGTTCACTAAGCCATTGATTACTCGGCTGTAGCTATTGTATAAGGTTATGAAATATCGAGACAGTATTTTAACATCAGTATTACAATCTATCTTTCACAAGTACTATTTATATATTACGATATAAACTATTACGATATAATTATACAGTTTTACGATATTTTTTTATTAGATATGATTTGACCGGGGTTTGAACCCGAGACCTTCCACATGAAAGGCGGCGTCTTTACCACTACGCCATTGGTCAGATAAAAAAAAATTAATTAAGTTTAGGTAAATGAATTTATGAATGTTCATTTCATGGAATTGGGTTTAGATATTATGTAATTAAAGTCGATTCCTTAATTTTAAAGAATTGCAAGGCTTTCGAAAATATTAAAAAGTTTGATTTTTGCACTTTTACAAATATTAAATTATAGATGCACGAAGTGATAATGAGGAAGTGTGAGAAAATCTCAATGCAATTTTGGAATACTACAAAAGAATTACAATGAATTTTTATGACTAACGTATATGAAATATTGAACTATACTAAATTTATAACTATTTTTTTATAAACTCCTACATATTTTTAACGTGCATGTTAGTAATCCATTTTTTGGCTAGAAAACCATGTGAATCATTATTATTATTATTATTATTATTATTATTAAATGTGTTCTAATATAGAATCCCTATTCTACCTTTTCCTTTTTAATTTGGTAAATTATTAGTTTAGACAATTTATAAACAAAATAATTGTAACTTATATTTATTTAAATGTTCAGAAATGTTGGTAACCATGGAAAATTTTTGTTGAAAAATAAATTTATTTTTGACTATGAAAGAAATTATGAAATATAATTCAAGCAAATTTGTTAAATTTAGTGACAGTGGGTTTGAGTAAAGGTATAAAGTATGATATATTTTAAAGGTTTTATTATTAATAGAAGTCTCTAAATATAATAGCCAGGAAGTTCTGGGGTGGTTTGGAAGCATAAGTCCTCACTATTCTAAAGATTTCTTCTTGCAAAATGTATAAGTGAAAAAAATATGATTTTTCGGGATTTTAGAGTTTTAATCCTAACTCTTATATCCTTATCCCCTTTTTTGAAAAATATTTTAAAAATTAAAAAAACCGCCATGAAAAATCAGATTTTAAGAAACGGTGTTTCAAAAAATAAAGATTTTGATAAAAAAAACTTTTGATGAATCAAGATTTTAAAAAACGAGGTCTTAAAAAACCATTTAAAAATCAATATTTTGCATAACTAGTTTTTGAAATGCTAGTGTTTATATCTGATCTATTAAATATATTTCTAGGCTCTTAAATTTTATGTATGTTTTGAAGCACACTTGTTATTTATTAATTATGCATTTAATAATCACTAGGAAAACCCCTGTGCAATTGCACAAAGGATCATTGTAGAGTCATTGAGCTGAATTTTTTTTTAAATACTTTAATTTTGAATTTTGTTTCCTTTTTGCTCATCACATAGCGGTAGAACAAAAGGCACGTTTTAAACATGTGTCGTCAGCAAGCCTGCTCTTATATGCTATTTTAAAAGACTTATTGCTGAATATAAAAGTGTTACAAAAGAACTTCTATATAAACTAAATTTTCAGTCACTGTTCCTTTCGATGTTAAGCTTCTGTTTCTGAATTTTTAAAACCGAAGAATTAGTAGCTTGCGAAATTGCGGTATACAATTGGCCTTGAGCAAAGCAAGGTTCTGAGAGAAAAAGGTTTGCCTTTTTAAATATTTGACCTTGTTTAATAAATTAAATTACAAAAATTTCCTAATTAAACCAAATTTCATAAATTTAAAAAAATATTATGTATAATAATAAATTGTGAACATCAATATTCAGTACTGATATATATAGATGATATTAGAACTTTCATTCAAAATAAATGTTTTAAATACAAACTGAAAAAATCATGCTGATATATTAATTTAAAAAAATATTCAAAAACATCAAAGTAGGCTTTGATTTTTGGTTAAAAAAAAAAAAATTTATTTTTAATTTGCATAGACATTTGTACTAACAATTATAATTTTTTCCTTAAAAAATCTTAAAATTCCCTTCTTTTGTAATTATTATATAGATTTCGAATATATAGTTACTATAATATTATTATTGTTTAAATACATACATATATTATACATATTTACCACAATTTTAAAAATGATTTCTATATATTTATTATATAATTGAATAATGAATGATAAATGAAGTAATAATGAAAATTGATTCAGAATTTAGTTAATTAATTACAAAAAAATAAAAAAATTTCATTAAAATTATAATTTAATTGCTGGTTAATTTACTTAATTGTCAATTGCCAACCACATTTATAATATTACAGAAATTCTATAAGGAATTATGCCTCGTATGAATAATAACAGTTATAAAAAACGTCAATAAAATATCTACGACCTTCAAATGTCTCGTTTTATTTTATAAAAACGTTTTTTTTTTTTATCTACCTTTAAAAAATAGTTGATTCTAATTTTAATTTTGATATTTAATTTAAGGATTTTTTTTTATATAATATGCTTAGAAATAAAAAAAAATTTAAGAGATTTGTGAGTTACATTACACATGACAGAAATTGAAAATTTGAAATATTTATTTACAATTGCTTATAATTTTATAAGATTGTCAAATAAGTATAAGAATACAATTTTAATATTGTGAATTAATAATATGTAGGGACTTGCATTTAGAAATTTCTTTCAGCACCCAGTTTAGAGACACAACCACAAAAATATTGAAGGAAAATATTGCATATTTAAAGGCGGTACAAAATAAATTTGTTTAACAGCATTTTAGCCTTTGGTCGCAAACACTTAAGACATAATTTGCAGTGGTTTAAGCTAGATACGGGCCCTTATCATACCAACGAATTATTACTAATCAAATAATCATTTTTCAAATAATCTTATTGAGTCTTTATAATTTATGGTTTTGATGCAAAAAAAACTTATCAAAAATTGATAATTTAAAAAGTCGATTAGTAATATGTGATTAATTCAAAAGTGTCCAATTTCCAGCTTAACTGTATAAAATTTATTAATCCTTAATTAATAAAAAGTAATTTTTGAATTGTAACGGCAATTTAAGTGATTCAACTAAAAACTTTATAACACTTCGCCTTAAAATATGCAATATTTTATTATTTCTTCAATATTGATTTTTCGTCTTTAACTGTGGTCTAAAGCAAATAAGGAGCTCTATCTTTTGAGAAATTAATGAGTTTCATTTCTAAATAATTGCTTTCATTATTTTATCAGTCTATTTTTAATTAATTTAAATTTATTCTTTAATTAAACAATTTTTCAAACCAAATAAAACCTTAAACAAACAAACAAACAGACAAACAAAAAATTTATTAATCACTACATTTCACAAATGCTTCAAAATAATAAACTAAAGTCAAAATACAAAAAAAAAATAGAAAAAAAAAAAAAAAAAAAAAATTTGTTATCTAAAACATGCCATTTAATTTTACGTATGAAACATGCAAAAATGTCCTTGGAAAAATTTTTATTTAAGGAGCTTTTAGTCCTGTTGAAAAATAAAAGAAGATTAAAAACATGAAAAAAATGAAATACATAAAAGAAAAAAAGTGCTGTGATTAGTGAAATATCGTGCTATATTTTTTGATTTTGTTTTCTAGTTTAAAAAGAAGAAAATTATTTGACTTTTTTCTTAAAAGATTTTCAATTGGTTAAATGTTAAATTATTTGGAAAAATATAATTTTTTTTTTTCTTTTTATTTTGTGTCTCAAAATTGTTGTGCAATAAAATATTGTACCGAGTAGAAAAATGAACATTGAATATACAGTAATTAAGAAAATATATATATATATATATATATAATTTTGAAAATTTAAAATAGATTTCAAGTCGCTGTTATATTTTTAATTAAAAAATTTTCAAATTTACATCAACAATTATGCAGTAATTAAAAAGAATTTTAGAAAAATTATTTGGAAAACGGATTTTGTTAATTCATTTTTGAATTTAAGTAAAATGAATGAAAATTGTTAATTGTATAAACATATTTTCAAAAGTGTACCAGGTGTAATGTTAGGTGTAATATGCTCATCTCTTGTAAATGGTTAGTAAAAAAATAGGAGTCCTGCATTAATGCAAAATGGTTTTATTCTGTTTAAGGAATTTTAAAGTACTTCGTTTCTTCATTCATTCAAATATTTAAGATAAGATCTTAAGTCTTCACTACATATTTAAATACTAGTTAAGCCCTTTCAGATATTATTCCAAAAGAATTTTCACTTACTTGGAAACGAATTAAGAAAAGATGTCGCGGGGGTTATATTATTCTACGACCTTGCATGGAGCCCGTCTGCCCGTCTATTGTGATATAATAGTGGAATATGATTTGCATCTTGGGTGCTGTGAACAAGGTTCAGAAGTTACTCTTCGTTCGGCTTCAACATAGCTTACTCTTATTTTAAAGTGTACTTTCCAATTTTTGCATATTTTCAGGAGGAAGTAAACTTTTTATATTCCATTTTCTTGCAAGTTTCTCTACTAATCATTGGAAACGAATTAAGAAAAGATGTTCTCCGTTTATATCGCCTGGGTTTTATTCTATAACTTTGCATGAAGCCCGTCTATTATTGTGATATAATAGTGGGACATGATTTTCCATTCTTCTCTAGAAAGATAATATGCTTAGTTGTAATAAAGCCTGTGAACAAGGTTCAGAAGTCACTCTTGATTTGCCTTTAATCTGGCATTCTCTTATTTTAAAATGTTCTTTTCTATTTTTGCATATTTTAAGGATGAAGTATAATTTTTATATTAAATTTTCGTGGAAGTTTTCTCCACTAATCACCGTTTTAAAGTATAGATCTGAACTATGCATTTTCTAAGAACGAATTTACATCTTTAATATTATATTATGTATTTACAAATGGTAAGCCTAGAAGTTTAATTCAAGCAGTTAAATATTAAACATGACGTAATAAATTATAAATTTAGAAACTTTTAAATTTTAATAAAATATTACCGGCATTAAATTAAAGTTTAAAAATTAGTTTTATTTAAATATTGATTTTATTAAAAGGTCAGTCATCATAGGAGTCTAAAGTAAATTATAGAATTTAATAACAAATTAATTATCATTTGAGAAAATTCCCGTATACCTTTTTTCTTCAAATTTCCCTTTTTAATTAATTTAAAGAACTCAAATTATTAAAGTTATTATAAAAAAAAAGTTAAATTACCTTTAGTTAATTATAGTTATATTTAGGTATTTAATTTCTTTTATTTTCATTTGTTTACTATTTAATTAACCTACTTTAATATAGTCATGATTGATTAATAACTCCTCATTTGTCAGGAAAATTACCGCTTTTGATTGAAAATGGTATATTAAAAATATATGATTGAATTTCTAATTTAGAAATTAGAAATATATGATTTAGTTAAATTAGTGTTCTATAAACCCCGTAAGATGAAGAGAAGTGCAAATGCACGAATAAATAGAGGGCAGTCGAAACATCAACCGAAGAATAAAATCAGGTGGTTCTTTATATGAGATATTTAGAAACCATTTTCTTATCCCCGGTCAGATCATATCTAATAAAAAATTATCGTAAAGTTGTATAATTATATCGTAATAGTTAATATCGTAATATAAGATAAGATTTAATATAGATATATAAATAATTCTTGTGTAGGATAGTATATGGCGCACAAAATTGTCATTTGTGTATTCATGATCTTATACAGTAGCTGCAGCCGAGTATTCAACGGCTTAGTGAATATAACGATTAAAGAAACAGAAGCCTAGTCTAAATAGACTTGATGAATTCCCTTAGGAATAATATACCATAGGTACATGGTGGAATTGGGGGAACATATTCTTATTTTTAGAATTGATTATAATAAATTCCAAATACAATCCGCCTAGTTAAAAATTTGTAAATATAGTGGGCAAAAATAATTAGATTCAAAATCCGTTTATTGTTAATCCCTTATATTTAAGTAAAATCTTTTTATTAGATTTGCATGATAAAAAATTTTCAAATTGAAATTAATATAATTTGCATGTTTACATAAATCATTAACCAACCATAGTGGTTAAAAAAAGAGCAAAAGTCAGTGTAAAGATAATCAAAATAAATGAATGACGTACTTAAGAAAACAACCATTACTATACACAAAAAATTATATAAAATATTTATTTTTATAAAAACGAAATCAGCGGTTTTCAATGTTTGAAGAAATGAGGAATTACAGTTATTTTTTTAGTTAGATATTTTTTTTTCGAAGTCCGCGATTTTAAATCAATAACAATAGAGCTAATGTGAAATACTAAAAGGTTTGTGTTATTGAAACCTAGATTTAAGATTGAATACTAAGAAAGACGATCTTCTCATATACAGGGTGCTTCCTAATGGGAATTACGCTGAAGCTGTTCTGGTTTCTAAATTATAGGGTCTTAAATTAATAAGGAAATAAAGTTTACTTTTAGTAATATTATAATCAGACACGCTGTAGACTTTATTATATGAATTTATCAACAAATAATATAAATCACTGGAATTAAATAGCATTTTAAGCAGACGATTAAATTCTATTAGTTCACTAATTAAAGTCAATTCTTACAAGTACAAGTTAATCAATTTTAAGAAAAGTTTTAAAATCAATGTTCTAATAACAAAAGTTTAAAAACCAATGTTGTAATTCAAATTCCTGTATAGAGCAGAATGAGTAAATAAATCGCTGAAATAAAATTAACCTTTCTTATAAACTCTAACAATTTATACCTAATTTTTGTTTGTTTTTTTAATAAGTTTTATATTTTAACTTACATGCAAATTTAAAAGTTTTTTTTTTATTTGTTTATTTTTGACTTTTTACGCTAATTTTAATGTCGTTCAAAATGTCCTAAGAAAATTTGTATTTTAATAGTTTATTTTAAGAATTTATTCAATTTTCAATTAACGTTTAGAATATTAAGATTTTTGGAAAAAGGGCATAGGAAATTACTATATACTAAAATTTAGAATATTTAGCAAAAAGTAATTAATTTAATAGTCAGAACAAATTCTTAACTGTAATAAATTACTATATAATAATGCATGTGAATCCGATCGGTGGCGTAGTGGTTAAGACGTACGCTTTTCAATAAAAGAGCCTGGTGTTCGGATCATATAAAAAAGAAAAAATTAAATTTATAATTTAAAAAAGGGAAAGGCTGAATCACTCGCTTATCATATTGTATGTGGTAGGGGACTGTTTATAAATAAATAAATAAATAAAAGCATGTGATTGTAAAAATTTAATTGTAGGTTAAGTATGCTAGATAAGAACCCCAGAAGAATAAAGTTCAATATTTAACAGCATTGAATGATAATTAAATAATGCATAAAGTCAAGACACTTCATACAACTAATTTGTTAATTGAAGTTCGAGAACTCGTTAATTCGTTACTTTCGTTTTAATACTTTGAGTACCTCGTGTAATACATTTCAAGTGTCAAATTTCTGCAAGGAAGTAAATGAAGCTAAATAAGATTTCCAATGAGCCGGCCACTATCTTAAAATTGCTAAATTAACAAATTTATTAATTGAATTACCATATTTAAATTTTTTTACAACTATATTGTACTTATGGGGAATTTCAGTTATTTTGAAAGTTAATTCAAAGTTATTTTAAAAAAATATTTACTAAAATGGACTCGTTTAAAATCCGTGAATGAATATTTCCACTAATTCCATTACATTTCATTCCACACATTCCATTTCTAAGCAACTCAAAAATTTTAATTACATTTTTAATTAATTGAAGAAATGTTGTCTTTAATATTCAACAATTGATCAGAAACTGATCTCTAATATTCAAATTGTTTTTCTAATAAAAAAAAAACTTTTATACTGTCAAATATAATTTAAGGACTTTAACATTTAATTTTAAGAATTTTATGTTACCTGTTGTTTTAGTTTTATTGCAAAGAAAAAATTACTAAATAATCTGACTGCAAGTATGAAATATTACATGTATTATACATATTAATAATGTAAATAACATTACTGTTATACAAACAAATTTGTTATGTAAAAGGAATGTAATGTAAAAATAGCGGTTAATATTCATGAATAAAAGCGACTGTCAAATTTATTTATTATTGGAATTTGGAAATTTGGAAAGGTATTCAAAATAATCACTTCCAATAAAAATTAAATTGACATTTAAGCTGTCAATTCTGAATAGTAATAAAAGAATTTTTAAATTATTATTGAATAAAACGAAAAGTTAAATAATAATTTTGTATTAAATATTAATTAATTTTAATATTTTGTTTCAGATATTCAAATTAGGAATTTCTGAATAACTTTTATAGATGATGATTATCTACTATTGGTATAAAATATACGTGTACAAATATGAAAAAAATTGTTTTATAATGATTTACTTCATTTAAGATGGTATCAAATTTTGTGTCTCCTGAAAGTGCGAAATTTAGTTGAATAAAAATTACAGGTATTTTATAAATTTTATGAATTTAAACAAAATTTCTGAACTTTAATTATACAAGTAAATTTCTATTGCAATTAATTTGAAATTAATTAGTAATGTTATAATAACCTATAGTTGAAATGATTTAATGGACATAATTAAATACTTATACATTAAATCTATTATGGAAAATGGTATTTATATGTCTTTTGTTATTTGGTGTTTAATTTTTTTTTTTGCTTTTATTTAAAAAAAATGAAGGCTTGTTTATTTATTCTCTTGTTCTTATATTATATTATTATTTTTTAATATTATTTTTATCATTTTTTTTTTTGCAATGTTTTTGACGTACTTTATAATTTGTTAGTTAGTCACGCTATAAATAGCTCAGCAGTAGTTTTTTTTTTGTTTTTTTTTGTTTTTATTTTAAAGAAAGAAAATATATTTAACATAAAAATAGAGTAGAAGAGAATGTGCATGATGGCAATGTTTTTTTTTTTTTTAATAATAGTATATGTATATTTAACTATATTATGTAAATTATTTCTGAAAAAAATTTACCTTCATATATTTATATAAAGTTTGTTGCCTTTAATAAAGGTCGTTTATGATTATTAAAGACGTTTAAGTTGGGATTGGCTAGGAAAGTCTGATAAGAATTGCTTGTACCGTGCATATGCTTATAAGAAGTTCAATCTATTAATTAAGTTATAAATATATAGCAGAGGCGATATAGTCTGGTTTACGATTGAATTTTGGTTCGACTTGGCTTCGCATTCGAAGACCTGGATATGTCCTTCAGGGCGAACCAGACTTATCAAGCCTAGAGGCTTAAATTTTGATATCATTGCATTTCTATATATATGTAGTTATTCGAATAACTGCTCTAAAGCTTCTTTTTTTATTTGGTAATTACTTAACCTTTATACGTAACTCGGCGAGAATTCAAGACTTTATGAAAAATGTAAAGATAGTTAAGATTTATTATGCCCCCTTGAATGAGTGAACCTTGCAAAACAGATTCTGGTCTCCTCATATCTTCGTAGATGATAAATAAAAACAAATGAATGTGTTCTTTTGAAATATAAATAGTCCAAATTGGTGTAGAGTCATAATGCTATTAGGGACTTGCGACTCATTTAATGGCATGTTAATCCCTAAGAGACTTAAAACTCATAACAATGAGCCATAGTAGTCTAGGGGACTTATGACCCTTGGAATTTGACTCAAACTGGTGGTTCATATCTCCCTTATATAGTTCTCAGTTGAAAAATTATTAGTAATATTAAAACCAATATTTATTTTAATTATATAACATCAGTGATGGGTACAAATTTATAAAAACTTTCTTGAACTATAATATCAAAAACAATTTGCACATATTTTGGAGCTGGATTCGAAATCAGGGGTACTTCCTTTTTCCAAAATTAAGAAAAAAACTAATAAACATAAACTACATTTTGAAAGGGTATTTCAAAAAAAGGGCAATCTTGATTGTAACCATAGCCTTGTTTTTTTTTTTTAATCAGCCTCGTTTCTTGGGATCAAGCTGTAGGATTAATAATTTGGAAAAAGTGCTCACAGATTTTGTAGTAGAACCCAAATACAACAAATATATTAAAAAAGTTCATCTTTAAAGCCCGCACTAAAAAAAAGTCCGCAAAAATTTAGGTGCCATTTTTTGGGACTTGCTGAATATTCTTTTCTTCTTTTCTGCTTTTACTACATAAATGGGAACTTAATTCTTCAAATTATGACATTTCGGATTTTGAGATCCAAGAAAAGGACGAAATTGATTAAGAAAGAACCAAATTTTATGAGAAAAGAGTATAAATATCTGAAATTAATTTTAATGAAGATCAAACTCTTTGGTACAAACTTTTGTTAAATGCCAAACTACTTCAAAATATAATATAAATGTATCTGTGGACTTACTCAAACTAGATATTGGAAATTTGTAAGAGATTTTTTTAATTTTAAAATAAATTTTAAAATAAAATAAATTATATAATAAAAAATAATAATAAATAATTTAAATTAATTTATCGTGTATATATATATTATTATGTTTGTGAAGTATATATAATATTACAATAATTTTTAGAGTAATTTTCATAGAAAAAGAATGCTAGAATTCGGAAATCCGTTTCTTCTTAAGAAACCTTTTAATTATTTAGTAAGAAACTGTTGGTGTACAATTTGTTAGTATAACTCATTTGTATGCGAATTATGATTAATACATATGAAATGAGTTTTCATTTAAAAGAAAATCCTGGAAGATTGGAAAAAAAAACATTAAAATAACACACGTTTAATATTTATTAATTTAAAAAGGAGACTGATTAACATATCAATTCTTAAAAAATCGTTAAGTTTTAAAATTCAAAACAAAATGTCTTATATTACTAAGGGAGAGTGAAGAGAGTATCAGTATAGAGAGAAAATGTATTTTCCTATCTATCTCTATTTAACAGGACAATCTGGTGAAATTCTTATATATTATATACTAGTAAAAAAGCCTGTCGGACGACAGGTATAATTTTAAATTCTCTTTTTATATATATTCTTTTTTCCTGCTATTGCGCTACTGAATCAATAAAAGGAAATTCGTTACCTAAAGAACATTAAGTTAACATTATATCATTAAGTTAACATTATATATAGTTTGTTTTGTAAGTGATAATAAAATGGAGGTATACATACTAAAGTGTAAAAAATTTCTTTATACGTTTTTATTAAAATTTTCTGTATCTACCTGTTAACAGATTTCTCATACGTTTTGATTTTTTTTTTTTTCTGTTCATAATTTACATTTTATAAGTTTCATTTTTTCTTTCTTTTTGTATGTAAGCATTTGTAATTAGAAGAATGTTACATTACATGTGTGAATAACATTTAACATTAACATAATGCAACAGCAGCAGCGTCTTTTATTGTATTTATAAAAAATAAAAACTACAAATTGTAGTTAGTTATTAGTTCTGTAAGTGATATTTAAATAAAAGTATACATACTGAAATGTAAAAAATTTCTTTATACGTTTTTATTAAAATTTTCTGTATCAACAGATTAACAAGTTCACAGATTAACTGTTAACAGATTTCTCATACGTTTCGATTTTTTTTTCTGTTCATAATTTACATTTTATCAGTTTCATTTTTTCTTTCTCTTTTGAATGTAAGGATTTGTAATTATAACTATTTTACATGTGTAAATAACACTTAACATAACATAGGGCACGCTGGTCAGCAGCAGTTTGTCTTTTATTATATTTAGATATTAAATAAACTCTAGGTTTTACTGTATATATTTAAATATATAATTAGAAATATTTAAATTTGTACTTAATATATTCAGAAATTTAATGAATAATTTCAGATTTTTTTTTTTTAAATTCAGAATTTTTCTAATTAATTTCAGGCGCTTTTTCTTTAAATTCGAAATTTTCCAAATAAATTCAGATAATGTTTATTTAATTATGGAATGTTTTTTTTTATATTTTTTTGCTATTGTTTAAGGCAATATAGGTAGTTAAAAAGAAGTCCTGTATCTTGGGAACCAGGAGTCAAAAATTTTCTAAGTGATTTTAAATAAAGGGATAGAATTAAAAAAAAAAATTAACCTTTCCGCCCAGCTTGTATCAACAATTTTCTAAAATTTAATTTGAATCTTAAAAATTAAAATCGGAATTTGTTACTAAATATCTGAATATTTTTAGTAGATACCTGAATACATTTAGCAAATACCTGAATTTGAACAGAAAATGCTATATTTCGCAGCAAAAGAATTTCTTTTGATAATGCTCCTATTTAAATTGAACAAACTATTCAGATTGTTATGTAAATCTATCCTGTATGAAAAGCTCCTATATATGTACTCGTATATCTTATACATAAAATAATTCGTTTTTAAGAAAAAATTCCTTTAAACAGGAACTAGGTTAATATCAGAATATTATTAAAGTTATGATGTTTTTGGTTTGTTTTTTAATTCTTTAATTTTTATTTTTAACTTTGTGTTCACATTTTTTTTTTAAATAAATCTGCAGTAAAAAAAAAAATAAAAAAACTGACATCGACATACTTCTAGACAGTGCCGGCTCAATAAAATGGTAACCAAATGATTCATTTTAGTTTTACGTCATTGTCGTCTGTAGGTATGTCTTTAATAGTTGAATTTTGAGAAACTTTTTTTTGCGTCTCTAATGCAAAGTCTTGGAAACTTAAAACCAATAACTAATATACTGGTAGCCCGTAAGGTTTTGAAAATTTTAACCAAATTAGAAGCAAGGTTATTTCCTGGAATAAACTCTTAATTATCTAGTATTCTTTATGTCTTCCTATATCTTCTATTAATTATTCTCAATTAAAAGATTTTCAATATATGCACATTTTTCAGATCCTAGTAGTTAATTTTACCACATATACTGTGCAGAAAATGTTTACTGTGGGATGCAGTCAGTTCAAATCTATTCTTAATCGGTACAACGAAGTTTATAAAGGTCTTGAAAACGCAAACAACAAGTGAATGATTCTTTTGTGCGAGCCTTAGGGTTCACTTGTCACTCTAATGCAGGCCATTTTTTTTAAAACTAATAGTTTGAAATTATTTCTGAAAAACCGCTTGCTTGCTGGCTGTGTATCCGAGGCCTAATATAAAGACCTACTATAAATTTACTTGACTCTGAAGTATTCTTCTGCATTCATATCGTCATCATACATATTAATCGGCTTAATCGGTCACAACATTCCCGGTCACGGCTGAAATATTAATTTTTAAATATTAATAATAAATTAACCGGCTTATTCGGTCACAAAATTGTCGGTCGTGGCCTAATTATTTATTTATTCAACTTTATAATAATTTTAGAGGTAAAATTGCTCAACTTTTGGGTATTCGGCGGCAGTAACAGCTTTCTGAATGTTCTTTCGAATATAATATTATTCGATAGTAAAGAAATTGCTTAACTAATTGATCAATTTTTGCATCATAAACCTGTGTTTGAATTATTAATTTTTTTTAATAAGTCATTCCATACTTTAATTTTTATATCAGGACCTATAAGTGGGAATGCATATATACACTTGTTCCCAAAATTCCTTTAAAAACTGGTTCGCATTTCGTTTTTTCAAATTTTGGTCATTTGGAGTTGCAACTATAGCTATTGTCTCATTAGCTCACCTCATAATCCGGCCACGTTTATATATATGTATATCTAAGTAATGATATATTTCATAAAAATGCAGAACCATTAAAAATATATAAGTACATAAAGAATAGTCCGAAAAAATTTGTATTGCATATAATAAATAATACCTACATGCAAAAATAAATTTTCACAGAATTTTCCTTTTTATTTAAATTATGAGAATTTTTCACGAATTATTTTAAATTTTTTTTTTGTTTTTTTCATTTTGTTTTTTTTTTTTAAATGGAAGTTAGTTTTTAAACTTTTTAGTAAAAGTTTATTTACCAGCTTATACTATATAACAGTTGAAAAGTTAATTAACGTTTAACATAATAAACAAAAATAAAAAAATAAACAAAAAATAATAAAAATAGAAAAACTAAAAAAATTGTAATAAATTTCATAAAGTTTTTTAGTATAAAACGATTTGTTAAACTTGATTAATTCCAGTTGTTTATAAAAAAAAAATATTGTGAAAATTTAAATAGAATTTTTTATTTATTTGATAATTTATTTTTTTAGTAATTATAAAAAGGATAATGAAAAGGATATAGAAAAGGATAATTAAACAAATTCGAGAGATTAAATATATTTTATTTTTTACCTTTGGATAATTATAATGCAGTTAAAGGATAATTTTTAGATATACAAGGATATCCTGGGAAGGACATGAAACAAATGATATTAACAACAGCCCGCTTAAGTACTTCTTAATAAGACAACCTACATGAAAAAATTGAACTGAAGCGAATTCGTCGGTCTTCAAGACTCTAACAAAAGGCATATTAATTTTTATTTTGGCTTATTTTACGAGATACAATAGAAAGCTCGAAAGCTAGCCCTTGCAACTCTGTGATGTTCGTTTGTTTGGATGAATTACGGCTTTAACACACCAAAACTACAACTCTTTTTTATCACGATAAATCAAAAACAAAGGGGGGGATAGTGATATTAAAGAATTTCGGAAAGATATTTGGGATAGATGGATCATGGGGAATAGGGAAAATTTACGGGGATATTTATTAGAAAGATGTTAATATTCTGTTTGAATGTAACCAAATTTACACATACATTATCAACTTTGGAGAATACATTGGGCGAATATGGTTCCATAAACTTAAAGAGCTGATAAACTTAGCTGAAGAGCATGATAAACGAATTTATATAAGATTAGTTTAACTGTGTAGGGATGAGAATCTGTTGCCCTCCTGGTTTCCCGTTGGAAAATCTTGAAAGGAGGCATCTTTTGTTTAATTTCTGTAGAACTGCTATTATTTTCTACATATAAAACAATGTCAGGTGTTAGATATCTTATCTATAAAACAAGGTTAGAGATTTATGAAAAGTATTTTGAAAAATGTTGGCTATAGATAACACAAAATTGAAATATTCACTTATAATTAGTGAATAAAATCGAATATATAAATATGAAAATTTAAAAATATTTTTAAATTTTTTACATTTCAATTACAAAGCCGAGTTCTTTTTCGGGTTTTACTTTACTAATAATTAAGAATGTAATACCAAATGCTTAGTTATGTGTTATACTTTACAGTAGGTGCAATTGGACTCACATCATTCTAATTAAAAGTTAAGTAACTGTAAAATGAATTTGATTGTATGTTGGTTTAGTTTGTAATTACGTACAATTAGGTTGTTAAAGACCATCTTTTTATTAAAATTGTTTCTCCGTTTTTAACGCTTTGTTATGGTAGATATAAATTCAAAATAATGGATCAGATCGAAAATTAATTTGAGCTAGCTATGTGTGTCCGTCCGCCTAGTCTAATTACGATAATTAAAAAAATTAAAAGAGCTGGAATTTTAAAATATACACAAAGCGATTTTTAGAAAATTTGTAGGTTTTCTGTTGTGCTATGTTAAAATTGAACCAAGGTTTCAAGTAACTGCCACACACATTTTTTGAATCAATAAAAATTTTTTCAAAGATTCCACAGATAAACTGATAATGATTCAATAATTCTGTCTAATTTTAGTTTAAGAGACCGTTGAAAGAAAAAAATCAAGAGTCATTATTTTCAATTTTAGGGAAGCTCTTTTAATTAAGAAAAACTGTTAAATATTTATAATTTCGAAAAACTTTTATATTATAATAAATAAGTTAATGCTATGCAATTCGAGTTTTCTTTCGATTTTATAGACTTTCTTTTGGATCAGGCAAGATTTCTATTTGAATTTTTGATATTTAAATATTTCTTGGTACATAATGACTCGAAAATACTTTAGTATTAAAAACTAATTACAGAAATAATTAAACACAAACTGTCATTACTTTCTGGAAATTATTCTTAAACTTAAATTTTTTCAGTATCGAAATCTATTGATTTACCCTCAATGTAGGTAATACTAGTACTTTGAAAAAGTAATGAGTTTCAGAAAATTGTACTGGTAATTGTACTGGTATTTGAAATATACTTTTGCCTACCAAAGAGTTTACCTTAACCAAATAGTTTATCCCAAATAAGTTTTACAGTTTATTCAAAAGTGTATGCAAAAGTGATGAAATATATAAAAAATTTATTTAAGGTATTCTTAAGACTAGGTAAATCTATATATATATATTTAACTTAAATTAACCTAAATATTAAAATATTGATAGAAACTGTTTTAGAAAAGTTTTCTTTTTATATAATATCCTAAATTTTGTATAAAATTCGATAGAACCTTCCAATATTTTGTTCTTTTCAATCCATATGAATTATGAAAGAATCATGAATATTAGTTAGGTATTTATAGAATCAATGACTTTACATAAAATAAATAAAAAATGAAGCATTGTTACGAAGGTTGTATCAATTGTAGTCCTCCTTTAAAAATATAACAAAGAAAGTTATGGATGAAGTTAATGTGAAACGTAAGTAAAATTATTAAAAATAATTAGAATGCATTGCATATAAGATAGCAAAATATAACTTTTTTAGCAAATGAAGTTTATATAAAGTGTTACCATCGTCTATTTTAGAAGTGGTGGCATAATATTGCTTGCAAGAAAATGGTAGCAGTTTCAAAGAAGTGGAAGACTTTAGTGATACATACTAAAAGTTAAATATTAAATAAATAGGAAAGTTTTTTTAAAATAAAGTTATATTAAAATTATAAAAATTATTTTCCTGATCATATTTTATTATATTGAATTCACATGAGATTCAATTATGGAAATTTTCCATATCGCTTAATAATGAAATCATTAATGATGACATCATTTAAAAAATTAAAAGACTTTTTGTAGTTTAATATAATTTTAGTGACTTTGCATTAAATGTCATCGATTTTTTTTGCAAAAAGTATTTCTAATGAAACGAAAAAGTCAACAATTTTTACAAATCATTACGAATGTTATTTTGTTGTTTGTTTAAAAAATTTTCACTTTAATGTTGAATATCTTGGAAAATCCCATAGATTAATTAATTCACGTTTAAATTGTATTCGAAATTTGCGAAAAGCCATCAGCAAAAGGACATTGCGATGACTAACAAGCTGAAATTGTGGTTGATTTTACCTATTATTTCAAATAAAATATAGTGGTAGGAGACTAACCTGGTCTCACAGGTTTTATCTAATATTTGATTTTCAAATCGTGCGACGGATTAAAGTAAGCCGCCATACAACTTGTTTTCCAGTACAAACATATCTAATGAGGCCGAATAATGGAAATTTTGTGCTGAGTTAAGTGTAATTAACTTAGCCTGCACAAAATATAGTTCATCTAGTGCAGGAGGTTCAGTTCGCTGATAAACAATTTATATTGGCTTTTAAATATATTTCAAAGTCTAATATGGTCTATATATATTTGAAATATTTAAAAAAACTGTTAAAATGTTAAATTATATTATAGTTCCGTGCGAGTAGTTCTGTAGTTTACACAGTCTACTCTACTCTCTTCTTCGTTTTATAATAAAAACAATATTATTTCAAAAAAAAAGTTAAGAATGATTTCGTATTTCGTAATGATTTCAACAAGTTAACGGAAAACATTAAATAAAATCATTTTTAAATTTAGAGAAAAAGTACAAAGTATAGGATGTTAAAGGATGTTGAGAGAAGGTTGAAAAGGAACCTATAAGGATTCGCTTTGCATTTTTGTAAATTATAGTAAGCAACATTAATAATAGATAGTAATACATTATATGGAAGCGTGCTCTACTATATGATAGCAATTCTCACAACAAATCATTATCAAATTCCAGATTTAAACCATTTAGGAGTTTCCCGAGTGTAGAAGTGAGCTCTTCTAGTATTGCTTTGGAATTATTTAAGAGGAGGCATAGTTGACTTTTGTTCAATAGAGTAGGTGTTATGTATAAAACGAAGAAAACACTCCAAGGGATTCAAACACTTTTTATTTCAGTTGACAGTTTTGTGAAAAATTTAAGGAAGAATAAGTATTTGTAGGAATCAATTGGTTCTGAGTTATAAGAAATTGTGTAACAAATTTTGTAACGAGTATAACAAAAAACGAAGCATTATTCAACTTGATAACGTCATGTAGCGGATAGAAAGCAAAAGAAAATGAACAAATTTTAACTAAGCTCAAAATTTTTTTATGTTTTCTTTCATCTGGCAACTCTAAAAAAGAGAAGCCGAATTAGTGTTTGAAAATTTTACTTTTCATAGTCCCTTAGTTTTTCGTATACGGTTGAGTGGCACAGTGGTTACAGTGCCGACCTTTTATGCGAAAGACCCGGGTTCAAATCCCAGTAAAAGTGAAAAAAAAACTATTCTGCTTTTCGACTCGACTCAGCTACCATTCGCCATATTGAGTTCAAATAATGGCTTAATCAACAATTAATAATTAAAAAAAACATAAATATAACATTATAAACAAATAATTTAGTTGAATAATATAACTCATAGATATAGAATACCATATAACTCCAAAACTCCAAAGAATTGCATCTATTGAATATCTAAGACGTTTTTACATGTTATAAGGCCTAGTACTATATCATGTTTAAATTGTATGTGTAATTCATTAAAATCAATTCTAAAAGCACGAATATAATATGACCCACTGTTCCAACATGTACCTATGGTATAGACAGGATTATTATTAGCTTAACAGTTGAAAAGTTAGCACTTAAAAAAAAAAAACAACTCTTAGTGTTGTATAAAATAATAAAAATATTTCAGAGTTATGTAAATGAAATAAGTAAATCAGAGACATCCCATTACGTAAATAAATTAAATGTTGTATATCAGATGTTTCATTAAGTCCATATGCTAATTATTATATAATAAAAAAATATTTTATTTTATATAAATTCACTTACCCAAAATTCGAACTATTTGAATTTGTTTTGAAATTATTTTCTAAAAATTCACCACAATGTAATCGGGAACCCATTACATTAACTTGTTGTTGATTTGGTTGATAACCGACTGTTAGGCCCATTGGTATAATAACAGCTCCATTTGAATCGTCCTTATGTACTAATGGAATATTTGCTTTGCCGTCACCCATTTTTTTTCTTATTTTATATGTGTATGTATATATATATATATTTTAATTTTATTCTTATATAATATTAAATTATTTTTTTTTATTAAAAATTATTTTTTAAATTTTTTTTTCCTAATTATTTTTTATTGTAATTTTTTTTTTTTTTTTATGTATATAAATTTTTTGTAATAACTATGTATATGTATATATTATATATGTGTATGTGAGTGTGTATAAATTACGAGTATAATTTATTATTATTTTTTTTGTTTTTTTTTTTTTTTTAATATTTAATTCCTTATTATTATTATTATTATATAATTATTTTCTAAATATTAAATATCCGTTTTAAATGAATAAATCTTCTTGTTTTTTTTTATTTATCACAAGTACAAGCCATTTGCAATAGCCAAGAGTGTTTCCGATTATTATTAAAAAAAAAAAATAAAAATTATTTCAGGGTTGTCGTTTTTGTGTTTTTACTTTTTTATACTGTTATGTGTTTAATTCAAACAGTTTTTATTCACTGTTATTTCATTTTTTTTGTTATCTATTTTTATTATTCACTTTTACTTAATTGGTTCTTTGGTTATTGTGGTTGTTGTTTTTGTTTGCTGTTTACTGTTATATTTGTTTTGGTTGTTGTTGTTTTTTTAATAATTCAAATGGGTTTTCTATTGATTTTTCCGCCTTTTTTTTTTTTAATTCTTTTGTGGTAAAAAAAAGAGAAATTTGTTTTTTTGTTTTTTTTTTTTCTCAGGTGTATAAAATTCAAATTAATAATTAATTATTTTTTAATATATTACATGCATATGTGTATTATTTGAAAATTTGAATATTAATTTTGTATATATATATATATGTGTATATATATATTGTGTGAGTATAGAGTAAAATTTATTTGAGTCCTATACAATTTTTGCAAAATATAGAGTTGAGTTAAAAAAAGAGAGAAAGAGAGAGTCTTATATAATGAAAAATTTTATATTTTATATTATTTTGGACTTGTTCATTAAGTGGGTTTTCATTTCAGAACTTTAAATTGTTTCCAGGTTTTATATGCTTGTTGTTTTTCTTTTTTTTTTTTGTTGATTGGTTTTTGCTTTGTTTTTCTAGCTGTTGCTGGTTTTTAATCTGAAATGAAAAAGAAAAAAAGAAATGTTTTTATTGAAGAAAATTTTTGATAAAGGAAATAAAAAAAAATTTTTTATTCATGTTTAATTAATGTTAATAGAGAGAGAAAGAGTATAAAAGATTTATTATTATTATTATATAATATATAAATTGAAGATTTTTATTATATTGTGCATATAAATTAGTTGTAATTATACAGTTATTTAATAAAGAAATTCTATTAATTATTAATACAGTGTTTAATGGTAAGTGGGTGGCCTAGTTTTGCTGTCATTAAAATGCAATTTTAATATTAAACAACTATGTGAAAGAAAATTTTCAATTAATTAATATACTAAATAACTATTAGTTAATATTGTATTATATAGTATGTAAAATGAATTTAAATTGAAAAATTGAATTAAAGTTATTGAAAAAAGAAAAGTTTTACTAATTTATAATTCTAATCAGATGTTTATTTTCTCATGGTTAAAATTAAATTAGGGTTAGGTGGTTAAGGTGGTTATAAAGTCTTATAATTTTTTTTTTTAAAATCGATTTTATTATATTATTTTTTGATAAAAAAATTTTAAAATTAAATAATTGATGTATAAAATACGTTTTATAATGTTTTATTTAATATTTAAATTATTTAAAAGTTTTTCTTAAAAAGAAATTATTACCTAAAAGTATGCAATTTTTTTATTTAAATGGATATTTTTGAGCTATATTTGAATATTGGGTTACCTTAAAACTATGTTATTGGTTAAACATTAATGCAAGTTTAATGGAAAAATTACGTAAATTTGAAAGAAAGTGCTTAAGATTATGTACTAATATTAATAGAAAGCCCGAATCCGACTACAAATATTATTATTCAAACAAATAATTCGAAATCACAATGATAGAGCACAAAATACTTCAGAAAATGGTTTAATACCTCATATATTCTGCCACAATGAAAAATTACATTAAAAAGACCGTGCTCACCGGTTTCATTGCCCCTGAGCACTTCATCTTTTTAGATCAAAAACGTTACATCCAAAACCAAAATCATGGCCCTCTATTTTATCACTATATTTAGAATAATCTAATAATATTATCCTAATGTATCATAGTAATCGATGATGTGATTAATATAAATAAATAAAAAAATGATTTAAAAAAAATAGGGTAACTGCATGGCGCAACTTGGAACGTTCTATGTATGACATATTAACGTCAAAAATTGGTTTCTTGATACGTTAGTGTCTACCGAATTAATACTTTTGGAATTTGTCAATTTCATTTTATATCTTCAAAAAAAAAATGGAAACTTAAAATTTAAAATTTTTATCCTAAATTTCTAACCGGTGGTTAACAGAAGTCATTTGTGGATATTTCATTTGTTGATACATCATTTTGTTATCCGCCCAAGGTTATTCGTTGTATTTTCATATTTAGGTTAGCTAGTAAGCAATACAAAGTTAATAAACCTAATTAAAATAGTTTAGTGTTTTTTTTAAAAAATCCTCGGGGCCTCGATGGTATAGTTGATGAGCTCATGACGAATAAAGACTGTATGAATTCGAAGCCTGCAACTGTGCCATTAGTTAAAATAATTTTGTTTAAATAACTATACATATTAAAAATTAAATTTATTAACCTTCGCATACATAAGGTTATTATGTCCTGTTAGACAAAGTATGGAAAGGTTCAATTTGTGGAAAATTATATTTGGAATAAAATCCGGAAATTTGATTAAAAACCTACAAAATTACACTTTTCATGAACCTTATTAAAACAAATATGAATTCAATGATAACCCTTTTACTTTTACATCATTTAAACTAAATAACTCCCATCAGATTAATAAAATAGAAGCAGCATTCCATGTCAACTTGCATAAGCTTCACAGTAATATTGTTCATTATGAAATGAAAAAAAATCAATAACAAGTTATATATCACCTACTGGGATTTGTAAAAGTCAAGGTTTACATTCTTAAAAAAGTTTCTATTCGCATTACCGTCACCATAAGTACATTTTTGCAACAATTTTTTTAAATTTTCAACAATTTTCCTTTTATAAATACAAATACATAAGAATTTATATTAATTACATATATTATATAGTAAGAGATAAATTATCTGAAAACTTAAAATGTCAAGGTTAATTTTATTTACAAAAAAAAAAATTATTTTAAATTGCAATAAAAATTTCAAATATTTAATATCTTTACTATAAAAGTTCTACTTTTTTTAAAACTAAATGCATTTACAGAATCCTTTTCATATTTTTTTTTAATTTTATGTAGGGTGTTCGAAACTCAAAAGTCACAATGAACGGAAATTTAGTTGAATAAAGTCTTATTTAAAGAGAATTCATAATAAGACAGTTCTAGAGGATGGCAGACTTTTTTTAACCGTTTATTAGATAACGGCTTTAAAGTGATTTTGTGATTTTGTCAAATATAGTAACAGTATCCTTGCCTCAAAAGACTTCTATGTTCTATTAATTTAAGACTTTGTAGCTAGATAAAGCTAAAGAAATATGTTTTTTTAAGTGCTAACTATTGAAGTGTTACCCTAATAAGACTGTTTATACCTTAGTACATGTTGGAACAGGAGGCTATGTTTGAACTCTTGAACTGTTAGACTAATTAGAATTTCTATACCATAAGTACATATTGGAACAGGAGGGCATGTTTGAACTATTGAACTGTTAGACTAATAAGACTGTCTATAATTAAGTACATTATGTAACAGGGGCACATGTTTTATTCTTATTATTAGAATTGATCTTAATGAATTCCACATACAATTTAAACATTACATAGTTTTAGCTGTTATAATTTTACTTTTGAATTATACGGTATTCTGTATCTGTGAGTTATATTATTAAATTAAATTATTTATTATAATTTTGAACTAGCTTTAATATTTGATAAGTTACAAAAGTTTCACTGATTTATAAAATGATTGTAATTTTTGCATATTTTTACAAAAATATTCATTCTGTATAGGTAGTGATTATTATGAACTTTCCTTTGATCGTTATTCATGACCTTTGAATTTCCGACACCATGTAACGAACAAAATCAAAAAGAACGAAATATCGAATTCTAACTACAGAATAAAATATAATTCATTTTAATTTATATTTTAGAACATCATTTTATTGAAAAAAACTTAATTTTGACAAATTTTTTAAATTCCATTTGTTGTTGTTTTTCTATTGTCAAAAAATTTATAAAACGGATAATACGGTTTTAACCTCTTTTTTTTTATGGAATTGTGTATGGAATTTTATTTAATAAAAAAACTTTTAAGTAAAATTTGATTAGTTATAACACATTGACACGCCATACCAATCTATACATCGCGTCATATAACGTCATGACTAACCAAAAAAATTATTTATGTTTTTTTTTTCCTTTGGTGCATTCAAAAAACAAAAATACCAAAAATACCAAAGATTCATAATATTATGTAAATTGCAGAAATTTTCTTTTATTTTAAATGTATTAGTAAGCAATTTTAACCGTGGGATTATATTTAAGTTTGTGTGTGTGTGTGTTAAAGGAGAAAAAAAAAAGTTTAAATTGATTTAAAAAATAGAAAAAAAATATCTATGTGCTTATATAAATATATATGTTTATATATATATATATATATATATATATGGATATATATAAGCATATTATATATATTATAATTATGTAAAATTTGTGTGTATGAATGTGTATAAAAATATTATATTAAATTGTATATGAATATAAATGTATATTATAATTGTATATACATACAAATATATTAAATCGTATGCATTTAACAGTCAATGAGTTTAATATGCATGCATATCTGCACATATATATTATGCACAATGGTAATTGTGTGGAAGCGGCTGAGTGTATTGAATAGAATATCATATACATAGTATTTTATATATAAGCTAAAATATTCTTTTTATTATGTATTTAAAAAAAATAGTAATTAAATTTAAGTTCTAAGTAATTAAATCCAAATGGTCAATAAAAAAATTATTTGTTTGTTTTTTTTAAAAATACCTACTGTCAAAAAATAATGGAAAATTTTATATTTTAAAGATATTTTAAATTATTAGCGAAAAATTGGTTTCTTTTTGGCCAAATAGTAAATCACTATTTATTCTATAACTTTGAAGTATAGTAGTTAACAAATAGCTAACGTAAAAATTGCGTAAACTTCAGCAGAGCTATCAAGATGACGTCATTACATAACGGTACTTTATGTCTCAAAGTTTCCGAAATATTTCCCCAAAGTTTCCGAAAATATAAATTATAAGTGGCGAGTAAAAAATGGTTCCAGTTTACTGTCTTACAGGAAAAATATAACCGTTTTATTAAAATACTACAAAATGTTAGGATAAATTTTTTCGTAATGCATTTTTCGACCACTAGATTAAATGCATCGCCACTAATAATTTATATATCCCGAAATTTTGATATTTATAGTACCGTTCAGGGTTGCCATTCAGAAAAAAATTTTGTTACCAAATTGGTTTTAAAAAGTTACCAAATTGATAAAAAAGTTACCAAAATACCTTTGATACAATGCTTTTGCCTGATATTAAAATATATTTAAATAAACAAAACAATTATTCATATATGCAACATAAAAACACAAACAAAACAATTCATATACGTATACATAAAAACGAAGTTTAAATTGATGGATCTGATTGTTCACAATCCCCTACACCCAATCCACTTACACGGGCCCTAGTAGATTCATTATCTTCTTCTACTTCAACAACCCGGATATTTTTCACAAGATATCTGCAGAAAATAGTTCGTTATTTGTTTATTAAATTATTTTAACAAATTTATTAATTAACTTTCCATTCTAAAGAATCGTAAAAAAGTTTTTAACATACTTATTTATACAAAGTTTGATTGAAATGAATTTATAAAAATTAAGTTTTAAAAAAAAAGGGTTTCAGAAATTTACAATGTTAACCTTTAAATAAAATATAATTTAAAATAAAACATGAAATTCAACAAAATAACTCGAATCTAAATAATATTTCGCTTAAATTTTAATGTTCAAACAATAAATACTATTTATTAACTACTTATGTTTTATTACGCTCATAACAAAATCAATATCGCGTATAGATAGACGCGATTTGAGCGATTTGCAGTTACACAACCAAATTCATTGTTTTGTAGGTACATATGTATAATATAATTTAGAATTAGGTAGGTAGGTTTAACTATGATCTTAATTATATTTTGAAGTTATTAAAAAATTACCAAATCACCAAAAATATTACCAACTTACCAAAACCAAAATAATTTTTAAAAAATTACCAATTTTGGTAGAAAATTACCAAAGTGGCAACTCTGGTACCGTTATGTGATTACGTCATCTTGATAGCTCACAACCCCTCTGCGGAAGTATATCCCGTAAATTGATTTAGTTGTATATAAAATTCTGCACAAAACTACTAGATAAAGCGTGGATGCAGTTAAAAATTTTTGTGAATGAAATAAGGTTGCGTGGATGTAACAAAAAATTGCAAAAGAATTAAAAAGGTAGGAAAAAGGTTGACAAACATTTTTTGGCAATAGCAGTATTTCGCCGTGGGTGTTTTTAAGAATTTTGTAAACACAATCAAACTTTTGTGTCTGTGTACTCTAAATTTCTAATTTAGGAGTTAGTGTTAAGTATTTACTGTATGATAATTTAAAATGTGCTATAATATAATGCACACTGGTTATATACTCGTATATAATATATATAATACAATCAAAACTTTTCTGCCGCCTTTTACTAGTGCATTTATCAAATATAAATTTTTTTTTTAAATTTAATTAAAGTTTTTAACGACTTGTTTAATTTGTCCCTTTATAATAATAAATCTAATTAAGTGCTAATCAAAATTTAATTTAATTAGCATTATTATGGCAGGGTATGTAATTAAAAACTTTTTGTTAAATAAGTATTTAGGTTAATTGTGTAATAATAATAATAAGTTATTGTTATAGTGAAATTTCAGAAAAGCAGCTATTAAGATTCTAAGTGGTTCAGTATGCACTATATAATCAGGCCTACATATTTTTTACTTCATATTACAAGGTTTTAGTCGTATATGCGTTTGCATTGTATTAACGGAAGCGAAAACGTTGGACACTTTTTTTGCAGGTTTCCGACCCTATCTAGGGCCAGACTTCTCTTAGCCGGCAAAACGTTTTACCGAGACCTTAGCAACCTTACAAATTACAAAATTAAAGAACTCATTTTGTATCTTTGTATTTGTTGAGTTGTATATAACAACAGGTTATCTGAGTGCATTTGTGTGAAATCTTGAGTGCTCACTGAAATTTTCCGGCATTTTCATGATGGTCACCACCTTAATTGACTACGTACCTACGTCGTTTATTAAATAGAAATTTTTCAACTTCATTCAAAAGTTATAAAAAAATATTTAACAGATTTATTTTTTTTTTAATTTGGAAAGTTTTAAATGAACCAATATATATCACATAGATTTTAAAACGTAATACTTATACTTCTAGCAATTTCTTATGATAAAAATTAAATTTTTTTGGCATTATTTATACAAAAAGTTATATTTAGAAAATAATAAAAAAATAATAAATTTATATAATTAATACTGGATATATTGAAAAACATTTTTTTGACCGTAATTAAGAATAGAATACATCTGCACATAAAGTGAATCTCAAATTGTACCTACTTGTTAGATGAATTCACTTTATTTGAAACTAGTACTGCGCACTTGCGTTGAAAGCGTTCAAACATTTAATTCTATCACATGACATTTTAAAAAGTTATTTTATCGCTGACGCTTGTAGAAAGGGCCTAAAAACTCCCTCAGTCTCTAAGCAGGGTGACCCGGAAGCATCCGCTGGCATTTATATTAAGGGCTTATGGTCTCAGTGTCCAAGCAAAGAAACCTTTGCAATTATATTCCACATGATTCCGGTGTTATTAATGAAATCCCCATACAACTTATAAATGTTTAAGAGGGCTCCTTGGAAAACGTTTTTTATGTATTAAATTTAACGAAATGGTTTGCCGCTATACACAAAGCTAAATTCTACCTAGACAAAGCCACCATAGTCATAAGTCTTTTAACTAAGGACCTGTATGAATGATTGGAAGATACATAATTTGTCACAGATAATCTTTACGCTTAAGAATTTTTGTGATGATAAAACACAACTTATTTGAAATTGATTTAAATAGATATGTTGAGAGTTTATTTTAACGCTTTGGCTTGCAGCTATAAAATGGAAACAAGTCACAGGTAACATATAGTCACCAATTACTAAGTATTTACAGGAACGGTTCAAAGATAAATTCTCATCTTTAAGCTTTTGAATTTTTTCAATGATGGATTGGTATTTATAAAAATTTGTTTACAGAATTATGTTATGCGCATGTTGCAATTGTGCAACTTTCTCTAATTTAATTTTTTCAGTAGAGACGGCAATTCAATTTCTTCTATATGCAATAAAGTTTAAGAAAAGCATTTAAATACTTCTGTATATATAATATTCTCTAAATAATTTTTCTTATCCCTAAATGTTAATAAATTTCAACTCAAATTCTACAAGATTTCTTTCCTTAACACTGTGCCTTGAAAACTGAAATGTTCATTTCTATTGAAGATGCATTTCCAAAGTTTTTCTTTAAAAGAAGGGGGTTTTGGTTTTTTTTCAAGTTTAACACTTGTCAGATGAAATCTATTGAATCTACTCTGAATTGCATTTGATGTTATTTAAGTAAAAAATTTTAATTAAATATATATTTTTTAGTGGAAAAGTTAAATGAAGTTTAAAATATAAGGCGATCAGAGGTTTAAATCTATAAATATAAATAATGTTTTTTCCAAAAGCTTTATATAAACGCTTAACATAAACAATTGAATACAAAAACACCCGTCAGAAGAATTTGCTTTAAGTTCTACGTTTATATTGCAATAATTAACATTTCGCGTAATCAATATTAAAAGGATTCGTCGAGAATATTGTGACACCATATTCCATCAAATCCGTTCTTTAGAGTTCATAATGTATGTATATGTTCATTTTGTTAAATTTCATAAAGAAATTAATAGCTCTCTTCTAAATATCCCATGCAATTTTTCCCACCCTATAATTCCATAATCCTAAACTTTCTAAACCTGATTCCTCAAAAATCCTTTAATATCACTATCCTTGAAACCGAACTGTACAATTGTACCACATGTCCGATTCAAAAGTTTAAGTCAAAATGGGCGTGACTCCAATGTGTTTAGATCTCATACTACTTAAAGGAACTTTAGTTCCGCACGTCTCTTACATAGTTCCGCACAGTTCCTCACATAGCTTTGCACAGTTCCTCACATAGTTCCGCACAGTTCCTCGCATGGTTCCGCACAGTTCCTCACATAGTTTCTTACAGTTCCTTACATAGCTCCGCATAGTTCTACACAGTTCTTCACATAGTTTCGCACAGTCCCTCACATAGTTCTGCACACTTCCTCATGTTGTTTAGTACAGTTCCTCATATAGCTCCGCACAATTTCCTTTTGTGGTTTTTAAATCATTTCACGATCCCTCGTGATAAAATGATCAAAAAAAGCATAATATATTTCACTTCAAAAAATGCATTATCTGACACCTTTTCATTGTTTTTTAATTTGATTTGAGGGCAAACCACATTTTAACTTAATGTTCTATTGTTTCCCTGTCTGTTTAAAATCAAACAAAACATATAGGAAATAAGAAATGAGATTAAAAAATTAGTTCAATACAGTGCCTTTTTTATGTTTAAATGTAAAAAAAATATTTTTTTTACTTCACTCTATAATTAGAACACATGTTAAATTTTAATTTTTACTGTTTTTACAATCATGCCAGCCCCCATGAAAAAATTTTTTAACCCTATTTGTAAATTATTATTTCTGGTAAGTAAATTTTAAAAAAAAACTGTTCAATATGCATTTACATATATCTATAAGTACTTATACATATATATATAGTATATAAAGGCTTATTTTATATGTGATTTATTTCGTGTATATTTTTAGCACACTTTTATTTTTTTTTTCTGATTTTAAGGTGGTTTTCATTCTTTTGTTTGGAATTAATATAAGGCTTTATGATTACGTGTTAAAAATTAGTCTTTTTTTTTTTTTAAATAGTATTTATTTATGTAAATTTAATGTGTTTGAAAAAAATTATAGTACTTTTTACCTTTTTTGCAATATGGTTTTTGATTATGAACTAAATATGAATTTTAATTTTGTTTCATTATTTAAGGCTTTTATATAATTATTAAGGAATTAAAAGTAATTTGTTAAGCGGTTTGATTTAATATTTAAATGAAATAGTTTTTACTATTAATAAATTAATGTCACAGTAATTTTTAATAAGAATAATCTAATGAAGTTTTAACTATACGTAATTTCAGACGATTTTCGAAACTATTACATACTTAGATTAGACTAAAGCTGTTAAATCGCATTGGATACCAGCATAAGGGCTGTCAAAACGCTTTTTGTTTATTTTAAAAGTGTTTAAACTTTTTATGTTTATTAATTTACTCAAATTCACTAAAATATTGATGACTTACTTCTTTTTTAAATCAATCGGTCCAATTTCTTATTACTGAAATAAGGGGTTACAGCTGGGCTTAATGCGGTACTAATTTTTGACTTTTTTTGAGCCAGAGTTATATAAGTTGTGGGATAAAATTTTTTTGCGGAAGTTAAGTGTTTCCGGATCCTGTGCAAGTAAGAAATAACCTAGTGTACAGTGCTAGTGCGACAAGATTACTACTAAGTTTAAAATTTTCGGCACTCTCCTACCAGGATGTTACTTTTCATGTGAACAAAGTAAGGGAAATTAACTTTTTTTAAAATTTGGATATTACTATAGTTTTGGAATTATATTAGACTAATTGATCAAAATTTAATTATTTACAGTCATAGTAACTTACAGTTACAAGTTAGGGCTAGTAACTTACAGTTACAAGTCTAGTACAAGTTTGTTGTATAGTATAAAATTAAAAATATTTTTACCCTAAAACAAAGATCATTAATTTTATTATAAATTATGAAAACCTTTGTTACTAAAGTATAACTTCTAGTACAAAGAATATTCCTATGTACGGTTGAATGGATTTTTCTGTTTTTTTTTTGGCAATGTTTGTAATTTAATTAATAATAATAATAATTATTATTTAATTAATAAAAAAAATCATCCGAAATAACTAGAAAACGCTTTTGCCTAACGTAGTCTAAGGTTTCGAACGTGCAGTCAGCAAGTGAGAAATTTTCCTGTGAGCTATTTTTCCAAAAAAAGAAAGTATTGAATTTTATAATAACCGCCATATAAAAGAGCAACAACCGGGTGTTTAAAAAACTAGGGCGTATTTCTTTTTCTCTTGAGATCAGAGCAGATGTCGAACGCTCAAACCAACTATGCTCAGATTAAAATTTTATCCGAACTCTGACGTTCTGAGTTAAAAAAGAAATGCTCAGAGCACAGATTGTCAATTTATATCCGAAATTATTTTCTAACATCATTATTGTTTGATTACATTAAAATTTAATTAACCTTTTATGTCTACGATATACGAAATATTTAATTTAATGGGTTTTTATTATCTTAATTTGACGTTTCCTTGTCTGACAATTCTGTGAAATCTGAAAAATTTTTACGAGCTCACAGATCGTGCTCTGAGCACTCTGCGAGTTAAAAAAGAAACTCAAAATGGATAATCTGGATAATCTGAGCACAGAAAGAAACGAATTTTTTTAGCTTGACAGCTCTGAGTCAGCTCTGATTAGAAAAGAAAAACTGCTGCCAGTTCGCCGACACTAAATCTAAAGTATAATATTTATACCTAGATCTTTAAAAAACACTATAATTGAATTTGAAACTTTCAAAAATAGGAAGCGCTAGTAAAATATTTAACATACCTACATTATGTATATAAATAGTTATTCAGTACTCGCTTATATAAAAAATTAAGTTAAAAAACCTAAAAATGTTTCTTTATATAGTTTTAAAAATTTTAAATAATATTTTCATTTTTATTTTTTTTTAAAATCTGGCTATTTTCCAAGAATTTAAATTTTTCTTTAAAATTTTTTTTTCTCATATTCTTGTTTTTTATTTAATTTTTTTTCTGCTTTTTTTTGATTTTACCGAGTACATTTGTACTTTCTTAAACACGAAGTAAAAATACAGCAAAAATAAAAACGTCAAATAATGTTAAAAAAGTTTCTAAGAAAATCAAAACACAAAAACAAAAAAAACATAAAAACAACAACAACAAAAAAAAATGTTATTGCGGAAAACTTCACGTGAATAATTTTTATTGGCAAAGAAGAGTATAAAATGAATGAAATTTAAATATATATACAAATATATTTACAATATATATTTAAATATATATATATAAAAAATTATATAATATATACAAAAATAATACATATAAACATAATAAAACAAACAAAAACAACTTGATATAAAAAGAAAAAGAAAGCATATAAAAGTTTCATAGCAGAGACATTATGACGTCTTATTATAATCTTGTTATTCTTTTTCTTTTCATTTCTTTTAATGTAATAATAATATACAATATAACACTAATGTAAAATTGTATTGAATTTTTTTCTTTTTTTTATTATTGTGTTAGTATTAGTATGGTAACAGAAAAAAAAAAATACCAAAATTGTGTTCTATTCTAATTCATATTCTATAAGTTCTAATTTCTGAAATTTCTATTTTTTACCAGTTATGTTCCAGATATTTTTAGAAAAAATTAAAATTAAAAAAAAAAAAAATTTTTATTTTTTTTTTATTTCAAATATGGAAGCAAAAAGTTTAAAATTAAAATTATTAAGCAAAAAAAAAACAATAATTAAAACCATTCAAAAATAAAATGTTAAATTTAATATTAATTGAAATGGAATGGCAACACAAACAAATACAAAAAAAAAAAACAAAACAACAAAAAGGAGAAATCTAATTAATAACATAACATGACGTAAAATTATAACATAACAATTTATATTGTGAATAGAGAATATACATTTTTTGATTATTAATACGATATGATTAATGACTATATTCCAATTTCAATGATAAGTTCAAAGACATATTTTTTAAAAAGACGTTTGGCAAGTTAAAGAATAACAAAAAAAAAAAGAATAATAACAAAATAAAAATTGAAACAATTGACATTTATGACGTCAAAATGATATTTTAAAATGTATATAGTGTTTCTATAACATCTGGGTTAATAATCAAATTATTATAATAATTTTTACATTTAGATTACATTTGAAATTTTATTTTTCATACTCGTATGACTATAGGTGAAAAGGGTATACTCCATTTTTCATTACGTTTGTA
The DNA here is from genome assembly GCA_963082915.1 of Dolichopus griseipennis. NCBI lineage: Eukaryota > Metazoa > Arthropoda > Insecta > Diptera > Dolichopodidae > Dolichopus > Dolichopus griseipennis. Next base: position 65,794,458 of record OY720444.1, on the reverse strand, counting down.
ATAGATAAGACGTTTGTAATAGATAAGGAGGGGGGTAGGTATAGACTCAAAGGTATGTATCGGATCAGAATCGGAAAGTAAATCGATTTAGCTATGTATGTCCATTCGTCGCCATAATAACTCAAAAATTCACAAATTCGTTTTTATGCAATAGTCGTCATCGCTATTGAAATTCAGCTGTTTTGGCCAACGAGTTCGAGTCCCTGCCATACAACTTCTTTTTTTTTTTTAGATGAACATTACTCTATACTTATTGAAGCCGGGTGTCTAAAATTTTGCCAAAAGTAATTTAGTTTTATGGCCAATGTTTCTGCAAAATTTGGTTGATTTACTGCAGTGGGTTCGACTAGTTGCCATACAATTCCATATTTCACATGAGCATTACTTTATACATAATAAAGCTGAATATTTGAAATTTTGCCAAAAGTAATTAGCCGCATAATACTCGTATAATGTTCATATTACGGTCATACGGCTATCCCAGAGTTTACACGTTTTTTTTCAAGATATATTAAAAAAAAATTTTCTAACTTTAATATATGTTAAAGGTCATGTGTTAAGATATAAAAATAAATATGTGTATGTGTATATATATATATAATTTAGACCTTTATACTTTTTCTTTTTTTTTAACATTTAAAAGAAAGATTGAAAGAAAAAATTGGTAAGGTTTTAGAATGACAGTAAACATTTCGAATATTATATATTTAAGACAATACAAAATATTTAATACATTATGTTGTTTATTCTTTTAAATTTAACATGACTGGAGAATTTATTTATTATTTTCAAGAAATTTTTTATTTTATTTGTTAAATTTTAAATCAATCCATTATAATTATTTTTTAATATACTTGTAGTGGGTAGTTTTTTATTATTATTTGAAATTTCGATATCAAAATTTGGTTTAAAACCGTTTTTGAAGCTTAGATTAATTCTTTAGTATGTAGGTAACTAAAGAAAATAAATTTTTTGAATATTTTTAAAAATATAATCTAAATATATAAAAGCGAAAGTTTGTTTGTTTGCATGTTTGTTTGTTTGTTTGTATGTAGCGAATATGCTCCTTAACTGCTCAGCCGATTTTCCTGAAAATTTGAATGTAAAGGTGTTTGGGTCCGGAAAGAAATCGTGGGCTAAAAATTTTGCTCTAAAGGATCGTCAAGTTGGGGCTGTGGTGCAGGTATTTAAATTTTTTTGTTCTAAAATGAAAACGTTAATAGGGTTGGTGTTTGATAACACATGTTGGTCTTACGATTAGTGAAAAAAAAAAATTTTGGAAGTAAATTACGTCTAATTTTAGAAAGTAGTTAGTACTTCTTAGATTACAGAAAGTGTAAAAATTACTACAATAATCCTAGAAAAATCGTTTTAAAAAAATTGCTTTAATACTTTTTAAATTTAACATTTATACCATATGTGTAGTTTTTATGTTAACTTTTTGGAGTAAAATCAACTTATATTAAATCTCTATTGAGAGGCGTAGCAAGGCACACCGCGGGTATTAGCTAGTTTTCTATAAAATATTCATCAGTTATACGGTTAAGTAACTTAAAGGTATACAGGGTTTCCCTCGTAAACTTTTACATAGAGCTAAAGCTAGAGAAGGTGTTGGCGTGGATGTTGGAAAAATCTAAGGGGTCTATCTTTGGCACTTTTCTAGCTTAAGAGATTTATAACTTATAAAATATGTTATTTTGGATTTATATCTAATTAGAATTACTTAAAATATTGGAAAATTTAAAAAAAAAAAAAAGAATTTCAAGCTTATTAAATTATCTTTGGTGAAGTAGTTTGTATTATTATATTGTATTTTTTCTTGAAAAACTTAAATACATTAAGAATATTAAAAAAATGCGAAGGAACTTTAATTAATTAATTCTATTTTTTAATATCAAATTTGTAGAAAACAAGTTGTATAAAATATTTTAAGTTTTAAGTAAAAAAAAACCTTTGTACAAGTCTTAAAATAAAATAATTTACATTTATATTAATAAAAGTGCAAAGTTTCAATGTTAATTCAATTTTTTGGCAAGTTTTATTTTTATTATTAATTAGTTGTAATATAAAAATTTAAAAAAACGAGTCAATATAAAAATAATCCAAAAATAATTACATTTATATTTTTGGCGCCAAAAAAAGCTAGAACTATTTATATTAAACGTATTACAGTTTACTAATAATTACTAAATGAATTATTAAATAGGATCCGTCTCCGAAATTCAATTCAAAGGATGGTTTATAAAGTTTGCAAGTGAAAAATTTTAATTTTTCTTTATCCTTAAATATTTCATTTTAAATTCTTCTTATTAAAAGAGCTCTCTCTTGAAATACAAAATTACAAGTTAATTAATTTTAATTTTAAATCTTAAATATAAACTTATATCACATATTGATTAACGTATTTATTCAACTTTAAACTTTAAGATTAAAAAAAAAAAAAAAAAACATCTTGAGCTTATTTAATAGTTTCACTTATTAAACCGGTTTTAGAGAATGATTAGCAGTTTATATACAAGATAAATGAATTAATAAATTCTAAAAAAATAAAAATAATAATTACATAATTACATTTTATCGTAATGTTATTACTTTCAAATGTCATTTACGTCACAACACATGCGCGTTTTTTTTTTATTTTAATATTTGACATTATATAAACTTTTTTTTATTTAATTAAATAAAAAATTATTTTATAAAAATAAATTTAATTTGTAAGTAAAAGTAAGTTTTGTGAATTTAAAAGCTAATTAAGAAAAAATTTTAATAAAAATTAATAGAATAATAATATTTCATTTTTCTTATGTTATACAAAATAAACTTTTTCCCAATTTATTTATAATTAATTAAATTAATTAAATTTAAAAAACAAATTAATTACAACATAATATTAAAAAAAAATAATAATAAAAAATTAGAAATGAAATAAAGGAATTAATAGTTTTTGTCTATCCTTGAAATAATCAATCAAATGTTGGAAGTTTTGACTTTGAACGTGACATTTGTCTAAATACAATAAATAGGGATTGTATTAATTTATAACATATGTCATACTATGTCATACTATAGTATAAAATTAAAAATTAAAATTTTTAAAAGCATTTTAAAAATAATTACGCAATTTAAAAAAATGTAGGTATATATATTTGTTTTAAACTCATATATACATAAAATGCATAATATCTTTTTAAATTTTATTTATTAAAATATTACAAAAATTAAATAAATTATCTTAGGGTTTTTTGATAAATTGCCAATTGACAGCCTAAAATAATCTATTTTAAATTTTAAATGAATAAAATTGTTTTTAAAATTTTTTTATACCCGTATGACTATTAGTAAAGAGGGTATACTAAATTTGCCATTACGTTTATGATGCAGAGAAGGAGGGAGGAAGGGAGGAAGAATAAATATAGACTCATGTGTATGGATCGGATCAGAATCAAAAAGTAATTCGCTTTAGCTATGTGTGTCTGTCTGTCCTCCCAATAACTCAAAAAATAAAGGAACTAGGATTTTGAAATTTTCACAAATTCTTTTTTATGCAATAGCCGTCATCGCTATTTAAATGCAGCCGTTTTGGTCCACGGGTTCGAGTACCTGCCACACAACTTCTTTTTTATATGAGCATTACCCTTTACCTATTGAAGCTGGGTGTCTGAAATTTTGCCAAAAATAGTTTAGTGCAATGGCCAAAGTTACTGCAGAGGGTTCGAGTAGCTGCCAAACAACTCCTTCTTTTATATGAGCATTACACTACACCTAATAAAGCTGTATGTTGGAAATTTTGCCAAAAGTAATTAACCGGATGATATAATGTTTATATGACGGTCATACGGGTATCCCAGAGTTGATACAGTCTACTCTACTACACTCTTCCTCGTTTCATAATATTTTTAAAAAATGTTATATTTGAAATTTTTAATTTCAAAATAATAAATTTTGGCATTTTAAGTAAATTTTAATTAAATCAAAATGTCAAAAAAGTTTTAAAGTTAAGTTATTTAGTTATAGAAAAAATCTTATGAGAATTTTTTTTATTGCTATGAACACAATATATTTACTTTGACTAAATTGTATTAAGATTCAATTAAAAAATAAAAAAGATAACAGTGGAACAACAGAAAGTCTATATGCTTATTTTGTGTAAAAGCTCTGGGACTGGGAAGTATGCATTTCTTACGAGTGACACGACTCCAATTTGAATTAATTTATAGCAGCTCAAAAGCGATACAGAGAGTACCTACATCAAATTTGAAATTTCTGCCAGTTTTAGGTTCGAAGACATGCTTGTTGGGCATTAGGTGGCATGGATTTCTGAAATTCTTCCTTTCTTTCATAATTTGACTGTAATTTTATGAACGTAACAGAGGCTTGAGAAAACTCCATTGTAAATTTTTCAAATAGTATTCTAACTTATTAATTCAAAGATATGCTTGTTGTATCTGGTGAGGCGAGTGACATCTCCCCGAATCTTTTTTCTTATTCATTTCAAAATTTTAGAAACAAAAATATTTAAAAATTTTAGAGCTATACAGTTTACAAATGATATTTAATGCAATGATTATACTTCGCCACCAAAATAGATTAAGGAGCTTATTACTAATATTTGAATACCGCATGTCAAATTGGCAACATTGCGCACTAATAAGACTTATCGTCTTGTGTGATAATGTAAATAGAATATAAAAAATAAATAAAAACACTCCAAAAAAACTCACTAAAATACAAATTTATTACAATATATTAGAATTGTGTAAATTAGCAGCTTAGAATTCTCTATCAAATAGATATTAGTTTACTGTGTCAGTTTCCAAATAAATTCTATAAATTATAATATATGCACCAGTTATAGTATATGCACCAACCTCTTGGTCCACCATGTATTTATGGAACAGACAGGATTTTAAGGCTTACAGTAGAACAACTATAGCGTCAAATTTAAAATAAATTTTATATCTTCTCCAAATTACCCAGCTTTAAAATTTGTTTTTAAACTTTTACATAGGTATACTTAGGACACTCAATAATATTTTCTGGTAAAACCTACAACACAATCAGCCTATCAGCTAGTTAACTTCAATTAAAACTGACTACTAATTTGATTGAAACGGATTAAGTTATTATTTATCTATATCAAAAATATTAATCATAGAACTAGATACTCATACAATTTAAATTAATTGATTTATTATATATATATTACCTATTTTTTATTGTAAAGAAATACTAATTTGCACATTAAGTATCTTAATCTAATAATCAAAGATTATCAAAAAAATTTTATTATTTTAGGTTACCCTATCAAAATTTTTTGAATAGATTAGAAATATATTTGATTTTAAATAATTGTTTTATTCTAAATATTATAATCTTTCAATCATAAAACTTAATGTTAATCAATTAACGATTTGATTTCAAGGGTAGATATAATCAACTTTACCCTATACCTAGTAACCCATATTTATTGTAATTCTAAGTAAGTGTTTTTTTGTAATTGAATGCGATATTTTAGAATATTTGTAGAAAAGGGACTAATATATTAGGTTTGTAGAAACTAATATATTAATAATATATAATTTATAATAATAGATTACATATTATAATTAAAATATAATTATAATATTATTCGCAAATTTAAACCCAGAATATTAAAATTTAAATAATAATTACAAAAAATTGTATATTTATAAAAAAAATCTTTTATTTAGAAATCACAATGGTAAGAGCAATACTTCATCCGAAATCTGACGCTCTGAGATTAAAAATAAATCAGAGGTGAAACTTTTAAATATCTTATCTAAATTAATTTCAAATGAGTGTGTCAAGTAAAGTTCTAAGAAATTTGATCGAACCTACAAAATTTTCTCTGAGTGCATTGCGGTAAAAAAAAATGCGAGGACAACCAGAGAACCAACCGCTTTTACAGGAAAAGCGTAATGTTAAACTTCTTCAAAGATCTTTAATTAATATTTAATAATTTAATGTTTACCACCAAAATTTTATTATCTATCAGTTAGACGTTCATTCTTTTCCGGTTTGAGTATTTGAAAGGTGTAATCGACAAGAGCGAATATAAAAATGTTTTGAAATGCAAATAAGATAAAAATTACATTTGAATTTTTTTGGGCACTGAAGTTCATGGAATCAAAAAACTTTCTATTTGAAGCGCCCTATTTGCTTAACAACTTTTATTTAGCGCTTTATTTGGTTAACGAAATATTCCAAATACTACCAAATACTAGAATAGGTACCAAATACTAGAATTGTCTCTTGAGGTGCCTCGGTTTGCTCCAAAAGCTTAGTAATTCAAGAACATCATTACCTTACCATTAACATCAAAACCTTATTTATGAAGTTTAAAAAAATTCCGCCCAGCCGTTTATGCTGTAAACGTTTGCACAGTCAGACGGACATCCCAATATCACGAAAAAAGCCGTTTTTTAGGTTTCTGTATATCGGAGTAATTCATATTTACCATAATATAAGGTTCCAAATTTGGGACGAAAACAATAGCTACTGATGTATAATAATCATATATAGCGGCCGGTAAAAAAAAAAAGAAGTTATGACGTTGTTCTTGTTTGACAGATATACTCGTATTTTGAGCATAAAAAGTCATTGAGAACAAAATGAACTTAAATTTCAATATTATTTTTACTAAAGACATTGTACACTCATATTTTACTTAATTGTAAAATCAAGAATTTATATTACATAACAGCACATAAGTACATTTTTATACTTTGATAAACAAAATTTCATTATATTATGTATATATTATATAATTTCAAAATTAATCAGAGTTCAAACTACACTTATTTCAAATACATTTTCAAAACAAATTAATTTTACTATGAATCTAAAATTTCTTTCAATATAATTTTTAATTCTTATATTTTTCTAATAGATAATAATATCGTAAAATTTTAAACAATCACGTCTTTAAAGATTTCGAAACTTTCGAAAAGCCACGAATACTTAACAATTTGTGAACAAAAACTAGTTTCTGATATTCGAAATTCAATAATAACTTATCATAGTCAGAAAGTAGAAATTCAAATGAAAAGCTTTTGATTCTCAAATATATAATTAAGTGTTATTTTAAAAATGAATGATTCAGAGATGTGGCACATCAATACTGTACTTGATATGTTGCATATACAAAGGCATAGGAAAAATTGATGAGTTATCAAGCAGATAAAAGAATTGGTTTAAATGTAAATTACTAATATATCAATATTGAATTCAATTATATAATTACATTAAAAAATATTTTTCCCCACAAAATATGATCAAAGAAAACAAAGGAACAAAGAAATGTTTTCACATAATATTGTATATGATATTCACATATACATGGTATAATTACATGGTATACATGGTATACATGATATATTGATATATTTCATCGCTTTACGGGACAAAATAATCGTTATGGAACCGTATATTAACAAAAAATTCGTTTCATTTTTGCTAAGGTATAAAACCCACATATGAACCTTGAAAACCTTGAAAATATAATATATAGGATATGAAGGAAAAAAACGCGTAAATTGTGGATCGATTTTATTTATTACCACTTTAATATAAATTTTCTTTGGTTTATTTACCTTAAGAGATTTTTAAATTTTCTAGTTATTTGTGGTGTCGTGCAAGAACGCCATATTTGATAAAACCATAATGGTTTTATGAGTCAACTGATGAGTAATTAAGCCACAATCGCAAATTTTTTTTAATATGACTATAAAAAACTGTCAAATGAGTCATAAAGTCCCATTTTCCAAGTTGTTTTTTCTTTGAAGTTAAACGCACACAATCGTGGGCACAGACGCTCGTTTTGGATAGAGCATTCGCGTTTAAGGAGGGTTTGCGATGACAATAGTAAACATTTATTATATACATTTATATAAAGGTACATTATTCCGAATTGGGAGAGATTTCGGTGTTGCATTCAAAATCAGAGAATTTACTTTTTCCAGAATATATATATATCTTATGGGGATCTGAATTATAAAGGATTTTATAACGTTAACAAAGTCTACGATTTTGAATAATTCTTTTTTTACACAGAAACATTGGCTACGCATAGGAGATATACTTGTTTCCAATAAATTATAAATTTTGAAATTATTGATTTTTCTTTGAAGTGAGTCATAACGCCATTATGATATTATAACTGGGAGCGCCACGAAATTCCAAAAAACAAATCTCAAATGCCAAAATCCCAAGTTATTATCCCTTTTAAAAAATATTTATATATATCTATATGTGAGATTCTGAGTTAGGAGAGATTTAAGAGTTGGTTACATAATCACGGTTTCAATAATTTGTTAAGTAGTGGTTTGGGCGGGGGCAGCACCTACTATACGAAATTCTTTATTATTAAAAATAAATATTAATATAAAAAAATATCTAGGAGGAATTTTATAGTTGGTTACAAAACGAATTATGATAACGATATTGGTTTGGAATTTTGGGATTTTGAATTTTGGGATTTTGTGATTTTGAATTTAGGATTTTGCATTTAGGATTTTGTACCCAACCCGTCTAAAAGCCATGTTAGATAATTTCGTGATAATTGCTCTATAACATATGGCCTTATATCACGGCAGCGTTATTTCAATTTATTAGCAATAAATGCTAATACTTAAATAATATTTTATATTTATTTTTTATTATGCAATTCTTTATAAATTTATTTTGTTTATTTTTAAGGTTAATTTGGGACTAATAAAATTTAATTTAATTTAAATATATCATATATTATAATAATAAATATTTAAAATTATATTTACAATTGGTGCAGGTAAGTTTTATGTTTTTAAAAAATTAAATTAATTAAATAGTTTATAAAATTCAATTTAATTTATTACTATCTCTTATTCATACAAAATATCTTTAGAATTTTATTTGTTCTGTAACAAAAGATTACAAAATGTGTATTGAATTAATTTGGTAATTATTGGGAATTCAATTTTGATAATTTTATGTTAATAAATCGAATTAATATTTAAAATTTCATTAAAAGAAGAAGAGTTTCAAAAAAATTGTGGTTTGTCTTCATAATGAAGGACAAATAGTAGTTTAATACACATTAACATTCATATACAGTTGGCAAGCCGCTGTTTAATTGTATAAGTATTAAATACTGAATATTTTCGGATTTAAAACATCAAATTTATAATTCGAAATTCATAAAGTTGTCAAAAGCGAAAAATTCAAAGCCTTTATAAATTAAATGACCTGTAATTAAAAGCCTAATATATTTGGAGTTTTTTACGATCTCCAGTAGAAATTTGATCACCTTTCAACAGATATGGTGTAAGTAAATTAAGATAAAGTCGCAAAGCACTAAACTCTAATACAAATTAAACGTATCGAAATTTGTCAGAGGTCAAGATTTAATAAACCGAGATTTCAAAGCCAACACGTAGAAAACATATCTTTAAATAATTTTAATTAAGAGTTCTTGGTTCATCTTTAAAATTTTCAGAAGCAAGTCAAGGCGTCAAAGGTTTAACTCAAGAATTTGCCCTAGTAGTTCAACCATACACCCCTGAGTATAAGAATCGAATAGTATAACAAAGTCGAATTATATGGAGTAACAAATTCATTACTTTAAATTTACAGAAAGTCTCAAAGGGATTCTGTTCTAATACATACACTTGAGTCTATATCTACCCGATCAGCTTTACAGTGTTCCATGTTAACTATAGATCACGGAAGATCACTTATTGCTTATTCAAATCAGTTTTTTATTCTGATCTGATTCATGCACTTGAGCAGGGCCTTGCAGAGCTGAGAGGGGGCCCAGGCCAATAAAAAATATGGAGCCTCTTGTTTGAGTAAAAAAAACAAATTTACATAGTTCTTTTATTATTTTTAATTTATTTAAAAAGTATGAAATTAATAATTAAATTACAAATAAGCTTTTCGAGCTTTAGTTGTAGCAAAATCTTTTATAATAGTTGAAAAATCAATATTTTGTGCAATATCTGAATTTATATGTAAAATTGATAGCCCATTCAACCGTTCTTGGCTCATTGCAGATCTGTTAAAATTTTTAACCCTTTTCAACACACTGAAACTGCGTTTCGCTGGAGCAACGGAGGCAGGTTGACTTAAAAATATTCTTAAAGCTGTTGATATATTTGGAAACAATCCCATTAGGTTTTTTTCTAAAATGTTTAGCAGCAACTTAGCTGGAGATGATTCTATATCAAAGTTTACTTCAAAAATATTTTTTAAAAATATCATTTCATTACATATTTCATTTGAAATTTCCTTTGGATATTTTAAGTGCATATTTTTTGCTCTCGATTTTATTTCCTCATCTGATGAAGTTTGAAAAGTCCAAAGGAATCCAAAAGTCTGGCTAAAATCACTAAAATTTATAGTACGGACCCAAAAGCTATACTCAATAGGAAAATTAAAACTGTACTGAATAGGAAATACAGGTAACCCTCGATTAACGCGGCACTTGAATTGCGCGGTTTCGGTTTTACGCGGAAATATATTTGCAACTTATTTTAAATTACGCGGGTAAAAAATTCGGTTTTACGCGGAAATTTTTTTTTATGCGTAATTTTTTTTTACGTATATGTACATACTTTTTTTTTGGTTTCAAAAAAAATATAAAGGGGAATACCCCGTTACGAAGTGTACATAAGAAAATCGAAATGTATATCATTTTTGTGCTAGTTTTTGTTGAATAAAGTGTTGAAAATTAATTAAAGGGTTTTAAAAAGCATTGAATAAAAATTTATAACTTAGTAACACAAACTTAGTAAAGACAGTAAAGATAATTTTTTACATAAGAATAAGAGTGTTAAAAACATTTTTTAAAAGACAGATGAAAGTTCTGATTAATTTTTTTTTATTTTGCAATATTTTTTTTTGTTTCTATTCTTGTATCTTTCTTTTTATTTTTGGATATAATGTGCAATGAATATTTCTGTTTATTTTATAATATGATTTTTTTTTTTATTATTTTGTTTTATATAATAAATGCTTATTTAAAAACAAAAATTGTTTTAAAACCAATAACCCAATTTTGTATGGATTTCTTGTCTCGATTAACACGGTTTCGTTTTACGCGCTGTTTTTTAGGAACCAATCTACCGCGTTAATCGAGGGTTACCTGTATAGTTAAATTTTTAATAATTGAAAATTAAACGTTAAAACGTTAAAATTTTTTGAATTTTTCAGAGTTCAACATATTCTTTTTTATGTAATTGGCCTACTACGTAAAAAAGTTTTATACATACATATAACAATAACTTGAAATTTTTACTATAACTTTTGTATCGTTATATTTTATAAATCTTGGGTTAAAATAAAATAAATTAATACTCAAAATAATATTTCAACTTAATTTTTCCTCACGTACTGTGACCAAAGAAATAAATAGAGGCCCTTTCACAACTCGGGGCCTGAGCCAAATGGCCCTCATGGCCCACCCTCTGTTATGGCCTGCACTTGAGTCTACATCTACCTGATCAGCTTTATAATGTTCCACTTATAGATCAAGGAAGATCACTTATAGCTTATTAAAATAAGTTTTTTATTCTGATATCTACTTGTGTCTATATCTACCACGTTTACTTTCTTGTGACCCTGCACAAACGTAATGACACATGTTGTATACCACGTTCATATGATTATAAAAATAATAATATTTGTGATAGGAAATGAAATGAGACATTTTTATTACATTTTAATTATAATTGCTATCACATTTCAAGTTAAATTTATTTTGAAAGTAGTATAATATTTAATTAGTGATTAATTTTATTATTAATTATTAACATATATACTAAAAGCAAACTAGTTACAAAGTAATCAATTGAATAATTAAAAAATATTATAAAACACGCTTATTAAATATTTATTACTTATTTAGACAGTCTTTTTTATTTTATTCTATTTAATTTTTTTTTTTATAAATCAAAGTCTAAAAAAAAAAACAAAATATGAAGCTATTTTGTATATAAACATTTGCTTATGTATTAGTACAATTAACAAAGTTGCATTGAAATCATAAAAAATAAGTATCATACTTAACTTTTAAACTTTAAATTTTAAAGCTTTCTAATTTCTAAAAAATCAGGTTTGAAAAAAAAAAAAACAAAAAAAAGAATAACAAAAAACGAATAATCAAGGCACATGCGAATTTCTTTTATGATGAATACTTAAATTATATTGTGACTCATATACGATGAATTAAACATTCTTTGTTTAAAAATTTATTTGTATGTTTGTACCTATACATGTTCTACAATTGGTAGTGAATGGTCGTATTGTGAGTGCAAATATTCTCAAATTTAAATTTGTTGTAATTTAATTCAATATTTAATAAATTTTTTATCAATTTTATTATTTTATATATATGAATAATTGTATATAATATTATATTTATGTGCAAGTATATATAAATTTATATTATTATTTATTCAGAACGCTTATTTTTTATTTTACAGTTAATGGACTTAATTTTCAATTGTTTTAATTTTATTTTATGACATGGAGATTTTAAAATTCTGGGAATTCAGTTTTTTTTTGTTTATAATGTTTATTTCATTTATGAAAAAGTAAAAATAATATTTATTTTATTTTTTGTTTATTAATTTAAAGAATTTCCTTTAATTATATATAGTATAATAATTAAAAAGATTATAAAATTTCATTTATTTCGCCAAATACTTCACTTTTAAATAATTAAAAAAATTTAATGCGGTAATTAAAACCTCAATTTTATTAAAACGCAACTGATTACAAAATGTTTGCAAGTGATTAGTGGAATATAAAGTACTTTAGACAAAAATGTACTTAATCAGTAAATATGTATGAAATATGGTTTGTTTTCAAATTTTGAACGAACAATCAGAAACTGAAAATGCTTGAGGAGAATTAATTAGAACTCATTTGAAAAGGGAATAGCGCACACTTTAAATAGAAGCGTTGGGTGTTATAGATGTTAGAGTGCTGACGTATAATTTTTTCCGATACGCACATATTCGAGTCTCAGGACTTTAAAGCCTTTTGTTTTTCAGTTCGACTCGGATACCTATCATTAACCTTTGAGTTCAAATTAAGAGATAAGTATAATATAAACAAATAATTTAATTGAATAATATAACTCACAGACACAGGAATAAAAAATTCAAATGTTAAATTTTTATAATATAGAAAAAATGAAATTTACAAATCTATTGTAATATAAACCGTTTCTATATACATATGTCATAAGGTCTAGTACTATCAAATTTGAATGTGACATTCATTAAGATCAATCCTAATACAAAAGGAATTATATAATAAATTGTGTCCGGGTCATAATGAGGAAATGTCGATTGAGGAAAAGTCGACTGAAAAAATGTGTTTCACCCACAATTTATCGATTAAATATTCTTATATAACGAATGTATTCATTCATAAACACAATGATATCAGCGACGATTTCATATAGTATGAATGTATTCATAAGAATCGAGGTTATCCATGTCATGTTAATAATTACTTACATAATTAAAAAATAACAAAAAAATATTAAGGCTGACGTTATATTTAAACAGAACAATATGACAACAGCTTCAGTTTAATATTATTAAGAATACGGTATCGTCACATCATACGTCGGTATAGTGTAAATATTATTATACAAACCCGTTGTCGTCAGACGTCAGAGTACGATGCAATTGTGAGTTTGTCATGGTAATCGACTTTAATTTTAAGATTTGTAATTATATTTAACATTTTATTAGTGAACTGAACAAGTTCACACTTCTGTACAATTACGTATTTCTTAAATAAAAATTATGCTTTAGACAATGAATGATAGACACCTCAAACAAATCATTCTAAATAAATTATTTATTTAGTTATTAAAAAATAAATCAATTGTGTGAATTGTGACCAATAAATAAGTAGCTTCTAGTTAAAGAACAACGGTCATTTGTTATATTAACAAGTGTAATACTTATTTATTTGTTTTGTCAATTATTTCATGAATATATAACTTATATTAAATATTTTAAGTGATAAATGTATGCATCTGTTCTACAGTACCTTTAAACTTCGTATAAAGGTTTTGCAAAAATAAAAAAAAATTTACCTAAAACTATAACCAGCAATTTAAATAAATACTAAAAAAAAAACTTTACATTATGTATACAGCTGATATTACTTAAAATCCATTAGATATTAAAAAATATAACCTTAATTTAAAATTTTCTTACAATTAATGTGACAAGTTATTTTAATGCGAAACATATAAAACATGTATGTTTGATAAGAAAACACCTGCTTTTGTAAACTTTAACCATTTATAATATAACATTATTTTAACTTTTTCTTATTTGATTAGAAATTTTATTCCAGCAATTTAATAATATTTTGTCTAGTATCTAGCAATTAAAATTAATTGAAAAAAAATTTACCAGGTGCATTATCGCTGTAGAAAATGTATTCTTTGTACTAGTTTTTTTTTTAATCAGGTAATGAAATAGCAAAAGGTTGTTGACTTCATCTTTTCAATAAAAATGATAACACGTATAATTAATTACTAATTAGTTTATAAATGACATGACATTGTATACCACTGATAAATATGAGATAGTATTGTATCATATGTTTCATAAAAGATCAATTTTACAGTTAATTATATATTCTAACCCAACAATTATGTACGGTAAATGAAATCAAGGCTTTGATGAAAATGTAGTCATGGCAGTTGTTAAAAAATGTTTCAAAATTTGTTTATTATTTAGTCTAGATGTTGCTTTGTGTGCGCTTCGACCTGTTAAATGGCTTAATTTAGAAAGTGGAGGATCAGTATTGTTTTTGAGCCGTATCAATTGCCCGAACATTCGAAAGGAAAGAATGCATTATTTGGGATTCTTTTTCAGAAAACATTAAACAAAAAGAATTTGGTTGAGGAGTATCACGAGGAAATTTATATGTTTCTTGAAGTTTTAGGATTTTGTGTACTAAAAGGAATTCAAAGATATAATTGCAAAAACAAATATTGGAGCTATGTTATGAGATGTATAAAACAAATGGACTTAGCGAGCTCTACAACTTTTGCCTAGAAATCATTATTCCATGGTTTCCTTCTAGGTCATAGTAAAAATTTTTAATCCTTATTATAAAAGTATGTTTTATTTTCATGTGAAATTTTCATAGAAGAGTCTCGAGCTCCTCAACCTTTGATGGGAAATAGTGTGCTAGAACTAAAATTTTTTAATACATAATGTTGCAAACTTTTGTTGAACTACAAACTACAAATGTGGAGCGAGAGATTCTTAACAAAAGAAGGGCAATAAAACGTGCAGTACGATGCATGATAATATTATGTGTAAGAAGTAAAATTTTCCAGATTATAATTTTCGATCTCCTTATAAGAAAATGTTATTGACCTTTCACCAGATATTTTAAAACAACACTATTTTTAAAAATTTCTTAAAAATCAAAAATTAAATTATTTAGATTAAAAAAATTAATTTAATTGAAAAAAAATCAAAATCAATTAATGTCAATTAGTGTAAAATATGCAAAAAAAAAATTCCATTAATAAATTTTATTGAGTCACTTAAACTAAATAAAGTCAATTATAAATTCTTTATTAAATTTGAGATCTTTATAAAAATGTAAAGTGATGTTTATGTTAAAAATATTAAATTGACTTTTCAAAGTATTGATTTTTGATGTTAATTAAGTTTGCATTTTAAAGTTCATATTATGATATTATAAAATTTTGTTTATTTTATTTTGATTATATGCATCTCCTCTTTTGTTATTAGAAGCGCCTGCATAAGATTACAAGTAAAGTTCAAAAAACCTGTAATTCTTAATACAAAGTGTGAGGAAGAAAATTTTGTGAATAACGATGAGGGTAGTTAATAATCGGGGGTGTTTAAAAGAGCAACAAAGTTTGAAACTCAGGATTTCTAATACGAATGATAATGGATTTTAATTTTATTATTTTCTGAAAAACTTCTCAGAAGTACTTCCATTTATCAAAAACAAAAATTATTACAATATTATTTGAAATAAAGAAACTGTGTCAACAAGTAAATAGCTCTGAAAGCTTTAAGCATTTGTTTTTAATTATCTGCTTGGTTTAAGTTGAACTCTTTAAATCAGAATCAGACATTGAAATGTTGATCAATACCATTCGTCGAATTATTGTTATTGAAGAACGTTATAGGATGCAAAATAAGGAGTCTGATAGCATTCATCAAAGACAAATAAAAGAGTATGAATTTTAAGTAACGAATCAATGCTAGCGAAGTTTACGAAGTCAGAACAAAATTTTAAGGTTTTATTTTTTAATGAAAATTTTTCTTTATCAAATTGCATATATATAGGTCTTGCAGCTCGTTGTGCATCCCATTTCCAATACTTCTAAAAATTTGGAGTCAACCGGTCAAACCGTTTCTAATTTAAAGTCAACAAAAAATACTTTGAGGCTTTCTCTTTGGTCAAAGCAGTACTACGCAAATTTGGACGTAGTTTGTGGACAATCGTCGGACCGGCATGGGCTAACAAATTCCAAGTCGGTTAATAGAGTTAACTCAATTCTCAAAACGAAACACGAATACTAAATTTGAAGAAAATCGGTCAAAATGTTTCTAATTTAGAGTAAAGTAACGAAGAAACCTATAAAAAGCTGTTGCGCCTCCAACAATTTCTTGCAAATTTTTTTTTGACTAACCTTCGGGCCGGCATGGGTTAACAAATTTCAAATCTGTTAATAGTGTCAACTCATTTCTCAAGGAGCATCACGTCTACAAAATTTTAAGTCAATTGGTCGAACCGTTTTCATTTTAGAACAAAAAAGTTTAAATACTTGCACCACAGCCCCAACTTGGTGGTCCGTTAGGTCAAAATTTTTAGCCTACGATTTCTTTCCGTTCCCAAAAACCGCTATATACAAATTTTCATGAGAATCGGCTGAGCAGTTTATGAGTCTATTCGACACATACAAACAAACAAACAGACAAACTTTCGCTTTTATATCTATAGATTTTGTCACCAAATACTTTTCTTTTACAATTAAATATTTTATGACCTGTGCATCGCATCCCTTCAACCCGCATCTCAACCCTTCGGTTAATAACCCAAATGCTTACGTACTACACTTCTGAGGCTTCTAATTTATCAAATTAATATGGAAACATTTTTAAAATCCATATATGAATAATAATATAGCCTATATAAATTAATATAAAATAAATATATTTGCTTAAAATTGACACAATTTTCATAATTAGATTAGTATTTTGTATTGATCTATTTTTTTTATTAGTTATTCTAAATTTTAGATAATTTCAATATACTTTGTTTCTTTCGTTATATACTTATAGTTATAACATTAAAGTATATACCTAAAACTATGCAATATAATGTGATTGCATGCACATCTAGTATTCATTTATACCTATATCTATCTATCTCTTTCTTTCTTAGTAATATTGAAATATTTTTTATTTTCCGATTATCGATCCGATAGCAATTCAAATATATGTTATGTACTGATTTAATTCATGAATATTCATTAAAATGAATTAGGTCACACTATTGCACCTAATATGAGGGTTAAAATTTTTAAAGAGATATACAATGGCAAAAGAGCTTAATGTTAGTATAATTTTATTTTTTTTTGATTTTAGTTTTTAATATTTTAGATCATATGTCAATTATTTAAAATAGAACAGACCTTTAATTGTTGTTGCTATCGAAATTTTAGAATAAATCTTTAATTATATTAATAATTTAAATTATTCATTGCATATATAAGAATATATAAGAATGCAATTAGTCCCATTCTGCACTGAGATGTTCTTTGAATGAGGACAAGTATCCTTAATAATATATATATACTTGTCCTCTTATATATAAATGTACATCATACATATGAGTACAAAAACGAATTCGATTACTTCTTAAACGAATGTCAAATAATTAGGAAACACTTATTTTGGGAATTTAAGTGAAATTTAAAAAAAATTTAATGCACAAAAAAGTCTCTGCTTATGGTAAAATGACTCACATTATTCATTATTAAATTTTAGGAAAAATGCAACTCATAAATAAATCAAACATACTGAGTCATCATCAAAAAACCTTAATTTATTTTTATACCTATCACATTAATTTCGCAAAATTACTAACAACACCAGTGCCATTATAGGTTCCATATACTTTGTATGTTTTATTTAATTATTTTAGATTTCTAAGAATATTACATAAAATTTCAATACTTTGTATATTATTATACATATAATATAAAACAATATTTTCTAAAATATTGCATACAATTAGGCGCTTTTAATACTATATGTAGTTATTATTCAAAATTTTGTAAATTGTTTATTAAATTCAAAGTTTTATTATTAGGCGCTTCATTTTACTAATATAAACTAAAAATAGATATGTATGATAATATATATCTTGGGAATATGTATATCTTTTAAAAATATCTGAAATAACTTGGTAGGTACTCAGGGGATTGTACCTTCTTACACAAAAAAAAAAATATTATGAAAATTTCTACGAAATTTAAAATTAACTAAATTTTCTAAGAATTAACATTAGTAAATGCAATTTATAAAAAGTTAAATATGCAATAATTTGTATATATAGCTTTTACATGTATTTAAAAGTGTTTGTTTACATATACTAGTATAATTTATAATATTACTCACTGAATTTATCAAATTGTAAAAAAAAGTTAATTTCGAAATTTTTTAATTAAAAATTTGAAATTTCCAAAAAAAAAACCAAAAAAACAAATTAAATTTTTGCAATTTAAAATTAATATCCTTGTACAAAATAAAATAATAAAGGAAATTAAAGTACATACAAATATGTGTGCATTCATTGCCTCTAGCATGTGTATGCAAATTTATCTATGTATTGTTAGTATAAACAGTGTTTAGTTTAAGTACTTATTCTTAAAAATAAAAATTTTGTCATTTATTGTTTCTGAATTTTTTTTATTGTGATTTTTTTGTTCTTTCCTTTTTTTTTTATTTTTTTATTGCAACAGAAGCACTTTACATAAAAGCTGCTTTACAATAGCATTAATAGCAATTGGTTTTTTTTCTGTTGCTTTTAAACAATGTATAATAAATAATATTTATCTAATATACAGTTATGGACAAATTATAGTTAATACTTTTAAAATTAAGATTTCTTTTAAATCAGGGGTTCTGAACGAAACGATATTGGAGAAAAATTCAATCCTTCTTTAACTTTTTTTTGTCTTCGGAGAAAAACTTAAATGTTGTTCCGAACAATTCCGATTTAAATTTGAAACAAAGTTCTAGCCCTCGTATCTCATCGGAACTTTACTTTTTGGTTACTGTGATTTAAGTTCCAAAAAGAATTTTATAAAAATTTAATTCGGATAAAATTTCGGATTTTAAATCGGAGTAATATTTTTGTTCCGAAATAAATATCGTTCGGAAATGTTTCATATTTTATTCTTTTTGTTCTAAACTCTTGGTTTTAAAAATTTAACAATTCGTGATTTTAAATATTATTAGCACTCTTGCCAAAATTTTTACATTTTCAATTTTTCTAACGAAAGACAAGGCGAAATATTAAACGCAAGTTCAATTTGGTTTCTGTTTTGTTCAACTTGTTAATTAGTCATCTGTTAGACCCAACCAACCTTACGGAAATCGTAGACACATGTTCGTACATAAGATACGTAAAGTGGAAACATGTGCTGTACAAAACTCTTATTATTTGAATTGATTTTTATGAATTCGGTCATAATTACTAAAATGGGAATCACAAGGCAGAATCACATTTAAATGGTATATATGATATTCTTAGTTTAAATTTTATATTAAGATACTTATTTATAGAATGTTTTTCTAGATTAGCAGGTGTTATATAAGGTGTTAATGGATTTAGCTAAACCGTCAAATAATATGTTTTAATTTGAATATAAAAATTACAATACGTCATATTGTACTTGGAATACATATTGTAACAACAGATGAACAGTCATACAATCAAGCATATGCGTCGAACAGTTTATTTTAAAAACACATTTATAAAGTAAACAATTTCAATACATACTATAAAAGTAGTTTTTATTTCAACTTTAGTGTTAGTTAATACGACTATAATTTTAAATATATATTTTATGATATCGATTTAATGTTTTTTATAAAAAAAAAAAGTACTAAAGTACTATTTCAGTTTTTAGTTGTTGTTTTTTCATTGCTAAATTTTGAAAAAAAAATTCAGTATATACTTAAGTACATATAAGAAAAACAGCTTGAATGAAACAGATAAATTAATATTTTTTAAAATTTACTGAAATATTTTTTTGAATTATCAAAATATAGCATAATATTGGGGTTTTAAGTTTTACAGTATTTTGGTATCAGTGAGTTATATAACTCAATTAAATTATTTTTTTATATTTTTTATTCGTTTATGTTCCTTATTGGTTATCAATGAAATTAATTGGCACCCTATGGGAAAATGGTAGCTGAAGCGAATAAAAAATTTCAAACCTTAACTGAAATTCGGAAACGGACTCTCCGAATAAGAGGTTGTCACTCTTACTGATTTTGCATCTTGTTTTTTATCACTCTAAACACTAACTAAACACTAGAAATGGATTCCGTTATATATAATATGTAGGTTTAGTTGGAAAGAGGCAGAAAACAGGATAAAGAGGCGAATTTGCGGGTAAATTGGAAATGAACCTTAAAAGATTTATGGGAAAGTAGCATGGAACGTTATTAACAGAAATACATATTAGATGTAAAAATGTTCCACAACAATATGTAGGTTTAGTTGGAAAGATGTAGAAAATAGGATAAAGTGGCGAATTTGCGGGTAAATTGGAAATGAACCTTAAAAGATTTATGGAAAAGTAGTATGGAACGTTATTAGCAGAAATACACATTAGATGTAAACAGGTTCCACAACAATTGAGTTTCTATAACTAGTTTTAAGCCTTCTTGGAATTTTCTCAGTATAGAAGCACTCTGATATTACGTTGGAATTGCTTAAGAGAATACATAATGGACTTCAGTTAAAAAGACCGAGTGGCATGACCTACAAGATATCTATAAAACAAAAACATTAAAGTTGTCCAACGAATATCATAATTAGAAATAAAACGTCTCTCATCTAAACGAAAGCTCAGTATTAAAGTGGCGGCTTTCGAAAAAGTCTCGGGTTCAAACCCTGGTCGGTTAATATTTAATAAAAAATATAGTGTATATTACAATAATTTAATAAGAGGTCCAAATAGATATAGAATACCATATAAGTAAAATATAAAATATCACAATATAAACAAAAAATAGAATTTTAAATATTGAAAATCTAGGACGTTTCTACATTTTATAAGGCCTAGTACTATCTCATGTTTAAATTGTATCAATAAGACCAATTCTAATAACACGAATATAATATGACCCCCTGTTCCAACATGTACCTATGGTATAGACAGGCTTATTAGCCTAACAGTTGAACAGTTAGCGCTTAAAAAAAAAATAAAAAAAAAAAAATAAAAAAAATGTCGTACCGGCAAAGGATTAATATTATCGGGCAATATTTATTATTGTCTGGTACTACAATAAAATAAATAAGAAGTCTTAAGTTATTATTGGCAAAAAATCAGAGTTCCTTTAATTGTAGAATAAATAAATAAATTATATTATATATTTCAACTGCCAAGCTGTCTTTATGACATCAGTAAGTGCCAAAAAAAAGCAAAAATATCAAATGAACATTCAAAATATATTATACTAATATAAAATTATTATATATACAAATTGTTTTTTATATATTTTATCTGTTTAAAAACTTTCAATTTATATTATATTTAACTTGTTTTCTTAGAAAAAAAAAACACTATTAAAAATTAATTGCAATTTGGTAAAATAAAAAATTATTAAGAGAATATGCCAAAAACTATCATGTTAATATGAATATATTTGTGAAATAATAATTGTTTTAATAAATTTAGCCTTCAAAATACAATATAAAATTCAGTTACCATTTTCTTTAAATTATTTAATCTTATTAATTCATAATTTACTTTTATAAATAACAGAGTTTTTAAATTTTTAAATAACTAATAACTAATTTCCAATTTTTTAAATAAATAATCAATTGAAATTTTTAGATAACAAATCACATAACTATTGTGAATATTTTTCAAAAAATCTATTGAGAATTATGCACATATTTGTTTAATAACCCATTTGCATTATTTGTTGTTTTTTTTTTAAAATTCTCAAAGTAATGCACTTCAATTCACTTGTTTTAAACACCAAATAAAAAAAAAAAAAAAAAACAAAACAACAAAAATATAAAAAGGACTTACACTTGGTATTAATAATTTCCCATGGTTAAATAACTATTTTATTCTAGAAAATGAAAATGGTACTTTACTTTTTTTTTCAAAATATGAATAACTTTTCTTTTATTCACTTTCTTTATAAATTTATTTTAAATTTAAAAAAAACTTTTATAAAAAATTTATAGCTATCTAAAAAAAAAACGACGGAATATTCACTGACATATATCATATTATATTTTAATCCAATTTATACAAAAAAAACAAGGACAAAAATTCCAACATCTTTGCATTTTTGCATTTTCATTTTCTGTCCAGAATAATATTTAATTTCAGATTTTAATATAATATTTGATATAACCATATTTTGTTATATTGTAGATACATATTTCTTATTTTTGTATATATACATACATACATGCATAAAATAGAGAAAAGAAGTCCTTAAAATTAAAAAAAAAAAAAAAAAATCAAAAATAAAAGGACAAAAATTTTGACAAATTGAAAATTGACAATTAAAAATCGCAATTTTAAATTTCTATTAGAATATAAAAAAACTATCAAGTTCATAAATCTTCATTCTCCTTTTATTAATAAGAGACAATTTGAAATGTCATATCCTTAACATTTATACTTTATTTAATTTTTTTTATACCTAGATATGCTACTTTTTTTTTAAAAGTAATTTATTTAGTACTTAAAATCAAATGTATATACATGTGTATTCAAGTAATTAAGCTACTAATTGTGACTTTTGAGTACTGTCATTTTTGTTTTTTTTTTGTTTTGCTTTTTTTTTTTTATAAATTTTGTGCAGTCTATATATTTTGGTTGTGTGTCAGTATGTTTGTATTTAAAATGGTACATAATTTGTATATATATATATATAGTATAGATAGATATTTATTTAAAAAAAAAATGTACTTAAATGTACTCAAAAAACCATAGAAATTCATATACCATATAAAATATAACAGTATTCATTTCGAATATTTTAAAACAAAAAAAAAATCAGAAAAAAATAAGAAAAAACATTTTTTGACAGGTGCAAAATTGTATGTATGCCGGGTTTTAAGTCAAATTAATAAAAAAAAATCGCATAAAATACGAATTAATATATTTTATTATAATTTTTGCATTTTTTTTTTTAATTTTTAACTCAAAAAAAAAAGTTGGAAATTGGAAAATATGTTTTAAATTTTAATTATATATTTTTTATTTGTATTTCAAGGTAATATTAACAAGTTTAACAACACTAATGGAAAATAAAAGTGTGTTTAAATTTTTTTAATTATTTTTTTTTTTTTTTTGAATTTATTTTAGATTTGTATTTTGTACTGAGGAATTAAAACGAATTGAGTACAAGCGTCGAGCACTGAAGAAGTCTGCATGTCTTAGGCGAAATATTAGGTAGGTATACATTTGCGGAAAATAAATAAATTTAGTGAAATTTAAAGGAAACTACTCTGTCTTATACATTTCATTCAAACACTCAATACTAAATACTCAATACTAAAGCAAATATTCATAATTATAATATTTTCATTTGACCTATAAAATTCAATTTTAGATTTGTTTCAAGGAAGTGCAATAGATTGTTTTGTTTTACTTAAGGCTGTAACACTCTTGTTAAAAAAGTTTCAAATATTGGATTAAAAGTTTTTTTTTGGGTCACAAACATTTTTTTTTTTTTTTTTGAGGTCGTTTATTGTAAGTAATAAATGCATCTAGTATTATCCAAATGGGATTTGGTCTGTCAGTTAAAAACTTTAATATTTTAAAAAAACCAACACACAAACAAATTGAAATTACTAGAAAAGTACAAGAAATAAGAAGTTAGATTTTAAAAATTTTTTACTTATCAAATTTAAAATAACATTCTGACATTTAATAATTTTATTCTTCATATTGGTATATTTAAGAAAAACTAACATATGTATGTATATTCAAAGTTCTTTTGTTCTTGTTAATAGTTCTATTTAGTACAATTGTATATTATATTTATGAAAAATATACATATATATATATATATTATGAAACTAGGTAAAATACAAAAAAAACAAATCAAAAAAAAAAATTTACTCTCAGCTGTTTTATTTCACATTAGAATAAACATTTTTTTATATATATATGTATATACTTATATTTAAAATTTCATATATTTACAGTTATACAAAAAAAAAAAAAAGAATATATTGAGTACTTAGGTACATTATAATATATATATATTATATATTTATTTTTGTATGATACATACATGCGTTATAATATATTATTTCAAAAAAATTGGGGATATACAGTAGCGTGTGAAGTTTAGGTCGTTCTTTAGTTCTATTTTTTTTTATTTTTATTTTATTTTTTATTTATACTGTTGTTATTATTATTATTACATATTATTACATTTTATTATTAATATTATATTGTTGATAGTTTTGTTGTTGTTGTTTTTTTTATAATACATATTTTGGTTTTCTTATTACTGTTACTGTTTTTTTTTTGCTATATTATTAATATATATATATATATATATAATATGTGTATAATATACTAAATTTAATATAAAAAAAAAATTATAGGTCGGTTTACATATATATATATATATGTATATATTATTTTGGATGGAATATGCGCTTTGCGTTGAAGACTTTGCGTTTTTTAAAACAATAATAGACAATATAAATATATTTAAAGTAAATAATATAACTTTTATTTATATAAATAATATTTTAAAATAAAATATATAGGTATATTAAAGGTATATTAAATTATTAAGAATGAATTTAATTTTATTTTTTATTTCTTTACTTTTTTTTTTAATTCATAGGTATTAAGTATTTTGTATGTAAGGTACATAAATATATTAATTTGGTTTTTGTTGTTGTTTTTATTTTTTATTTAATAATGTTCCATTTTAGATACACAATATTTATTTAATAATATATATATATATATATATATTTCAAATATTTGTTTTTTTTTTGTTATTTTATTTTTAAAATGATATATCCAATTTTTATATATTATACCTATGCTATTTTTTTAAATTTTTTTTTTTTTTTAATTGCTACTGGGTCAGAAAAATAAAAGCACTAATTGGAATTTTAGTTTTAAATATTAAATTTTAATTAATCTATTATACATATATTCTGTTTAAAATAATTTTTTTTTTACTAAATCTAAAACATAAAATGGTTCAAAAGATGGTTTAAAATTTAAAAAAAAAACTCTTTAAAAAATACTTTAGAATATCACATAATACATATAGAATAAATATAATATTAATAAAACTTTGAAATTATTTAATCTTATTTAATTTGCATCAACATAATTAATTAATTTTATTATATTTTTTTTTTTACCTTTTCTATTCATTTTTATTTTAATTTTTCAAAAAACTCATACACGAATATTTAATTCACATTTTCTTTTAATTATATTTTTATCTTTTTCGTTTTACACATTTCACCGTTATTTATAGATTTTTTTTTTTTTTTTTTCTTAACACATTAGCTTTTTTTCTAATTTTTTTTTATTAAATATTTTTTTAATTAATATTTTTTTAAAATTAAAAATTTTTTAATTAAATTTATTTTTTTAAATTTTATAATATTTTTTTTTTGTGAAAAATCTATAAAAAAAAAAAATTGCAATGAATCCGTTATTTCACAGTTTTCTAGGGTCAGTTACTTTTATATATTAATATATATAAAAATGTCTCTTTTCTTTCTAATATATTCTTATTATGTATATTGTATAATATTGTATATACATGAAAACAAAAAAAACAATAAAAATTAAAATAAAAACAACTAGATCTCCGAAAAAATTGAAAGACCAGCTGATTCTATTGACACAAACTGTGCGACTGAATTTTTATTTTCGAAAATTTTTTGAAAAAAAATGTTTTCTTTTAAGAAAAATCATTTGTTTTTTTTGATCGAATTCAGTCAGTCAGTTGTTTGTTGTTGTTGTTGTTGAATTTGAAAATTTTATTTAAGAAGAGACTAGTATAGTGAATACTGAACAAACTGAACACTAAAAACATACAATAATATATTAAATACATTAAATAAAATTCACGATATACAAATACAACACATGCCACACCGCACACGGTAATGATAAAAAAAAATATTAATATCAAAACAACAACAACACAACAATGGGAAATAGTGGAAAGATTAAAAGAAAAAATCAAATATGAATTCTATGTAGGTAAGATACATACCAAACAACCAACAACCAAAAAAAATACCAACAAATATAACGATGATGATTTTATTCTCTGAGTGTATGAATGTATATGTATTTGTTTTGTTTCTCCACATGGCATTTGGGATAATAAAATTTATATAAATTTGGAACCCCTTGTTTATTAGTTAGTTTTTTTTGGGTAACAGAATCTTTCCATATATATGCACACACAGAGAAAATTTTTAAATACATTTTGTGAATGTATGTGTCATTTTTCTCTTCATAGCCCATTTACAATACATATTAAAAAAAAAACAATTCCTTACAATATGAATAAAAGAACACAAAGAAAACGTTGTTTTTCAATTCTTTTATAGAATTCTAGAATACACTTAAGTTTTCATTGTTTAATGTTGGTGGTTACGAATAATTGAATCGAATAAATTTATTTGTATCTTATAAATATATTGTATAACTGTATACATATTGTGTGTAAAATATATTCATTTGTATTAAAATCTCGCAACAATTTGTTAGAATACTATAATTTTCATTCATACACTCAATTACTCATAATTCATTTCATAGTATCTTAAGAATAGCTTTTTTAAATAGTTATTTTATATTATCACGTATTATATATTATGATGGGTGAGAAATTCTTAAAAAAGAGTTGGGGAAAAGCTTTTATTTACGTTTTTATAATGAATTGAAATCAACGCTGAATTAAATTTGCTGAATTTTTCAAGAAAAATAATACAATGAGCCTTTGTTGTGTATTTGCCTCAAATTATAGCTAGGTATGTAGCTATAGAAGCTAACTTTATTTTTTCATAGATATTTGTATGTAAATTATAAATTTAAATAAAAACGTAAATTTAATCGAAATGTTGCACAATTAATAATGTTGCTATGAA
The DNA here is from genome assembly GCA_963082915.1 of Dolichopus griseipennis. Lineage (NCBI taxonomy): Eukaryota > Metazoa > Arthropoda > Insecta > Diptera > Dolichopodidae > Dolichopus > Dolichopus griseipennis. The sequence continues at coordinate 65,767,005 of OY720444.1, read as the reverse complement.
ACATATTGTTGTGTTTTTTTATTACGTAGCTGGATATTGAGAACTATTTTAATTTTATTATATTTAGTTTTATTTGTATTGATTTACTGATTGATTGTTTGTAACTATATATTTTGTTTTATTTTATGTGTTTTAATCGTATAATGAATTTATTTTTCAGATTTATAATGTCAATTATCTGTAGTATCATTAATAAATTTGAAGGCTTAGAATATGCGGACGGGATGATATTTGTCTCATAGCTCTATATACATTTGACGACATGAAAGTAAAATTAATGAGACAAAAGAAATGTGCAAATTAACTGGGTCTACAAATTGATAATGAGAAATCGAAAATGAGATAAAATATTAGAAATAGTAAGAGCCTGTGGTAATAGATATACATATATTAGAGGTGTACAAAACGAGTATTTATTGCATTGCGTATTAAATAAGGTAAGGGTAGAATTCGGTAAACTGAGGAAAATTCAGCAATTGATAAATGCAAGGAAAATTCTAGATTGGAAGTTTCACTGTAATGTAGATAGACCAAGAAATAACTTGAAAATAATAGTATTGAAGGAAATAGATAAAACATAGAAAGATATGCAAATTAAAAGATTAGCCAAATGTGTAGCTGAAATTAGTTTAGAAATAAATATTGACAAAACAAATATTATGAGAGTGAACATTAACAACATAAGACCAATTACAATTACCCAGGAAGTATCATTACAAAAGAAGGTGGTGCAAAAGAAGATATTAATAAAAAATTAATGAAAGCTAGAGCGACATTTGAAGAATGTGGAAAATATAAAGATCATCGCAAATTGACGAAAAAACAAAACTAAGTATATTCCAAGCATAAATAAAATCCGCCCTCTTACATAGTAATTAAATCTAACGGGTTAACAAGAAGGAAACATACAAACTAAAGGTATTCCTAAACAAATATCTTCGAATTTTATGCAGAATACCCTGGCCAAGAAGTATAAGCAACGAGGATCTCTGGAAAGCTACTGATTAAGAATCAATAGTAAAAGAGTAAATAAGACAGGCACTGGAATGGAATCCTCAAGGAAAAGGAAAAGTTGAATGATCTAAAAAAATATGTCGCAGAACAATAGAGCGAGAAATAAAGCTTTTGCTCTGAATGAAGACAGATGGAAAGCAGGTTTATTACGTGCATTACGTGGTGACGATAAACAACTGGGTGGCACAGTGGTTGAGCCAACCTTTCATGCGGGAAGTGAAAGTGAATAAAACTTTTCTGGTTTTCGACTCGACTCAGCTATCATTCGCAATTTGGTTCAAATTAATGGCATAATCAATAATTAATAATTGTATATCTTTAATAAAAAAATACATTAATATAAAAATATTAACAAATGAAAAATATATCTATTGAAAATCTAAGACGTTTCTACATGTTATAAGGCCTAGTACTATCTCATGTTTAAATTGTATGTGTAATTCATAAGACCAGTGAATTTATAGTTTCTTATTCCTGTTATCCCGTTATTCCCATTGTTTTGAATCTACCAAAGCTTTAGTAATCTTATATAAAAAACTTTCAGAATATAACAAAGTATCCCATAATTTACTGGAATAACTAACTTTTTTGTGCACGTTTTAGTTCTTTATAATTTTTCATTCTAAAATTAAGGGGAGACATACTGCGCTCTTTTTTTTTACTCTTGAACAATTTTAAATTACAGATGTTTTGTTTAAAAAAAATGAAAAAAAATTTAATATTGCTGAATTAAAAATTACAACATTTTGTTGTACATTAAATGTACATTACATACTCGTATATGTACATTAAATGAACAATAAAAACTTTTTAAAACAAAAAACAAATCATTCAACTGAAATCGATTTGTTTTCTAAATCGATTAATTTGTTTGTTTTTGTAATGATGTTAGCAATTAATTGCCTTCCAATTAAAAAAATTTTTATGCAATTTAATGTTAATTTTTAACATACGGTTAATACTTAAAAAAAATGATCTAAAATAATTATATAAGTATGGTAAAATAAAGATAAAAAAGTAAATAATTTTTTTTATTAAATTTTAAATTTGTATACAAAGGGTGGTTTTATTCTTTTAAGTATAATAAAAAATAAAAAGTAAAATTAGGTAAAATTGAATAGAAAAGTAGGTCATCAATCATAATATTATATTTACATGCATACTTAACTATAGGTATTATAGAATATAAAAAAGTCATATAAAATTGTTCTAATTTTTTAAAATTGTTATTGCTTCCAAACTTAGTTGGCATAAAGGTATACAAAATGTGTATGAAATTTAAATACTTATTTCCACTTTATGTAATATTAAAAGAGTTATGAAAATAGAAACAAACAGCTGGTTTGTAAAGTGGGTAAATTGCATTTCTTTAGTCCCTGCAAAATTGAAAATAAAACCATTATCTAATTTTCAATTCGATTCAGCCGTTTTTACATATAATAAGGCCTAATACTAACTCATTAAATCTAACTAAAAGAATATAATATGTTCAGTGTCTTTCCTTCTTTCCTAACAAGTACATATGTTATTGACACGCTATTGTATGTTCTTATTGACAGACTAACATATTAAATCTTACTTACTTACTAACTGGATCCTAGAACCCCTGGCATAGAAATGCTCTCCACCTTTCACGATCCTTAGCAACTCCCTTTAACTGTAACCACGTTTTGCGTTGCGGTTCTGCCTCTTTCAAAACAGTACTTCTCCATATTTTCCTTGGTCGACCCACTTGTCGTCTGCCTTGTGGATTTCACTAGTTTTCTTATGGTTTCCTCAAGATATTTCCAATCCATTGCAATTTTCTCTTTCCGATTTATATTGTCTTGCTCTTTGGATACTACATTTCAATGCGATCACATGCTTGGAATTGGTAATGTGTCTCGGCAAGACATTTAGAAAAAACCCTTTTTTATAGGAACTATGTCTAATTTTTTACTATTTGAAAAAAAAATGTCTAACAAAGCTATTGGAGTTACTGTCTAAATTCTAAAGTGGTTCCTTGACAATGTCAAATTTTTGGGAAAATTTTTTGCAAAAGAATGGTTAAATGCATTTCAAAGTTTTTGTACCTATTTGTTTAGCTACATTTTTTCAAACTTCTAGCTTCATATCATATATATCATATCATACATGAAACTAACATGTATACATATTGTTATGTTTTAAATGGACTTTAGCAAATTTGACACGAGGTCATTATTTTGATATTAAAAAAAATAACTGAAGGCAGCACTTAGTCTTTTTAAATATTTTAATAACTCGCTATTATATATTATACGTTTAGAATTTTAATTTTTATCTCTTTTCTGACTTAATTTTTGTTAATCAGTTTTTATAACCGTGCATACATATATGACATCGGGTATATTAGATTTGCTCCTCCGTTTGTAACGCATCGATCTAGACGAGCTAGATATAGTGTCAAGGGTACGTATCGGCTCAGAATCGAAAAATTAGTCGATCTAGCTATGTGTGTCTGTCCGTCCGTCCGTCCGTGTGTCAGCACGATAACTCAAAAACTAAAAGATCTACAGTTTTGAAATTTTCACAAAATATTTTTCAATCAATTTCTAGGTTCCCTATTTTTTTTGGTTAAGATCGGGCCAAAACTTCGGGTAGCTCTCGAACAGCTAACTTTTTTAACTCCAGTATTTTCATATAAAAATTTGAAATTTATCTGCACATCTTGTATACATATATGTAACATGAAATTATATGAATTTTGTTTTTGTTTGTTTTTTTTTTTTTTGTAAATTAGATAACGATTTCGAGTTTCGATTTCATACGATTTAAATGATGCGTAAAATTTTTAAAAAAATTTTAGATTTGGACTTTGTACTTTGAGATTTATGAATTAAAATGAAAAAAAATTATGAATATGATGATAATTTTTGATCATGATGATCTGATCATTATATGAGTATGATTATAATATGATGCTTATTTTGCTTGGTTTTAATATAAGTATTTGTGAATTAAAAATTAATTACAAGAGATAGAATTGAAAAATTAGAGCTAGAGTTTTGAAATTTACACAAAACATTTTTTGGACATTTTTTAGGTTCCCTATTCTTTTTGGTTAAAACCAGACCAAAGCTTCGGGGAGCTGCCACACAACTTATTTACACCAATATGAATTTCCTCAAAAGTAATAATACCAGGAAGATAAAAATTACACACGGTTAGTTCCATAATGAATCAAGCACTTACATGAAATTTCAAAATGTTACGGCTTCATTTTCGGGGGGCTGCCATACAACTTCTTTGCACCAATATGAATTTCTTCAAAACTAATTATACTACGAGGATGAAAATTACAAACTGTTAGTTATATAATGAATCAAGCACTTACATAAATTTTCAAAATGTTACGGCCCCATTTTCGGGGTGCTGCCATACAAATTTTTCAGTTCAATAACTGTGAATCTAATAAAGCTAGGAGGTTAAAATTAAAATTGGGCAGGTAAAGTAATAGGACAAGTTACTTGGCAAAGTTGGATATCACTCGGGCCAACTTTTAGGGTGGGGCATTTTTTTTTTTTTTTTTTTTGTTTTTTTTTAAGCAAAAATTATAGGATAATGAGTTAAATTTTTTTTAAACTATTTTACTTTTTTATATTTTTTGTAATATATTATAGCATTAGAGAAATAAATATCGGTTTATTTTACACATTATAGTGGGTATGCACGGGTATCTAAAAGTTGACAAGGGCAACTATAATATTCCTCGTTTTTGCTTATCTTAAATTTTTTAAACTACGCAACATTTAAATCATATGAAATCGTAACCCGAAAGATTTCTTATCTACAAAAAAAAAAGAAACGAAACAAAAAACAAAATTCATATAATTTTATGTTGGATACAAGATGTAGGTACTGAAACGTAATTTAAAATTCTTATATGAAAATAATTGAGTTAAAAAAGTTAGTTGTTCGAGTGCTACATGAAGTTTTAGTCGGATCTTAAAGACTAATTTACATTAGAAGAATTTCCTGGTCAAAAGTTAGAGCTTAGGCAGAAGATATAAAAATACTATTCGTGTGACAAAGAAAAAACGATAAATTACTGAGAGAGTCATCAATAATCCTTGGAGAGTCATCCATAATCCTTAGACAAGTATTGAGAGAGTAACCATAATCATTGGCAAAAGGATGTTCTCTAAAGTCTTTATACCCGTATGACTATATAGTCCAAGGGTATAATAAATTTGCCATTACGTTTGTGACGCAGAGAAGGAGGGGGGTAGATATAGACTCAAGTGTATGGATCGGATCAGAATCGAAAAATAAATCGATTTAGCTATGTATGTCCGTCCGTCCGTCATCACGATAACTCAAAAAGTAAAGGAGCTAGGATTATGAAATTTTCACAAATTCGTTTTTATGCAAAAAACGGAATCGAGTTTTAAATTCAGCCATTTTGGTCCACGGGTTCGAGTACCTGCCATACACCTTCTAATTTTATATGAGCATTACTCTATACCTATGGAAGCTGCGTGTCTGAAATTTTGCCAAAAGTAGTTTAGTATAATGGCCAAAGTTACTGCAAAATTTGGTTGGTCTACTGCAGAGGGTTCGAGTAGCTGCCATAAAACTCCTTCTTTTATATGAGCTTTACACTACACCTGATGAAGCTGGGTGTCTGAAATTTTGCAAAAAATAGTTTAGTGTAATGGCCAAAGTTACTACAAAATTTAATTGGTCTACTGCTGAGGGTTCGAGTAGCTGCCATACAACTTCTTATTTTATATGAGCATTACTCTATACCTATTGAAGTTGGGTGTCTGAAATTTTGGCAAAAATAGTTTAGTGTAATGGCCAAAGTTATTGCAAAATTTGGTTGGTCTACTGCAAAGGGTTCGAGTAGCTGCCATACAACTCCTTCTTTTATATGAGCATTACTCTACACCTAATAAAGCTGAATGTTTGAAATTTTGCCAAAAGTAATTAACCGGATGATATAATTATTTATGTTACGGTCATACGGGTATCCCAGAGTTGACACAGTCTACTCTACTACACTCTTCCTCATTTTCCTATAAAGTTGCCAATACATACAAAAACAAAGTGTATTCTACACAATAATTTTTTGCATACTAATACATATTTTTATGGATACATGACATTTCAATTTTGTAAACAAACAAAACAAAAAAATTTATATTATGGTTTGATGAACGAATTTTTATTTAAAATTATTTGCAATTGATTAAAATTTTATCATTTATTTTAAATTAATAAAATTTTAACTTTGAATTGAGAAATTCGCGGAATATAAATTTAAAAATTAAAAAATTAGGTTATGCAATTTTTTTTTTGTGTCAAAACATATAAAAAAATTTTAATATAAATTTAATCATTTTGCACTTTTTCTCCTATTGGTAGTATACTATATACCTTTCTTTCTAAAGTTAAGAATACTGGGCAAAATTTTCTCATGAAAACCTGCCTTAACCAAACAAAATGGGGAACTGAGAAATTGTTTGAAAATTTCAGAACTGTAGCGCCTTTAGTTTTTGAATTTTCGTGCTGACACACGGATGGACAGACACACATGGCGAGATCGATTTATTATTCGATGCTGATCATATATGTACCCTTGACACTGTATCTAGCTCGCCTAGATCAATGCGTTACAAACTGAAGAGCAATTATAATATACCCGATGTCATATATGTATGACGGGTATAAAAACTATTAATTATTTAAATTTTTTTTTAATATCTAAAAATATTAAAACTAATAAACTTTTCAAGTGACATAACTAACGCATTTTATATAATACATGCGTTCCTTTTAGCAGAAAGTGTATATGAAGAGTAGAAAGGAATAGTTAAATTTAAAATGGTTAGAAAAAAAAATACAGTTTCCCATATGAAGGACAGCATTAACTCCAATTTTGGCTACTTGACTTCAGTAAATACATGTAAATGTCATATACATATATATATGTACATCATTAAATGTTAGAACAATATTTATATTTAGAATTTAAACCGCTTTTTTTGTATAATAACTGTACTAAATTATACTCTCTTTAATGCGGCTTAACCTATAGGACTAAAATACAAAAATACTTAACAACGTTTAAATAATTGAAAAAATTATAAATATTTTTTTTTAAGCAAATTTTAAGTGCAACAAAATTGTTGCAATAATTTTTATTACGTATAGGCAAAAGAATAACTTTTCGTGTAATATTAGTCTAATATAAATTACACAACACGAATTTTTTATGTAAATTTAAAAGCAAAAATAGCTCGAATTTCGAGCACAGGGCTATACTAGTTGATAATTAAATATTTAATTTGAAACGCAATTTAATAAAATATTTATGTGACAAGTAATGTTTTAATTTATCGAATTTTATATAATTTAATAAATAATAAAACAATATTAAAACTTCTTCCTTTATTTTATAAATTATTAAAACATTTTATACCTCAGGCAATTCAATTTAATTGTTTGTTTATGTATCGCACAACACAGCGTAGCACTTTTAATGAATTAATTTTAAACAATGAGAAATAAAGAAGAGTAGGCTGTGTCAACTCTGGGATACCCGTCTAAACAAGTATGAATATTCAAATTTTACACGGTTTAAGGAAAGAAAATTTCAACAATTTCACTACTTAAATTTATAACTACGAGCTACGAATTTCGTTCGTACAGGGAAAATAAATAGGTATTTAATATCTAGTTACTTTTAAATAACATTGCCACAAATTCCATATTCTTTTGCACAAAACAGAACTAATAATATTACAATATTTTAAACTTTAAAATAAAAATTACTTAATATTCAATTATGTAAGGCAGGATTATGTGAAACAAGATCCATACAAAAAATTATACTAAGATTACCTTAAAATCATATACATAACGGATATATAGTACCCAGATACATCTTTACCATCTTTACTAAGGGCTTCAAATCTTATCACCAAACGACAAATAATGACTAGAACTTATTTATATAATGTAGAAAACACTGTGAATAGGTATTAAAATATATCAATAGGTACATGTTCGAATAGAAGGACATGATTCTCAATGAATCATGTCCTTCTATACAATTAATACATGAGAAAGTGCTATATAGGTCCGAAATATCCGAAAGGTGTAACTATTAAATATTGCTTAAACTATTAGTTTGAACCCAAGTAGCAAATGGTAGTTCAATCATGTCGACAAAAATTTCTCCACTTCAATTAAAACGTAAGCCTTTTGAATGGCAGGGCAAAACTCTAACACTAACAATGAATTATGTGAGATAATAATAAATTATAATTATATTATTTCCTAAAAATTTATTTTCAGTTATATAAATTTTTAATTACCCGTCAATATTAAGATAACCATATAATTTTTAATTATTGCTTTTATTTATTCATTACCTAAAAATGCCAAAAGACTAATATGCAATAAAATAACTTTTATAAATTAGTACGCTTTAGTCCTATGAATTAGATACACATTAATTCTAATTAAAAGTCAAACAACATGGTTTCTAAAACTAAAGAAAGTCTACCATACGAAAGTTTTCTATTTCTAATTCGTCTATGTGAAATAACTGGAACTATGCTTGGTGTAAATGTCTTCAAACCATATAAACCAAATTGGGTTGTATGTTTAATGTTTTCTCTCTGTGGTACTTATTTTGTGATGGTTGTTTACACTATGAATCTTTCTATTCGTGATGATTGGAAAAAATCTTGCGAAACATTGTGTGTTTCTGGCGTGGTTACACAGGTAAGTAAAATCACTGCAGAAAAAGAAGGCCAATTGATGCGGCAATATCTTATTATAATTGATCAATCTTACTTTCAAGGCTGTCGTAAAATTGATAACGGCAATTTATTATAGTAAAGGATTCTTATCTTCAACTACTCAACTAAAGGATATCTATAGAGACTTTTCTAAAACTGAAATTTATAGGAATATTTTATCAAAATATATTCAAAAATACAAAATGGCAATTATATTGAATAATAGCATATATTTTATGGCAATATTGTCAATGTGGATTGCCCCAATATATTATTACGTTTTTAAACAAAGAAAAGTTTTACCAATCAATTTTTTATTACCCGGTATAGATAAAGACACAGATACAGGATTTTTTACATTGTATATAATACATTGCATTTGCATTTTTCTTGGTGGTATAGGTAATAATGTTGCAGATGCTATTTTTGTAATCTTTACATTAAGTATGTGTTTGTTATCGGATATTTTAAGACAGAAAATAAATGAATTTAATGAAATGATTAAGAATAATGTTGGTGACAATAGAATTGAAGTGAAAGCTCTAGTAGATTGGCTAGAAACTTGCTCCGCGTATGTAATAAATCTTTTATGATCTATATTTAATCTATAACTATATTTAATATTTTGAATTCTATTTTTAAAATTTAGCTTCAATCAATTGACTACGCAAATGTTTTTTTGGCTTGTTACAACTGAAATTACTTGTGGTGCTTTGGGTACAATTATCAGTATTTTTATAGGTATGACCAGTGATTGGCCTTTAGCAATTCAAACAACTCTGGCAAATTTGGTTTGTGTTTATACATATTGTATTGTTGGTACTTTATGGGAAAATTCGGTAAAATTTTTATTTAGCTCTTGAACTGAATATTCCTTTATACGCGATTTAATTTTAGGCAGATGAAGTTATTGATATGATTTATGATATAGAATGGTATCGTCTTAGTGTTAAACATCAAAAAGTAATTCTGTTTATGTTATTGCGTTCACAAAAGAAAGTTATTTTCACTATTGGTGGAGTAACACCATTATCAGTTAGTACTGCACTTCAGGTTTGTTTGTTTTATTTTTTTTGTTACTTAAATACCATCATTTCTATATAGAGACTTGTTTTTCAGATAACTAAAACTATTTATAGTTATTGGATGATGTTGGCAAATTTTGTTAAATAATTTATAACTTAAACAAAAATTTAAATATTATCTTGTTCACAAAAAATTTAAAACAGATTTCAAATTAGAAAAATGTTTAATTGCACTTTATTGCAGCTTTCAATTTTTAGCTTCAAATAGCTTCAAAGATATATTAAGTATAATTCAACTTCTAAATGCTTATATGTAATAGAAAGAGCTACGGATAAAACGCTAAAGGTTGCACGCTAATATACGTATTAAAAAGTATTAGAAATTGAACTCAAATCCTAGATAACTTTAATCCATAAATGAGTAGTATAAACGAGTATTTATAAATTATCATAAATAAATAAAAAGAAAAATCATTTGCAGAAACAAAACAAAATATGATCCTCAATTCATTTCTGATTTCAGGAAATTTAACCAAACAGGACAGAACTATCAAATACCAAACTTGATTAATTCCGAAGACATACTGGTTAGGTTTAGGGAGATGTGCGAGATGCACCTGAACAATCACCTCAATTAATCTCCAATTTTACTCGAACCAACTTACAACCAACAACCAACTATACTTTTTAGGTGTATGGATGGTATCTGAACCACCTTCTTGTGTTTGGGACATCACCATCTAAAAAATTAGCATCATGAATGTAAAGTTCTAGCGATGTTTTAATACTAAAAACACGAAATTGATCAGTTCCTCTAGTTGGCGGTTCTCATAATAAAACATAACCTAGTGGAAACATAAATTTAGTGGTTGTTGAATTTTAGAGAACTGCGAATTCATGCAGTTGAAGCTGCTAATGCATGATATTGCTCCGGTTCGATGTAATCGTTTTTATTAGCTTAAAAAGGGTTTTTATACCCGTATGACTATATAGTCAAAGGGTATAATAAATTTGCCATTACGTTTGTGACGCAGAGAAGGAGGGGGGGTAGATATAGACTTAAGTGTATGGATCGGATCAGAATCGAAAAATAAATCGATTTAGCTATGTATGTCCGTCCGTACGATAATGCAAAAACTGAAGGAGGTAGGATCTTGAAATTTTCCCAAATTCGTTTTTTTGCAATAGCCGTCACCGCTATTTAAATCCAGCCATTTTGGTCCATGGGTTCGGGTAGCTGCCATACAACTTCTTTTTTTATATGAGCATTACTCTGTACCTATTACAGCTGCGTGTCTGAAGTTTTGCCAAAAGTAGTTTAGTTTTATGGCCAAAGTTTCTGCAAAATTTGGTTGGTCTAGTGGAGTGGGTTCGAGTAGCTGCCATACAACTTCTTATTTTATATGAGCATTACTCTCCACCTAATGAAGCTGGGTGTCAGAATTTTTGCCAACATTTGTTTAGTGTAATGGCCAAAGTTTCTGCAAAATTTGGTTGGTCTACGACAGAGGGTTCGAGTAGCTGCCATACAACTCTTTATTTTATATGAGTATTCCACTACACTTAATAAAGCCAAAAGTAATTAACCGGATGATATAATGTATATGTTACGGTCATACGGGTATCCCAGAGTTGACACAGTCTACTCTACTACACTCTTCCTCGTTTTTCTGGAAAATTATAGGTTCAGTATACACATTCCTAAGTATATTTTTTTCGTTTTTCTTTGTAATTTTATCAGGAGGAAGTTTTGTTGTGCTATGTTTTTATACCCGTGCATACATATATGACATCGGGTATATTAGAATTGCTCCTGCGTTTGTAACGCATCGATCTAGACGAGCTAGATATAGTGTCAAGGGTACGTATCGACTCAGAATCGAAAAATGAGTCGATCTAGCTATCCGTCTGTCCGTCCGTCTGTGTGTCAGCACGATAACTCAAAAACTAAAAGAGCTACAGTTTTGAAATTTTCATAAAATATTTTTCAATCAATTTCTAGGTTCCCTATCGGGAAGAGGTTCCCTATTGGTTAAGATCGGACCAAAACTTCGGGTAGCTCTCGAACAACTAACTTTTTTAACTCCAATATTTTCATATAAAAATTTGAAATTTTGCTATGCATCTTGTATTTAACATGAAATTATATTTTGTAGATAACGATTTCGAGTTAGAATTTCATATGATTTAAATGATGCGTAGTTTATTTAAGATAAGCAAAAAAAAGAACACAAATTTTTTTTAAGTAAATGGCTTATTGATATTGATAGATTGATAGATTATGAATATGATGATTTTTATCTATCATGATGATTATTATATGAATATATGATGATTATTATATGCTTAAGTTTAATATATTCGTGAATTAAAAATTAATTATAAGAGATAGAATTGAAAAATTAGAGCAAGAGTTTTGAAATTCACACAAAACATTTTTTGGACATTTTTGAGGTTCCCTATTCTTTTTGGTTAAGACCAGATCAAGGTTTTGGGGAGCTGCTGCACAACTTCTTTGCACCAATATGAATTTCTTGGAAACTGATTATACTACGAGGATGAAAATTACACACTGTTAGTTATATAATGAATCGAGCACTTATATGAAGTTTCAAAATGTTACGGCCCCATTTTCGGGGGGCTGCTATACAACTTCTTTGCACCAATATGAATTTCTTGGAAACTGATTATACTACGAGGATGAAAATTACACACTGTTAGTTATATAATGAATCGAGCACTTATATGTAGTTTCAAAATGTTACGGCCCCGTTTTTGGGCAGCTGCCATATAAAGTTGTCGATTCGATAACTGTGAATCTAATGAACCTACGAGGTTAAAATCAAAACTGGGCAGATAAAGTAATAGGACAAGTTAGTTGGCAAAGTTGGACATCACTCGGATCAACTATTAGGGTGGGCTATTTTTTTTTTTTTTATGGGATAATAAGTTAATTATAAATTATGGGATAATAAGTTAAATTTTTTTTTAACTATTTTACTTTTTTATATTTTTTTTTGTAATATTTATAATAGCATAGGGGAAATAAATAACGGTTAGTGAGTATGCACGGGTACCTAAAAGTTGACAAGGGCAACTATAATCTTCCTCGTTTTTTTTGAATTTTATTTAATATTTTTTAAAGTTTGATTTATTTAAATCGCTCCCTTATCAGATTGACAACAAATTTAAAAAGTGAAAACAAAATAATCATTTTCCTTTGTTTTCAACATATTTATTGTTATTAATTGTGTATAGAATTGTATTTCTTTGTTGCAAGCATAACCTACATATTGTTGTTGCAGTTTAGTTTTGTCCTAAGCAACAGTTTTAATAATTCAAAAGAATAATAAAAATTTTGAAATAATTTTATTGCTTTTAAATTTATATTTGTCTTAATATATATTTGCCAATATATTTAAATAGTTTCGTTAGTTTTAAGAAAATGAAAATATTAAGATTGAGTACTTATAATGAGTACTTGATGAAGTACTCATTCTCAGCAATAATTATAACTGTTTATAAAGAGTTTTCTTTTGTACTTTTCTTAGTTGTCTGCCATCCGATCTGTGTGTAATAGTTGAACTTTTTTTGAACTTGGTTTTGATTAGATTGTGTTTAAAAAGCTGGTAAATTATTTTAAAGTACTTATACCTAAAACCAAGGTTTTGCATTAATATTTAGAACACTCTAACTACAATTTTAGAAGCTTTTCTTGAAAATAATTTTGTAATGACCCCAAATTTTTTCTATTAATATATCTCAGAATATATGATTTTGGCGTTTATGACATAATGCATTCACAAAATGATATGTAATGTACAGTGTTATTCACTGCCTTTTCATATTCTTGTCAATCTTTTTTTCTGTTAAAAAGTTTTTTATTTTTGGAATTTGGGAATTTGAGTAGTCAAAAAATAAAAATAAAAATTGATATAAGGTCATTTGGGTTATCTTTTTGCAATCCGTTGTTTATTGAAAGCAAAGTTTAATATTATTTTTTTATTTAAATAATCAAATAGTATTTCAGTACATGTGTCCTGATATTCCATTATATTATAGTATGCAAGATTATATATGTGCTTACTAACATTTTTATTTATAAATAAATTAACATATAGGTAAAAACTGCATATATAAATATAGACTACATGTGAATACAATAAAATTTACATAATATTTAACTTAATTTATATGGGTTGGTACATACACGCGATTTATAGGTAATTATATACTATTTATTTGAATAATGAAAGTTATTTTGAAAAATGACTATCAATATATTTGTGAATCTTCTTTAACTAATGATAAAGTTATAACCTGTTTTTTTTTTTGGAATGAAACAAAGACTTAATAAACGCAACTTGAATATACATATGTATTATATTATAATTTTATATATATATATAAAAATGTAGTACACAACATTAAATAATATAGAATCAATATAAAGAAAATTATATACAAAAGAAAAACAAAAAACTAAGGAAGGCTTTGTGTCAATTACCTTCCCCGAAACCAATTAAATAAGGATTGTTGAATTTATAATTCAAGGTCAAATTTAACAATCCCCTTTTGTGTTTATATTAATAAAGTTTCAAAGCATACATTATAAACTTTTAATTTTAATTGTACTCTTTTGTTTTTATTCTTTAATTCTTTACAATTTTTGATACTTTATAACTATATTTGCTGTAATTATTTAAGTAATTATTTTAGTAACTATTTTAGTAATTATATTAAATTGTTTTTTGTTTTTAGAAAATTTTTAAGGAAAGTTATTTTTTATAATAAATTATTTAAATTTTTTTTAATATAATTTAAATTGACTTGCTTAACTTTTTTATCGCGAATATAATTCAAAATATGTATAAAATTAATTGATTACAAAATATAATTATTTTTTGTAGAAATATTAAAGTAATGATTTTTTAACTACTTTTTAAAATAAATGAAACTAATTATGTTAAAATATTTGTTATTATGATATAGCTTATGAAAAATGCCTATAAATATGCAATTAGTAAAACATAGTACAACTTTAAATTTCAATATACTGAATTTTAAGGCATTGGTGGCGCAGTATATGATAAGTACCGGGCATATCAACCTAGGGAATGAGAGTTCGATACCCGCACTGATCATAAATGCTTTTAAATGAAAATTTTTGAAAAAAGAATATAAATAAATAAACATAATAAATAGTATTCGTATAATCTAATAATAGTATTCAAACCTATAATAATCTCAGTAACGAAGGATCTCCAAAATATTGCATTAGAATTTTTGATATACAATATTAATAGTTTCAATCATATTTAAATTCGATATATTCGGTTTTTTATGAAAATATAAGAAATTATATACGTTTCACATATAATTAAAAGGTTTGAAACTGAAATAGGAAATTTGGTAATTGGGAAGCTAATTTAGATCACGAAAATGATGTAGGCTTAAAGGTGATAAAGACAAGGCACAAGAGAGAATGAATATTACCTTGGTTACAAAACTTTTAATTGGAATAAATACTGTGGAAAATTGTAATTTTGCATAACAGTCGTACACTTTCCAAAAAGCTCTACAGTATATAAATTAGATTTAGTTTCGAAACGTTTATTACGTCTATTTTTTTATTATTACTTGTAACTTATCATTAAATTTAAACTTTAATTACATTTAATATAATTCTAGTAATTACTTACATAATTTCACTGATTAAATTATTTTTTTTCAATTAAAATCTAAACTTTTTAAAATTTTTTATTTTTTTTTAAATTATTATTATTTTATTTTTGCCTTCACAACAATGACCTTTTGGAATCACAACACTATAACTTTTAATATTCCATATCATGCTTGTTTTTTTTTTTACTAAAATACGAGTAGAACTTAAAAATCACATTAAAAAACACGGAAATACTAATTTTTTTTTTTATCTTAAAAAAAAATTTTTGCTACTAACTGAAAAAAAAAAAAATTTTTTAGTTGTTATCTTAAACAGAAACTTTTGTTTTTTACTCTCATTATATTTTTCTAATCTTTGTTTTTAGATGCGATGATTTTTTTCATCACTTTTGCGGTCTGCCTACAAAATAAACTTTCCTGTACAATTACAAAGATAAAAAAGTTTTTTAATAAAAAAAAAAATATAAATGAGAAAAATTATCGACTTTTGCCCAGCAGAAAATTTACAAAACAAATATAATTTTAATTTTCCCTCCATCTGATTTTCTCTTTTCCTAGCTATTATAACTATATATGTTCTCAATTTATCTATAGATACATATTATATTTTCATGGAAAACAGCATATATCTATAGATACATTTTCCTACGTACATATAGTTTTTTATGTAAAATTCCTAAACTATAAATGGAAAAACAAATAAAAACACTCTACATAACATTTGCACTTAAAAAAAATTTTCATAACTAAGTACATGTGTACTTAAAAAATATAATATATACTCGCAGTCATTCATTAAACAAAACTTAGGTGCATTGTACTTTGTTCTATTAGCGCACACAAAATGAAAAATATAAAAAAAAAAAAAAAAAAACAAAAAAAAAATAATCCAATAAAAAAGCAATATTTTCAAGTGACGTAGCAAAGCACATAGCAGAGACACAGCACATAGTACACAGTACAATAGTACAATATACAATTAAGTTTTAATTTTTACTCGATTCAAAATCGTATTATATTGGATGTGAGTCAATTTGTTGAAAAACAAAATGTCGAATTAAGAATGTTGGAATATAAAATGTTGAAAGCAATTTTATTTTATGCATAGGTAATATTATGTAGGTGCATAATAATTATTTTTTTAGTATCGTTTCTAATGTCTGAAAAAAGCGAATACCCTTATTTTAAATCCAATTCTAAAATCCATCCTTATTCTAAATCTCAGATATACATATATAAATATTGTGTAAAAAGCAGATACCCTTTATCTAGTAACTCTCCTAATTCCCTAGATATCTAGTTATCAAGGCCTTCCTAATTCAGAATCTCGCATTAAGTTTTCTGGAAAAATAGAATTCCCTTATTATATACTTTTATATGAACTTGCCTGTGTCTATGGCTTTTTTTAAATACAATTCTTAAGTTTCTTCCTATTATTTTTATTACGGTATATATATACATATATACGGTTTATAAACGGTATATTTCAACAACAAAGCAACAAGTAGGGGTTGTGACCCACAAACCGTCGTTAAAAATATTATTAAACCTCATAGTTAGACATATATTTTATGAATGATAGGACTTGATCTGTGTAACTAGCTCTAAAATATATTACTTTAAAAGAAATGTCAAAAAATTTATTCTCCGGCATTGAAATTCGCTATTTTATTTTTCAACGTTTTGTTTTTCGATAAAAAGACTATCTCCTTTTTATATTTCATGCTAGCGGTTGGCGCTGTTCGTTTGAAAACTTTTTAAATAATAATTCAGTGTACACTGTACACATAAACAATGACAACGAACGATTCGCTTTATGAATTTTAATACGATGATTTTTTAAAATGGAATTAAATTTTGTACAATATAGTGCGCTGGTGCTGCTGCTGCTGCTGTACTTTGGATTATATTTATTTTGTTGTTTGTTACTATATATGCTGTGCCATCTCATACGTTAGTTATTTCTGGTGTGATTCATTCAAAAATAAGAAAAAATATAAAAAATAAAATGTTTCCGTATTTAGAAATTGTTTGGAAAAAAATGTACAAAAAAAATTTATTGAAAAAAATGGAATAAATAGAGAGGAATTAAAAATTTTCCCACTGACTTTTTCATGTATTCATAAAATTATGATGAATAAGTCAATTAAAGTATTTTTTTCGTACATACATTCTCCTTAACCACATATTAAAGAGTCATTCTGTGAGGGGTTTTTAAAAAAAATATATGTCATAACGAATTTTTCAATTTTAGGTATTACTAATTTACTCCTGCGGATTTTAATCTTAAGTTTTTACAAAGGACAGCTGAAAAACGTCAACAGTCCTCCAGAGGAGCTATCATAAGTTTCGTTCAAACTAAAGAGATATGTAGAGTATAGAGGAACTGCACGATATAAATTGTAGTACTTTTTAACATAAATAAACTTTAGGGTTAGATTTATTTTATAGAAATGTCCAGGCTGATGAGAAATTATGGATAGGGTAGATAAAACTTTAAAAGTTCTTTGTATTCTAATTGATGAATCTGAAAGTTCTTGTATTATAACTGCAGAGGATCTTGAAGCGCAATTAATATAGATTAAAGTGTTGTAAATGTGCAATCATTTTTAGAAGTTAGAAAATACTGTAGGTTCAGTATTATATTTTTTATTTATTCATTTATTTATTTATAAATAGTCCCTTATCTCATACAATGTGATAAGGGAGTGAATCATGACTTTCCTTTTAAGGCGTGGCAGATTATACTTCTTGTTTTATTTATATCACATATTTTATATTTTACTATACACATTTGGTTACCATGGGGATTTGTAAAAAAAATAAAGTTTTACAATTTTTTCAATAATACTATATAATCTGAGATCAAATTTATGATTGCAATACTATATAGTATTTTTTAAATATTAAAAAACTAAAAAAGGAAAGAAGTTATAAACAAAGGAGTAGTTATTGTTGCAAAAGACAGAGATGACTTGTCTTTTGTTAAAAAAAAACAGTTTTTCCTCTTCTTCTATTTTCTTTTTGTTTCCTGAATGTGAACTTCTTTGAAACTAATCTGTTAAAAAAAACTTTTGATGAGTTTAAGTCTCCTGAAGTCTATTGCACCAATTTTTTGTTTTTTGTTTTTTTTTATTTTTTAGGAATACTTTTAAAAAAGTTTACAAAGTATACTTAAGTTGGAGTTTATTTTTTATTGAATGATGTAAAAATATAAATATGTATGTTGGAAATATTGCAAAAAATAATTATAGAAGTTGGATGCAATCTATTTGAGAACAGGATAACTTTACATTTATAATTTTATAAATAAAGTAAAAGTATTGGGATGGCATATGTTAAATCTAGACCAACTGTCTTTGCATTTCACGAACACCATTCCTATAGTACTATATTAAAGACGACCTCGTATGTGATTACTTTGTGGTATATATAAAACTGTTTAGAACACTTAGAACGACCCAATTTCAGTTATATCCAAAGGCTATATGATAAGAGATTTTGTATTCATATGTGCTGCACCTTAACAGATGATTTTACTGCAGGCAACAGACAAGAAATCGTTGAACACATGTGTTAATCCATTTCGACTCAACGATATAAACATTGTTGCTGCCATGGTATATACAACTGCTTTAAATTTACTTTCTTTTCTGAGACCAAACATATAAGAGAAAGCAAATTCAAATATATAAAAAAGACTATTTGATAATTATGGTAGTATTCTTTAATTCATATAAGAAAGCACATTCTCATCTAAAAACTCTTCCTCCATTGTGCGGTATTCTATAGTTGTGATAGTATTCCATAATCTTTATCGAATAAATTCTGGAATTTTTCAACAAGTAACTCTGGAGTAATAAAATTAGTTAATATGCAATATAAGAAGAGATAATTAATTATAAATTAATATTTTTTATTTTTTATTCGGTTCAGTAAAGTTCATTCCCATCCCTTGTTTTTGTACAAAAAAATTCTGAGACAAAACAATATCTAACGATCAGACAAACATATTTGAATATATGTATTTTTCTTTAATGTGTTAAATTTATGATGAAGTTTTTATATTATGTTTTTTCCAACCACATTTTTTAACATTTTCACAACCATCCTGAACTCTGTATGTATATAATGTGTTCTGTCCTAACACACAAAACACTATAAAATATTAAAAAAAAAACAGTAAAATGTTGAGAAACATGATAAAATGTTTATGACTCCTAGGGGTGTCTTCTACATGTATGATTAGTACCTACATATATAGTTTAGAAAAGTATCATAACAGTTTTTGCATTTAAGCTTAATTTTATTTTAATTTTTTTCAACTTTATACTAAATTCTTTTATAGTTGATTTTTATAAAATAAAATGACAAAAAAAATTGTGTGGTCATTATTACTTGTAAATTTTTTGAAAAATTTGTAAAGTATTTTGTAGACAACGTGATGACAATGTAATGAAAAGAATTAAAACATTCCTTAAATCATATCAAAGCAATTTTAAATTATTAAGTAACGTTTAAAATTTAATACAGGGTGGCGCAAAACGTCCGATATGGTTTGAATGTTTAAAAAACTTTTTTAATTAATGTTTAATTATTATTATTTTTTTTTTGTTATACAGTATATTATTGGGTAATATTTTTAGCTTAAGTATGAACAATTATATCCCGAAAGTGGTGTAAACGTAACTGAGGCGCCATGTGCATTTTCAAAGAAATATGGACCAATTATCCTTTCAGACAATACACCGCACCAAACAGTACATTTAAATGGGTGTAATTGTCGCTGATGAACTGTTCTTGGATTCTTCGTAGCCCATATCCTGCAATTTGCTTTTTTAGGAAACCATTCAATTGGAAATGGGCTTAATCGCTCGTTATCAAATTAAAATTTCAAAATTAAATTCAACATTCAATTTTCCAAATAAAATTCAAAAATTATTGATCGCTGTTCTCTTGTGTACTGTTCAATTTCCAATTCCCCAAGTTTTCTTCACAAAATTCTGAAATAAAAATAAAAAATATAATTAAATTTAAAAAGTTATTAAACATTCAAACCATATCGTCGTTTTGCGCCACCCTTTATAAATATATATATATATGTATATTTTTTTAAGTCCTAACTGTTTAATTGTTAGGATAATACGCTGTCTATACCATAGATACTAGGATGTTAAGACGGGGGAGCCATATTATATTCTTGTTATTAGAATTGATCTTAATGAATTCCACAAAAAATATTAATAGAGATAGGACTAGGTCTTATAACATATATTATACATAAAGTAACTTTTTTTAAACTTAGAGATTTGTTCTCGTCTTCCTATGATTCCTATTTTTAACTAAGGTAGGTGCAAACCCATTTACTATACACCAGGAAAACTAAGTCTCTGGTATCATGGGTAGTATGGGGCCCCTTTATCAAATAATGCGTTAAGCTTCCTTAGATTTGTGATTAGCTAGTGCATTTTAAATAAATATCGGAAGTTTATCATTTTGTATAATTAAAGATAATAAATCCAGAATTCTATATTTATTTAAAATTAATTTATTATAGAATTTTATTATTATAAATTAATTAATTTATTAATTTATATATAAACTAGATTAACATTTATAATTAAATAATTAGTTAATTTAATATTAACTTATTATAACTTATTAATAAAAAAAAATATTTTAAAATCATTTTCTGTTTAATATTTCCTATTTAATTGTTGAATATTCATCTCTGTACTTCTTCGACATATGTAAACATCGAAATATATTAAAAATTCTAATTTTTCTTTGCTACTAATTTTTAATACAGAAGGTTATTGCAGTGACACTTCTTGGAGTACGTTGTGAGAAACATTTTTCCATGAAATATCAATCATAAAAGCAAAAATATTCTAGGTTTCTTTTGAGAATCGGATTAAACTATTTGAACTATTCTATTAAACTCCGTTTTGTGTGTGTTTTTTTTTAATTTATTTGAAGAATCTGTTGAATCTGTCAAATAAACTTTTTGCACTTTGAAATGGTATGGATTTTGGTTTTGTGAGGGAGCATTTTAAGAAATTGTTCATAATTGATTCAGTTTCATTTCCGGTGACATGACGTCATCCTTTTTTCGATGCATGACTCCTTAAGCTATTCATAATTCCCAAAGAAACTATTGATTTTTGACTTTAATTAATTAGGACTCTTAATTTTTTTCATATGATTTCCTTAGTACTTTGAAGCAATAAAGTTATGATCAGAAAAATTCATTTATTAACACCTTTAGTGATTTATAATTTGTTTCACTGAGTTATAACTCCGCCAGTCATGACTACTTTATCAATTATACTGAGTCATAACTCCTGCCATGAACTAAGTTACACTAGTACACTGAGTCACTAGTAAGTCTTTGCACCTCCAGTCAGAACTTTTTTGCAATTACTCTGAGTCAATGAGTCATGACTCCTTCAGTATTCTAAGTCATATCACTATATTATAACTGCTTCAGTTAAAATTCATTTAACAATTAAACTGAGTCATACATTGAATTATAACTCCTTGAGTATATTAAGTCATATCTACTTAGTCATAGCACTTCCAGTAACAATTCTTCTAACGATTTATAAATAAATTCTTTTAAGTTATAAATTTCTTAGATAGTTAACAACTATTTTACGGGCTTGGGTGACAACACATGTTACTTTAACTTCCATTCTGGAGAACCTTTCAGAGGAGTTCAATTTGCACTAGTTTTTCTCTAAGTCTATAATTTTTTTCACAAAATGTAAAATCAATTCATAAAAATCTATCGTAACAAAGCAATATGTAATATTTATTGTTTCAATTAAATTAATAAAATAATAAAAAAAAAAACAAAAACTAATACATATTATATTTTCTATTGCAAAAATATAATTGAATTTTATTAAAAATAAAAAATAATTAAAACAAATTATAGTTTGCACTAAAGTGTCAATTGCATAATAATTGAAAAAAAATTGTAATCATTTTATGAAGAACTTTGGAAACAAAGTTCAGATTTAAGATCAGATTTTATTTAGAATTTATATACATATTTAGTTTTGAATTTCAATTAAAACAAGTACAATGTTCATTTAATATATTATACATATTATTTAATTGATTTTAATTGAATTTTACAGATTTTTAATTTAATAATAAAATGATTAAAGAAAATGATTGATAAAGGGACAAAGAATCATTCTGATTATATATTTTTTTTAAAATAAATTTATTTTATGAATAAATTAAATAATTATAAATTTATTAAATACAATTGTTTTTTTTTTTTTTTAATCTGTAATGTATATAATAGTAATTTATATTATTATTAAATGTTTTTAATTGAATAAAATTATCATTATAAATTATATATATATATATACATTACGTTATAATTTAGCTTTTAACTTATAATTGTTTTTTTTTAATAAAAAATGGATTATTGAATTAAATATAAACGCAATTTTCAGGTACGTTTTTGCTAATTGAAATCTATAAAGAGAATTTAATTATTAACTAACTGGTATTATCAGGGATGTGTCAGCTTTGAAAATCAATCGCGTAAAACTGGGTAGTCCCATAAATAGTTACATTTTGTATTTGTATGTAAATAAAATAATAACTATAATATTTGTAAACAAATCTTTGAGTTATCGTTTAAGTTCAAATTAGTGAAATTTAAATAGATAGATGAAATTATTACATAAGAATTTTTGGAAAACATTTTTAGCTTAGGATCAGTCCATAATTTAATTTCTTATGGACTAATATAAAGCAAATTCAGTTGGTTTTAGAAAACCCTTATTTACCTTTATTCAGAACAAGCTGATTAGTTTTTATAACTTGAAATCATATTCACACTTTGAATTCATGACATTCAGAAGAGAATAATATAGAAAAATACTAAGTAATATCCAAATACTAGTATTGGTACTGGAAAAAATATAAATACGATAAAAATTGTTATTGTTAACCACCGGTAGTACTTAATTATCAGTAGTAACCATTAGTATAGCAGTACTTATAATACCAGAAATAAAACTTTTTAAATTCTAGAAATAATTTAATAGGGTATAAAATTCTATGAAAGTCAATTTCTAAATTGAATTTCTTAACTACTGATTATTTATGAAAAATTATTCTAAAAATCATTGTTTCTTAATTAAAATTACTTAATTGAAAGTGTAAATAATTATTTAAATTACTAGATCTTACTACGTAGGTAAATACTGATTATTACTAATGGTTACTGCTTCATACTGGTTAGTATTGGTTGATGAAGATAAGTAATGATTTATACTGGTACGCAATAGTAATTACTAGAAAAATACTTTAAAAATTAATATTATTTAAATTTTACTGAATATTTTTTCCAATATCAGTACTGCTACTGGTTTGCATATTTCAGGACCGAAATACTTGAAAATCACCAGCAGCTCTGATGATATTATATGGTATTGAACACATACGACGAGTAGCCGAAGCCAACAAGTAAATCTATTGTGGAAGTGATATAAAGATGAGAGATGAAAAATATAAAAAAAAACTCATTCACAGGGTTGAAGTTAAATTTACTTAGTCTCTTTTTGAGTCAAACAACAGGGGAGGAATGGTACAATTTGGTTTCGAGAATAAGGATATTAAAGAATTTTGGATAATTGGATATTGGAAATTTAGGATTATGAGAAGATGGAGGATGAGGAACAAGTGGGAGAAAGATTTAGAAGTATTCACTCTATATTAGTAATATGTTAATGTTCTTGTTAAATTAAGTAAAATCTTGAATTACTATAGTAAAACTAGTAATATTGAGAAGTTGCTGATAAATATTCAAATAGAAACAAGGAGAGCTATGTATTAAAAATATGTCAAAACTCTCGCTAAAATAAAATTTTAACGCCACTGAAAAAATTCACTATTTATATAATCTATTTTTAATAGCATATGATTTATAAGTAAAGCTTTTTTTTTAAGATATGCTAGCTTAATATTTTGCAATTCTAAAAATCGCATTGTGTTGTGCAAAGATTACAAACAAAAACAAAAAATAAGAATAAAAACAAATAAATATATAGCCTATATATTCAAGTTCATTGAAATTATATTCTAGGTACATATGAACCTAGACTTAATATTTTGTAAATGCATATAAAATTTTTTATTTTCATTTTGCGCAAAACTAATCTGACAACTTTTTGTTTTAAAAAAATTTTCATTGTCCATTTTTTATGATTATTTCATAAGATATAAAATTAGTTATTAAAATTTTAATATATTTATTTATTGGTTAGTTGGTTTCAATTAAATTATTATACATCGTAGATGAACAAAGGTTTTATGATTATTAAGTTGTTCTTTGTAAGAACTTTGTAATTTGTTATAAATTAGTAATGATTTTTGATTAGTCATTTGATATAGTTTAGTATATATTTTATTTAGAAATACATGTTTTATTTATAATAAATATTTTAAATTCATAATTATTATTACTTAACTGTGGTACAACAGTTTTAATATAAAATTAATCATTAAATGCTGTGTAACTTAATAAAGTTTACCTGTAATATAAAAATATTTCATTAGTTTTTTCAAATTTTTTCAAACTTTTAGCTTTGTAAAGTTTTTATGGGATTTCTTTATGTATATATAATGTATTTATAATTTAGAATGTCATTGAAAAATTATCCATTTCATGAATCAAAGTTTAATTGTAATAAAATTGTAAAACCATGACTAAATAAATTAATATATAACGGATGCATTGAAATCAGCGTCTAAGGCGAATTATAATAACTTTTATATAATAATTATCTTTTAACTTTTATATAGAATTATCATACTGGTCTAATAAAGAGGGTTTTCAAAAGTTCTTCTGGAGTCTGGACCTTGCAGGTAGAAAAATTTTTGTTAAAAGAGTACATTGAAAGATCAATCCAGGAAATCCAAGAATAATTCAATGGTTGTAACAAGCAAGGAAGCTTAAATTTGCCGAACCCGGTATCTAAGGTTCGAACTCTTTGTGATGTAATACCGCGTAAAGTCGGTCGGGTGATTATATTTCCATGTCGGGTGGGTGACTTTTACCATAGTCATACTCTTGTATCAGAAATATACTAAGTCTTTTTCAGAAAAATTTCAGCTGTAAACACTTTCCCAGAACTTTTACAACTAAAAAACTTGGTCTGAAAACATGGTCTTAAAAACGTATGTAAATGTAATTTCCAATTTCTACCATCAATTTCCTTTCCTAATCCCGATCCTAAAAATCAAAGTGTACATTTTTATTTCAGGTCTGTTTCCAGTTTGGTTTTAAAACGAGGATGGTTTTAATTGGTTGAAATTCACAATGGCCTAAATTAACTTCATACAGTGATTCTGGGTGACTTTCGATGCTTTCTACCAACCCTCCAAATCCCTTAAAAACAAAATTAAATTTCTAACTATTTTTAACCTATTATATCTCAAAAAAAGTAATGCAGTCAGACTTGGTGGCATACAACACACTGGCATTGTTTTCCATGGTTTTAGTGAACTTTTCTGATAAGTGTATTTATTCGTTTACCAAAAGTCCTAAGGCGTTAGTGCTTAAGATGAGCTCTTAAATCTAAACAATGATTTTGTAAAATATTTTGTCCTGGGCCGACTATAGAGAAAGTACTCTAAACTTTATTACTTTATAAGAATACGACTACAACTATAGTGACTATCAGGGCCGGCCATATGGGGGGTGCAGCGGTTGCAAAGCACCCGGGCCCCACTTTTACAGGGGGCCCCCAATATGAGAAAAAAAATTATATAAATTATATTTTACATAAAAAAAAATTATTAAAATTTTTTTTATTTTTTTTTTAAATATTATATTTTTTTTTATTTTTTTTTAATTAGTAAGAAATAACGTATTAAAAAATCATAAGATATTTTTATTGTACGCATTTCATTCGTTATTTACGTCATTTTATTTACGTTTGTGCAATATTTCAAATATGCTTGCTTATAGGGTTCTGTCTTATAACGTTTTCAGTGTCACTGTCAGTTTGCGGCTGACATTGCAATCAGATGTTTTTTATATTATTATAAATTTGTAAACAAAAATTTTGTTTGGTTGAAATGGAAATACGTTCGAAATAAGTACAAAAATTAAGTGTTTTTTTTAAAAAGGACGTTTACGTTGGTATTACTATTTTTTTTATGTTGAGGGCCCCAAAAAAATATATGCACTCGGGCCCATTCATGGAGAAGGCCGGCCCTGGTGACTATCGCCTCAAACATATTCCCTCTGTGAAATTTAATTTTCTGAAGTAATATGGAAGGTTAACACCCTTATAATTTGATAGTATTTAATTGTATAGATGATTTAAAAAGGTAATAAAATTTTAATATGCTTTAATTTACTGTAAAATTTACCGGATCATCAATTAATTGATTGGATTTTTTTTTAGAGTTGATTAAATTTTAAATAGAAAAAACTCAACGTAATACCTACAATCCTACTTAATTATCGTAAAACGAATTATTAAATTTTTTTTTTAAGTATTCTTTTAACATGCCATAAAATTTTTACTTTTTAAAAAAATGTTTTGTTTTCTTTGAAATTATTACTTTGCGTGGTGCGGTTTTTGATACCTTTAGATATAAAAACTAAACAGTGAATAAAAATGTGTATTCATGCAATACAATACTTTTCAAATAAATCTGGGACGGATTTACTTAGTGCAGTAAAATAATATTTTGCATATAATAGTTGGATTTCATTGTATAAATCATTGCAGGGATAACATTATAACCTAGTTTCCATTTAATAATGATTGTACATATACATACACATAACATAAAATGTATATAAGTGTCTAATTATCCTTATTAAAATTGGATTAAACATTTTTTTATACCTGTATGAAAGTAATTCTAGGAGTATACTTAGTTTGGTATAACGTTTGTGACGCTGTAAAGGAGATGTGATATAGATGTGTCCGTTTATTAGTCTGTACGTCTGTCTGCACAATAACTAAAAATATCTGAAATTTTTCCCTAGTTCACTTATATGCAAGAGTCGAATGAATAGCTATTATACAAAAAATTTAATTTCTTCCGTTCTAACATAATGGTTTTGTCGGAAACAAGCAAATCCGATATTTTTTGTATCTGCATGTATGTGTTTATATGTGTGTCTGTGAGGACGATAATTCACGTAAATCTCAACAGGTTTTGATGAAACTAGGTATGAATGCTTTCTTCGTCAATATTAAGGCTAAGTTCATAAATTGGCTAAATCAAACCACGAGATGGGGAGTCTTCCATACAAAAAAATTAGACCTTACGAGAAATCGTGATTGAGTTCAAGGTGAGCACCCATAAAGAACAGCTTTCATAAATTGATTTTAGAGTTATGGGGTCTAGAGATTGTAGAAATTTCGGGAATGTCATATGTTTTAATAATTCCTCAAAATCTCAACCAATTTTAATGCAATTTGGTATGAATGCTTATTTTGCCAAAAGAAAAACAACTTCCCAGATTCGTCAAATTAGACCACGGGATCAGGGGTTTTCCATATAAAATAACCAGCTTATACAATACGCTTAAACAACCCGTATTTAACAAACCTTTATTTATTAAAGGTTCATTTAATTTTCTTCCATAATCGCATTGTATTTATGTGGATATCCCAAAGTTGTCAACACTCACAGTCTACTTTATTCCTCATTTAATAATTTGCTTAAAAAATTGTTCCATCTCAGTTGGAAAAACAAAATGTTACTTTTAGTTTGTGTAAATTAAGCTCAATTAGGAGCGTATTTAATTTTTATTTAAAAAAATTTTTAATTTAATTTTTTGATAAGAAAATTTTCTTATCTGAAATTAAATTTTATTTTTTGTTCATTTTTGTTGTTTTGTTAAAAATTAATCTTTTGAAATAAAATTTAAATGTTACACTATTTTTTTTTTTTTAAATTTTTAAAAAATGAAGTTGAAGAAAATGTGAAAAAAATTTGTATTTAATTAAATTTGAAATTTAATATTTTCTTCAATGACATTTTAATTAAGTTAATTAAATGGTGAATTTATATCTGTCAAAATTTTAAAAATTTAAGATTTTTAGATAATGATAACAATCATAAAATATTAAATTAATAATTAAAAATGAGTCAATTATTATAGATGGAAGTTTTAAAAAATACTTTCCTTAAAAGTTTTTTTTCTAACTTTGGCAACGGGGGCAACGTCACATCTATTGAATTATTTTGAACATATGACAACACTATTGGATATTTCTCCACAGATTTTCTAAAATTTCAGTTATACTAAAGTTTTAAAGTTGCAATTGAACAAAGCTGAATGAAAAACTTCTAAACTATGTGACAGCTCCAAGTTTGATTTAATTGAAGTTTATTTGTTATTGGCTTTATCTTGTTTATTTATATTTAATAAAAAATATCGAAATATTGAAGATTTGTTTTCTGACTATGGAAGTCACGCCAGACGTTATAGACTGTATTAATAAAAATGCTGGCTATAAGCATGTTTAAAGTTAGACAAAAAAGCCAGCATTGAAGAATGGTGAAAAGAATGAGCACATATATATTTGCATGAATGAGCACTTATAGCATAGTTTAATTTTAATTATAATTATAATAGATGAATAATATAGATTCTTTTATTTTAATAATAGAAGGATAATAATAATCTTAATAAGGGAAAGTTACCCTTAATTAAGTATTGATAAATAGTTCTGTAATCTAACTACCTTTTAACTACAAAGATACACATATAGGGAATAAATATAACATTAGATAAAACAACGAGCCTCCTTTAAACAAACTTAAATAGATCAAACCAACGATCTTAAAATGGAAAAGAATCGACAAAATTAGCCGAAAAGCTGCAACTCTTTCTTGCGTCTCAGAATTAGTCATTTTAGTCATTTTTTTTTGAATGCCAATTTTATTTATATATTGGAGAGTGTATAATTTATCAAATAATCAACCACTATATTTTGAGATAATTGTGACTGTTGTGTGCCCATATGAATGAAAAAACTGTTCAACTAATTTTGTTTGAACCCTAAATAACCTAAATAAGAAATGCAAATTTTAAATTAAATGTTTGCATAGTTACAGTCTTCATGAAATCAATTAAATCAATTTCTTATATTTTTGACCAGTTTGCAGCTTGCTTTATTTCGGAAAGATTAATATTATTTTCAATAAATATTAAATTTAATTAGTAAAAATTTTGAAAAAATTAAAAATAAAAAAATTTAATTAGAATTTCTAAGGCCCCAATCAAACCTTTTTTTTGAAACTCTTGATATCAAAAATATTAAATTTCAATTTGTAATTTTGTTTGATTGCCAATTATATTTTAATAATTAAAATTAAAATATTATTTTACATTAAAATTAATCAAAAACTGACTTCTTTATTCTGTCAAAAAATTACCATTCTTTTATTTTTAACATATACACGTTTAAGTGTACATACACGTTTACATAAAACGAGCATATGTTTTATCAAAAAAAAAAAACAAATCCAATAAATCTAGTTTTAAACTTTTTTTTTAAGTTAATTTTATTCGCTGTATTTCATCTTCGAATCGAAAAGTTTGTTAGCTTTATTTTTTTTTTTCTTTTATATCGTTGGTGTAACCTAGACATTACAAAAAATCAGTTAAGAAAAAGACGAAAAACCGGTTATAAAGTTTTTTTTTTATCTTGTTCTTTACCAACTAACGTTCTCTTTTTTTTCTATCTGACCTATAATTAATGCTATAAAAAACGCGATCAAAAAACATAAAAAACCAACAAAAAAAAAAAAAAATATATTGTAGTTAAACTAACCTGAAAATATACTATAAACGATGAATTGTCTTGAGTTATATGTGTATGGGTACAGGGTGAATAAAAAAAGATTGATTTTGGAATACAATTTTTTAAAAAAAAACTAAATCATTTTATAGATAATATGTTTTAGTTAATAATACATGTATATCACGACTGCGCAGGCACAGTGGGTTCGAATCCCAGTGAAAGTAAAAAAACATTATAAACAAATAATTTAATTGAATAATATAACTCACCGATATAGAATACCATATAACTTAAATACAAAATATTACAATATTAACAAAAATAGTATTGTATCTATTGAAAATCTAAGACGTTTCTACATTTTATAAGACCTAGCACCTACTATCTCATGTTTAAATTGTACGTTGAATTCTTCAAAATCAATTCTAATAAATCGAATTTAATATAACCTCCTGTTCCAACATGTGCCTGGTACAGGATTTTTAGCGTAACAGTGTGAAAAGTTAGCAGACAAAAACAAAAATAAGCTTCACTATATGGATGTCAAAACTTTTAACGATTCCTCAACGAATGTGTGAGACCTAAATTTATTATACACATGATGCATTTTTATATCATTTAAAATTCAAATTTGTCATATATTAGACTCGCAATGTGGAGGTTTCGACCTCAAATTAAGATATTTAAGATAAAATTGTTTTTGGTTTTTGCAATACTTATAAAGCTAACTCTAATTCTTCGCTAGTTGACTTAATAACTATAATTAAGTCATTCTTTGAGAGTCTGTTAACTTTTGGTTCTTGGTTGTTGACATCAAAATTGTATTTGAATGAAGGTTACAGGAATAACGAAGATTAAGTTAATTTTCTTCTTATTTTTTTAAATTTTACATTTGGCTGTTTATCCAATAACGGTAAACAGTAAGTACGTAACGCTGCCAGTAAAAAAAAAAAAAGACTTGAAGTGGCATGAATTGAAGTAAAGCATGAGAACGCATGAATTGAAATAAAGCCTATTAAATTTGAAAAAATCAAAAAATAAAACAAAAAGCCGCTTCTTTATATTTTAATAACTTTTAACCAAATTAATCTTTCAAAAAAAATGAAAAAAAAAAAATAAATATCACTTTTTACACACCCTGTACATTTATTTCTAGTAGATACTACAACTTAAAAACATATTTGTGTTCTTTGTTTAAATTTATTATTTATTTATTTTAAACTTTTTGCTATGAATCATTTCATATTATCATTAAATTGAATAATTTGAATACCTACTAACATAAAGTAGTTTATTATCATACAAAAAAAAAATCTCTTTCTAATCAACTGAATTTTAATTTGTTACAAAAATAGACATTATAATGACTATATACCTACCACCTTAGAATATATATTATATATATTGATAATTAAAAAAATTGACTAAGTAAATAATTTTTACACATCAGTGACAATTGATTGCACTTGTGTCAGAATCATTCTTTTATATTTTTATTCATTTATTTTATTTTTTTTTTATACTAGAAAAAAATTTCACCATGTGAAACTATTAAAATTTTATATTTTTTTTCCACTATTTTCTAGCTAGACATCGTCGTATACCAGATTTTCATTTAATTTTTTTGTTTTTTTTTTTTTTATTTTTTTTTTTTTTGCATCAACATACCTACCTAATATTTTGTTTTTAGTACATCAAAAATATGGCGAGTACATTTTAAGTACACATGCCCTTAAAATATTCTTAGCTAAGTAAGAACAGAACTTTAAATAAAATTTTTCATATGTGTGTGTGTGTGTTCATGTAAAAGAACTCAACATGGATGAGTGTAAAAAAAAAAAAATTGACAACTAAAATAATGTCATGGAAAAGCACCCCTTTGAATTAATACATATATGAAATATCAGAAAATTTTAAAAAATACATCGCCATTCGTCAACAGCGAAATATAATATTATTAAATATTAATTCAAAAATTATGAATGAGTACTGAATAGGTACAGTATAAGAGAGCAAGTAAAATATTTTTAACGGTATTGATATAACTTTTGTTTTAACTGTGTGTGTGTGTATCTCTCAATTTTTAATAGAAATAATAAAATCGAAATGAATTATTGTATTGCGCATGCACACCAATGCTAAAGTATTAGTTAATAGTTATATATTAATATTAATTATATGTTCTCAATTTTGAAAACTTATCAGCTGAATTTTAATATTTTTCTTAGCAAATATCCTTGTGCATGAATGTGTGTATATATTCCCCTTCGTAAAAGCTTTTTCACTCTTTTTTTTTATTAAAATTTATGTTGCCTTTGTTTTGTATTTCTGGAGTTTAGAAAAAACTTCAACTAAGAAAAACTTATTAATTTTGTATTTTATTTGACCTGTCTCACTAAATACAACAGATGCTGCTAATTCCTACTTATGTTTGTATAAACAGTTGGATTTTCATCTTATTAATGGTTTTTATATATATGTATGTACCAATATGTTTTTCTTAGTTCTAGAAAATTCTATCGCGATGCAGACATTTAGTAGTTATTAAATAGTTATAATAGTATTTAGATTTTTTTTTTAAGGGAGTAGGGTCTTAAGTATATGTCTTCAAGTTGGTAGTAAAGGATATATCCTTAGGTGTAAACTACAGATATAATGCTAAGTAATATTTAATGGTATCCCGATTACAGTCATTTAGCTAGTGTGGGTGTTCATATTTGTTGATTAAAAAAATATAAACCTTCTGAATTGCATAATTTTATCTGTAAAATCATCATTGTAAAATATTGTTGAATATTTTAAAGCGTTTTTTTTAAAACTTAAAAATTCTAAAGTAAAACATAAAGAAAATTGTAAGTATCTTATCTAGGTATTAAAATTATATGAATTTATCAAAAAGAACATAAAAAAACTCAAGTATCATACCACTTGTAGCACTTAAGTTTGTGAATATATAGGTACTTAAGTACTACTTAAGATATTTGATAACAAAAATCAACTGTTAGCAAATAAACCTTGACGTGGACAAGTGCAATAAACTATAATTTTAAAGAAATTTTGGGTTAATAAAATAAAAGCAATGTTAGAATTAGCTAATCATTAATAAAAAGCCATTGAAATTATTTTTGACTCCATACTAAAAATTTTTTTTTTTAATTATTTTAACATAAGTTCCCTAATTCTTACGGGCGTGTAACTTTACACTCTATCCCTTCAGCATTGTCTTTTGCATTTCAAAATAAGAATTAAAAAAACAAATTTTTTCAGTTCAAATTTTTAACGGTTTTTTTAAACTTTTTTAATTTCAAGAAAAAATATTTAATTACCATTTAAAAAAATTTCAGGAGCTTTAATAAAGCTTTTTTTATATTTATCTTAATTCTTTTCAATTAGTTTAAAGCTTTTCTTCCAAATAAAGCTTCTTTTAAAAAGTAATTTTGAATGTAACTGAAAAAATAAAAAACTTATTAAAAGTTTAAAAGTTTTAACGAACTCTTAACGGTTTTATTTATTTCATTTATAAGTCGTTATTTTAAATTGAAAAAGTTAAACAGTTTATTTTGAAAGCTTTGAAAACCTCTCCTTTAAATGAAATTAAAACTTTTTTAATAATTAGCTTTAAAACTTTTGACTGATTGTAACTTTTTTAAAGAAAATATTAAATCTGTTTAACATTTAAAATTCAAATTAAAGTATCATATTATAAAAAAGAATACTTAAAAGCTTTTTTTAAAATTGAACAAAATTTTAATTCTTTAACAACATGTTTCATCAACATTTTTTGTTGCTAGAAGTTAATGAAGAAGAAATAAGAATTTTTTATAACAATCAACAACAATGTATTTAAGAAACGTATGTACCTAACTGGAGTTTTGAAAAATGTAAAAGTTTGTAACTCTTAAAATGTCAAAGCTAGAAAAAGTTTTCATATTGTATCTAAATGGCAAAGCATTGTGTCCTTGGTAAAAATTTCTCAAATTAATTAATATTTTAGTATTTTTATGTATAGTAAATCACATATTTTTATAAAGACTACAAAGTATCTAAATGTATTGAAATGCATCATTCGCTTTTTTTGTAAGGAAACTGTTTCAGACAAACCGTGAGGTATTGGAGATTTTCCTTTGGGTTAACTTCTTTGCCGTTCAGGTCACATACTTAATTGAATTTAGTTTATATGAGAAAAGCTAATAATATATTAATTTTTTGTAGAAATAGATAAGGGGAAGATAATTTTGAGGGTAATGAGACAGTTGTATAAAAGAAGTTGAAAATACAGTTAAATAATAGTTGTCAGTGTTAGATGACAGTTTAAGGTGATATGTTTAAATAGGATTCTCTTTAAAAGAGTGTGAGTTAAAGAATAGAAAATTATTCGAAGCATATAAATTATATATTTGTCCAGGAAATGAGGTGTAACAAACGCATTCAATTAAAAGTGTTTTGTTAGATTTTTTCAATTATAAAAAAATTAAATATTAATGTTTTGTTGGATGTGTTTTATTTTAGAAAATAAAATATCATAAATTATCATAAGGAGGCCAAATTTTTTTGTTTAATGTTTAATAAAAAAAAAAAAACAAATAAAATAAAAAAAGATTTTTTTATGAAATTAAATTATTTTAAATGTTTATGAATTAGTTGATTTCAGTTTTTAAAACTTACAGTATATTTTCGGAAAATTTGATATAAAAAGTAACACATTTTGGTATTAAAAATTAAGACTATGCTTTCCAAAAGCATTTCTGTAGTAAGTCTTCATTATTTTCAGTGAAAATCTGAAATAACGGCAAAGGCTCAATGTACACATGCTTTAGCAAATAAACCAAGCAATGTAATCAAAGCAATTTCAAAATATCCCAAATGAAATGCACCATAGAAATCACTACAAAAATCAAAAACTAAAAATTTACAATTTGCATTTGATAATGCAAAACTCAATTCGAAACTAAACTTTTATTTAATACAATTTTATGTATATATAAATAGGTACATCATTAAGAATGTTGGCAACAAACAAGTATTTCTTTTTGAATCTAAACAAAGGTTCTGAAACAATATTCAAAGCTTAGAAACATTTTTTTTTAAAATAAATAAGTATACACAAAGTTAATAGATGGAGAAATAGATCATTATTGAAACAAAATAAACCTATAAAAAAATTCCTTTTAAAAAATTTACAAACAAATTTATCAAATTTAATTTTAAATTTAAAGAAGTATATGTTTTTAAATAAAAAAGTTAATTGAAATTAAACAAAAATTTCACCAAGAAGAAATTTGAACTAACAACCCCAATATTTTATTAAATTTAAAGCATACAAAAGGTAGACTACATAACTTATTCAACAAAAATAGACGATGTTAACAGTTGTTGTATTCCCATCGTTTTTTCTCTTTCCCACTTCTACAAAAAAATTTTAAAACAAAAAAAAATGAGGAAGTGGGAAAGAGCAAAAACGATGTGAATTCAACAACTGTTAACATCGTCTAAATGGACCCATTCATCTTCAAATTTTTAAGATACAACAAGAAATTATATAAGTCATTTGTTTTTTTTTTTGTGTATCTATTCCTAGAATCGAAGCATAATCTGCGTAATACAAAATGTAACGGTTGCAATTTTATTTAAGAAATTGGTATTGATATACAATATATGTATGTATATTGTATATGTATATAATAAAATTAGAATTAGTTTTTAATTAAAAAAAAATTTTCTTTCAATTGTTCTTACGTCATTCTGTGAGGGACCAACAGCTAGTGTTCCATATTTTAGCACTTCTCATTAAAAATTAATTTTTTATAAATATGTATATAAATACTATAATATAATATAATAAATAAATAACTAATTTTTAAAAGACAAAAACTATTAAAAGCAATTGGAATAGTATTTATTACGTTAAAATCAATTTTATTATTTCAAATAATTCTATTTTAAAATATGTTAAAATTGTAAAAAAAATCACTACCTACAATTAGAATTTTTAATACAAATTTTAATTCGATTAAGTTTTATAATAATTTAAATTAAATAAAATTATAAACTTATTAGCGCAACATTTTTACTAAAATTACTAATTATTTAGTTTTTTTAATTAAATAAATGCTAGTTTCTGAGGCACACTTTCAATTTCTTCTTTTTTTTTTAAATTTATATATAAACGTTATTTGATCTCAACATATAGAAAACGCAAAAATGAGAATGAATATTTAAAAATATGCAAGAAACATCCGACATATACTATTACATGTTTAAAATTGATGAGCATTATTTAATTAAATAATTTAACACTTAACATGAAAAACAAAACAATAATCAATTTTCCATGACTTGTAATAAAACAATAAATTTTCATAAAATTTTTACATCTATTACAAATGAATATATACAAAGTGCACATAAACTTAAGACCTACTGCTCCTTTAGCATGTTTTATAATAATTTTTCTAATAAATAGCGAAAACGTTTGTTATTTGAACAAGATAACTTCTGTTCGATGTATGTTGACTTAGCAAATTGATTTCTTATGTAGATGATCTTAAGAAACTTAATTTTTATCAAGTATCCGATAATATAGTGACAGGGATATCTGTGGCCTCTAAATTAGTTTCAATAGTAGACTCAAACCCAACCTTAACAGCCATCAATTTTAGTATAAAAGACCCAGCCTTTACTAGACTCAAACCCAGCCTTAACAAACAAATAACACTTAAAAACCTATGCTTAAGATAAAACTCTCAATTATATATTCTTCATTTACAATATATATTCCTTATTAGGTCATTCCCAATTCTCCCCAATTAAATTATATCATTTAAATTAAACAAATTCATTATAATATTGATATAAAATTTTGAAAATTGCCTATAGCCTAGTGGTGTCCCAGCAGTGACTTACAACGCCACCTAAGTGTTGACTATAGTAAGCGATTGATTTAAAAAAATATATTAAATTACATTTTAGGTGCATTTGATTAACACGCAAAAGTCTTACAATTTAACCATTGGTGAAATACACAATTTTTCATACTCATCTTTTAATTTATGCTTTAAACTTTGGATTAACTTGAATTGATTCAACAGTTTTTAGTAATTTTATTGGTAATTATCACTTTACAAATTTTCAATGAAAGAACATTGAACCAAGTTTACGCATATTCAAATGCATTCTTAAGCCCCTTTGAACCTACGGTATTTAAATTTTCGGTGTACAACCATTGTATTAAATATAGAAATATTTGACCAATTCAATCTAAAATTCCTAGGTATGTAGAAATTGCACATTGGAAATTGCGTAACGAGATAATCTGAATTGATTTGGTTCCGTTAAAGATTAAATAAGACGGCATAATGCGAAAAATTTCCTATACATCACACCTTCATAATTTTGAGTTTCCTCTTAAGATCAGATTTCAAAGGATATCCAAGTACAAGTCATCAAACAAAATGCCAAATGATTTACTGAAATATCTATGAAATTGTGATAAAACTCAAAAGAAATTAAATATATAAAATACTTACATAATTTTGGGATCCTATAGATGTATTGAATCATTAAGTTATATTTAAAAAATTATATAGATACATATATTTTAATATACTTAAAAAATCAAAATATTTTTTTAATATTTATAAATTGAAAATACTTTACACAAAAAAAAAACATGAAAGACAAAGAGTGGTCTGTATCAACTCTGAGATATCTACACTGACATAATACGATTTTGTAATATCAACCGATTTCAGGAAAACAATTTTTAAAAATTTTTAAAGCTCACTTGCCAATTCTAATTTTGATTAAAGGATTAGCTATAACACCTTAGGTACTACTTTATGGAAAATTTCAGACCCACCCAGTTTTATTAAAATTAGAATTATGCTCACATATAGCAAAATGGCACCTACTCGAACCTGCTGATCAAATTTGCAAAACTTCAATATTAAAGATAGCTTTTGTATGAAAATTATTTTGTAAAAATTTCAAAATTCTTGCTCTTTTAGTTTTGAGACTATCCGGACACGATCTATACACTTAAATCTATTTCTATCTTGTCTACTTTACGGCATCATAAACGTAATGACAAATTTAGTATATCCTTAGAACTACGTTCGTATGGCTATAAAAACTATATTACGTTTAGTATAAGTAGTACCACCTACACTTACAAAATGAATTTACTACAAAAAGAATTTTTAAGAATAAAAAAAAAAAATAATAATATAAATTATTCAATTAGAAAAGCTAGGTAAGTAATACAGATTTTAGTTTTGTTTTTTATGCTCGTTATAAATTTTTTTTTTTTTTTTTAATCTGAAGATCAACTCAGGAAATAGAAATTGTTATAATAAGTTAAAAAAAAAGAATTTGTATATATACAAATTACAGTTGCAATTTTTTTTTAAGAATAGTTTTAAAATTATTTAAAGATATTTTGTACGAGTATACAATATAAAATGGTCAGGTGCAACATCTATAATTTTTTTTATTATATTATAGAAAAATTCAAAAAATATTGCAAAATATAGAAATACAATGTGTTTACAATAAATTTTAAATATTCCCATATTACTAATTGGGAATAATCAATATTTATCAATTCGGAAATTCCAATAAATAATATGTTATTATTAATTTATTAATTTTTCTTCTTATCAGTTAATATTAAAAACAAAATGTTATATTTAATTTATATTAATCTTTAACCCTAAGATTTTATTTAAATAAATCTATTTAGATTAATTTTATAAGATTGGTATTAAGTGAAGTTTTACAGTTAGTAAAATAAAATTTAAAATACACTTATTTTGACAAAATAACAAAAAAATTTTTAGCATAAATTAATGAGGCCTCCGGCCTCTTTATAGTACTGATTGTCATACTTAAACGACGGTAGCATATAATCCCCATTCTGTATTTGATAGTATTGGGTAATGTCTTATATTCAGTTGGTAATAATATGCAAAGACTTTTTTACAAAGAAGGGCAAAATATCCCTAATTGGGATAGAATCGTCATTCATTAATTTAAATAATTTGATTCGTTAATAAGTCTGTCTATACCGTAGGTACCTGTTGGCACAAGGGGTCATATTATATTCATATAGCTATCAGAATTGATCTTAATGAATTCCACATAAAATTTAACCATGAGATAGTAATATGCCTTATAACATGTAGAAACGTCTTAGATTTTCAATAGATGCAGTTCTATTTTTTTTATATTGTAATAATTGCATTTCAGTTCGTATTCAATATCTGTGACTTATATTATTCAATTAAATTATGTAATAAGCAATTAATTTAAACCCAATGGCGAATGGCAGCTGAGTCGAGTCGGAAGCCAGAAAAGTTTTTTCACTTTCACTGGGATTGACCCGGATTCGTAAAAATTCGTTGCTTTGTTTTTGTCATTTTGGTCATTTTAAAACAAAACACAAACTGTAAATGATAGTAAAAGTGATGCATTAATGTGATACTTCCAGACATTTATAAATTTATATATATATATATAAATTTTTTTTTAAACTATATACATAATTCAATTTTTATTATAAACTTCCCTAATTGTTTTAAGTATTTAGTTAGATTTTATTTTGTATTTTCTTCATTAATTCACTTTTATTCAAGTATTCACTTTAATTTCATTATTTCATAATTACAATTATGAAAAAACAGATAGAACTATCTTTAAACCCCCATATTATGTAAATATTATTATTAATAATTTTTTAATGAACGTAGGAAGAATAAATATTGTCTTTTGAGAAAACAAAACAAATATGGAAATAAAATACAATTTTAGTAGTATATACACTCATCATTTTATACTATACGAGTATACATTCATCTTTAATTATTTAGTTGAATTTTACTATACGATGCACTCTTATTCACAAAATGTATAAAACTTAAATTTTAATTTAATTAAGAGAAGCTTTATAAAAAAAATTAAAATTTAATTATTATAAGTACTCTTGAGTCTCTATGTCTTATATTAAAAGAATAGAACAAAAAAACTGGTTTAAAATTTATATCTACATGAATATATGCAGTTGTATTCAAGATGATGACAATTTTTAGCTATCGAAGTGTATTCTAGTAAGTTTCTTGAATTTTAACGAAGCTTAAGTAATATTCTTATGTTCAACATTTCTCCTAAATCGTTCAAATGTTTGTTTGTTGAAAACTCTTCTAAATTAAAGGTAAACATTATTTTCAAGTTACACCTTGTAGTCGAAACACTGTATTTAATATAAAAATCTCGGACTAAACCTTAGAAAAAGTACACTAATCATGAAATTATTTAAATAAGATCTCAACGTACAGAATTAACATTTACGTCAACACTAACTTAAGATTACGGTTGCTTAAATGTTTTGTTTGGTAAGCAATTATTATATAGTGTTGAGTCCTAGATTCTCAAAGTAGCTATGGTAAATAAATTGGAATCATTTGAGATGTGGATCTATAAACGTCTGTTAAATATGCTTTGGACAGTTGCGTATTCAACATGGAGGTTTTAAAGAGGATGCAGAACAAAAGAAATTACAATTAATAATTAGAGAAACAAAATATGAACTACTACAGCAGATTGTAGACGTCGAAGAAAAGAACTTTCATAGCTGAGAAATATTAGGGAGTGAACTGGTTGTATATTTTAAAGTTTTCTAACATTTGTATTTCCTTGAGTGTTGAAATTCAGTACCTGTATTGCTATGCAGTTTGAAGATCTTCTAAGAATGCAATATAAGCATCTGTACTACATTTTTTTCATTGCTATTTCTATTAGTTCTTGATCAGTAGGTTTCCAATGATCTTCGTTGCTTATTCTTCTTGGTCATTGTATACTGCATATAATTAGTTTGTATGTTTCCTTATTTTTGAGATATAAGATTCTTAAAATAAAACCACAAAAAACTTTAGTCCATTTTATTTCAGATAACCAGGCAAAATTTAAACATTTACTGGGACCCATATAATTTCCCTTCAAAGAAAGTAGAAGAACCTATAAAAATTGTTTTAAAGCTCATACAGGATCATCAGCTAATATTTTTAAGCAAAAAGCCTATATACAATCGAATTACCGGCGAGGAGTAATCTTTGATTATACTTAATCGTTATAATATATTCGTTACCTAAAGGTAATCAGTAAATCATTACCTTATTATCAATCTTATCAATATAAAAAACAATACTGTAGTTTTGTAAATAACATTATAAATTTTGAGGAGCTTCCAGAGCTCTATAAAATAAAATTCAAATGAGCTTATCTACTAAGCAGGGATAGAATTAATTCCAACACTATCCAGAGGAGCTTTGTGCAGTTGTTTTGATATTTTTCCACAAGTCCCGCTTCAATATTATAAGGAGCATCATACAGGAAAAACATCAGCTTGATGCCATTTAACTCTTCTAAAACGTTCTTCATTTAAAATTTTTTTAAAACGATAGAACAGCCGTTATACAAATTTATACTAATTTGTACATATGCATATAATTTTTTGAAGGCTGCAAATTAAATGAAATAAAATTCATTATCAAGGAACAAATCATTGCTAATTTCTCTAACAAAACTTAAATTCACCTTTTATTGTTTTGTTGTTGGAATAAATTTTTTAAAATAATTTTGCCTCTATATTTACTAGCTTAAGTTTTACAGCATTGTCAGTATAACACAAAACAAAAAATAAATAAATAAAACTATTTAAAATATATATATATATATATATATGTATATATAAAAATAAAAAAGATAAAAATAATGAAAGACAAGTCGATTACTTCATAAAAATAAATTTAAATGAATTACTTGATTATCATTTTTGATTCAAATTTCAAAATAAGCCTTGCCCAAAACAAAAAATATTGTGATCATAATACACACATATGACAAAAAGTATATTTTAAAATAATGTGCAGACTTAATAAAATTTTGTTTTATATTATCGTACAGTTACATATTTATGTGTATAAATGTGTATCATTGCTTTTTTTTTAAACTTTTGTTTTATTATAAAATAAGATCTGAACAAAATATCCAATATATATATTTATATATATATATATATAAATAATAATAATAATAATAATAATAGAAAATGTTGAGTATATTATATTAAAGGTTTTTTTTTTGTTTTGTTGTGTACTAAATCAAATTGTATATAATATATAAGCAAAGATCATATTAACTATAGTTAATATGATCTTTGATATAAGTGTATGTCAAGTGTATTCAACAAAATAATACAACAAAAATTTTGATCTAAAATGTACAATACTAAAAGAAATATTGAACGAAAATTATCAAATAGAACTGTCATTCTAATAACAGATAACAGTCCTGTAACGTACTTAACTTAAATAAAATGGAACTAGCTGAAGATGACAAAAGTTGTCTATATCAAATGTTTATAACATTTTGGGGTGATTTTACTCATATTAAATGACTAATAAGACCATAAAATTTCAGAAATAAAGCCTCAGGGTGTTATTTCCCTTTCAATCTAATCTTTGACCTCTTGAGAAATAAAGCTCCTATATAACTGTCATATTAACATTATATTTTGAATGAATCTTACAGTTAAATTAAAAAAAAAGGTAGATAGGTATTTCCCTTTTCCTGAATTTTGAATCCAACTATAAAATACCGATCCTAATTTGGAATATCACCAACAAGAATATACCAACACATATAAAAAAAAAACTTTGGAAAAGGGAAATACCATGATTTTGAATAGAATTCTAAATTTATTCCTTTTTTGGAACCCTTCATATACAAAGGTATAAGTAATAAGACTCCATGGTGTTACTTCTCATTAAATTTAATCGGCGAATTCTTAATATACATAATAACCCCAGAATTTTATTTCTCAAAATATCAAGAGTTAAACTCACACCTTGGGGTCTATTGTCTATTTTATATTCTATTTACCAATGAAAAATAACAGCACGGAGTTTTTATTTCACAAGGTTTATTTCAGGGCAGCGCGATAACTGTAACGATATATTGAAAGCTAGATCACTCGTTAATAAACATTTTGTCAAAGATGCTCAAAGTTAATAATATTTTGTATAATGTCTGTTGAACAAATGTACACTTGCCCAATAGGGATTTCAAAGGGACACAAAATTCTTCAAAAAGATAAGCTTCAATTAAATTACACAAAATTTTATTTAAAAGCAATAAGACACATAATAAAACCAATTGTAAAAATTCAAATTTCGGCTTAAAACATTCTTCAATTCAAAGATTGAGTGGAATCAAAAGTTGCTTTTTAGAAGTTTAGCTTTCATACACACCCAAAAGTATGATTAGAAGTTGAATGTACTCAAATGTTGATCGTTACATATGCGTTAAGCGCAGGAGTAAACTTAAGATTGAGTGGACTCAAATTTTGACTTAAGATTGAGTTGAATTTTGACATTTGCCTAATTGTTAAAACACATAAACGCACATAATTAAAGTAAAA
Organism: Dolichopus griseipennis; assembly: GCA_963082915.1. Taxonomy (NCBI): domain Eukaryota; kingdom Metazoa; phylum Arthropoda; class Insecta; order Diptera; family Dolichopodidae; genus Dolichopus; species Dolichopus griseipennis. The sequence continues at coordinate 65,723,225 of OY720444.1, read as the reverse complement.
TTTATAATCTATAATAATAATAGTAATTATAATAATAATAATAATAATAATAAATAATAATAATAGTAATAAATAATAATAATAATAATAATAATAATAATAAAAATTAGAATAATGATATTAATAATTATATAATAATAATAATAATTATAATAATCATAATAATGCTATTAATAATAATAATAATAATAAAAATAACAATAATAATAATTATAATAATAATAATGCTAATAATAATAATAATAATAATAATGCTAATAATAATAATAATGCTAATAATAATAATAATGCTAATAATAATAATAATAATAATAATAATAATAATTCTAATAATAATAATAATAATAATAATAATAATAATAATAATAATAATAATAATAATAATAATAATAATAATAATAATAATAATAATAATAATAATAATAATAATAATAATAATAATAATAATAATAATAATAATAATAATAATAATAATAATAATAAAAATAATAATAATAATAATAATAATTATTTCAATAATAATAATAATAATAATAATAATAATAATGCTAATAATAATAATAATAATAATAATAATGATAATAATAATTATATAATAATAATAATAAAATAGTAATAATAATAATAATAATAATAATAATAATAATAATGATCTAATTAACTATATTCAATGATCAATATTTTAAAAAACTTCAAATAATTTTTCCATGCTTGTACCATTTATTTTTTATTTTGCAAAGAAAAAAAACAATAATAAAACCAAAAAATAAATTCTTTTTACAATTTTTTAATGACAAATTTTGTAAATTTTTCCAATGATCTGTTAGCATTATCATCATTGTCATCGTCAGCATCATGATCATCATCAATATCATTTGAATCAGTATAATAATAATCATTATCATTAGTTCTAAAATGAAATACTATATATAACTATGCATAATACTAAACGGATTGTGGAATGATAATTTTTTAATTCAAAATCTCCAGCAGCTAAATAGAACATCCAACTAAATATTATTTGTTTTTGTTGTTTTTATTATTATTTTTTTTTTTTTTAATTTCTATATTTTTTTTTTTCAACTAAATTTTTTTTACAAAAAAATACAAAAAAAAAAGAAAAATGTAAAAATTAATATAAAAGTTTTTCACTTAGAGCTTAACTAAGTGAGCTTCATTGTAAACAGTTGAAATTAGAAGCTGGTTCGGTTAACTTTGCATTCGCAGCAAAACTAAAAACAAAAAACCGCTTAATCGATTTTTTTTTTTTATTTTTCGTTTGTTTTTGTTTTTGTATTTCGTAAAAAAAAAAAAAAAAAAAACAAAATTATATTTTTTTAAATATAATATATTAATTAAAAATAAAATTAAATTATTGAAAAAAATTATATAAGTTATAATTTATTAAAATATAACGAAAATATTCGAAAGTTTTTATTGAAAAAATTATTAAAATAAAAAAAAAAAAAATTAAAAGAAAAAATTCGAAAAAAAAAATTATAACTCAAAAATAATTGAAGTACAGTGAAATTGTGCGCAATTAAAAATTAAAGTGAACCGTTTAAAAAAATTTAATTGAAATTATTAATTAATATTTTTTTAAAACTTATTTTTTAATTAATAATTAAAAAAAAGAAAGAAAATAAATATTTTTAAAAATTTAAAAAAAATTTTTAATCAAATTTTAAAAAATTTTGAATTTGGAATTACATTAAGTACCTAAGTAAAAGGAAAGAATCCGAAGTTTAAAGTACTTTTATAAAAGTAATTAAAAATAGTAATTGTAATGAAATTTTTATAACAACATCCTTTTAGAACTGATCTGGTATATCTTAATATTTTTATTTTGAGCAGAGATAGTTTTTAATCAGTAATAAGATTTTTAGGAGTCTATTCGATTTCAGCACTCGTTACAATATTAAAGAAAAGTTTAGGACTATAATAGAGCTCTGGGTTAATTACTAATTATGTTGTTTTGATAAAACAAATATATTTTAAATTAATTGTATATGAATTGTTTACCATTTTAAAAATTTTAAAGCGAATTAGGAGTCTCATTCAAAGCTAGGAATATCAGTTATGATATTGTATAATAACATCAATTCGGAAAGTCTTTGTTTTTTTTTAAAGATAAACAGTATTGGTTTTTAAAAATATTATGGTAGTGCCTTTAGATTTGTACTTGTTTTTTTGTAAAAGGGTTTGAAAATGTTTTGAACTAAATTGCAAATTTCTAAGCTACCATATATTGCATTAATATTAGACCTGGAACCAAAATTACAAATCGACAATTTGTAAGAAATTAATAATATTAATTATAAAAAATTTACTTTTAATATTTTATAAAATATTTTAGAGGCGCTAAATATGTTTCACCGTTTAAAGATAAACTTCTAGATATAGCTATCATTTAGGTAAACTATCTGATAGATAAAAGTTCTAGGTAATATTGTTTCTGTTTCAATATTAGGAAAATTTATTTTTTTTCAGTTAAAATTATAAAGTCTAGTCTATTATGACAGAAATATTTTCAGTTTTCGGACCTAATGACAGTTTATAGGCTAAAATACAGGGACTAATTACAACAATAATTTGAAATTTTAAAATGTAGGTGGAAGTTAATTGCGTAAATTTTTGTTTTATAAATATTCTGAAATAAATTGATAAATTTTACTTTTAGGTCGGGCTTACTTTAAAAACTAAAAAGCCCACAAACTAAAATGCTTGTGGGCTATAAAGTAAATTTAAAAAGGTTTTTTCATTTTTAAAATATATTAAATAATTCAAAATAACATAGGTATTTTAAAAGTTAAAAATTTTTAAGGCTATACATAATTCCTTCGAGACTAAAGATAGACCCCAAACATCCCCCATCACCTCCTAGTCAATGAAAAATGAATGCGAGACACCCTGTATATGATAATTATTAAACCTTTTAATTTAATATACTTATTTCATATTTATTTATTCTTTGTATTCAATATATTTCAAAATTTATTTAGTTTGCAAAATTGAATGCACCATTATTATATTAGTTGAATCATCATCGCATAATTTTTGTTGTTTGTTTGTCTAAATCTTATAATCAATATAATCAGAAATACTTAGTCATTTGCATATTATTAAACTATATTTATAAAATTCTTAAAAACCTGTATTTTTATTTACACTTTTTGAATTTGTTGTGTTTTTGAGCTTTTTTTTTTTTTATTAAATCAAAAAATAACAACAATACTCAGGAGTGATAAGCTCTCAATATTTTTCAGTGAATTGTAAAAAATGCTTGATTAAGCGGTTCATAAGGTATATTGCGAATTAACCAATAAAACAGTATTGAAAAAGAAACTAAGGTTTTTCAAAAAGCGCTTTTCCAAAATTAAATAATGCTTCATTCGAAATTTTGAGTAAAAATTTATAAAGCATATGAAAGCAGCTGTCATATGATGTTTTCCAGATTGAATACACCATAACTAGGTATTGGGGCACTTTGTCCTGGGAATTCTGTGCCAGAAAGAGATAGCAATAGTTTGACATATTGACCTACATTTTTGATTAATGGCCAGGTCCTCCGGAAGTAGGGCACCCGAAAGTAGGAAGATGGAAATAAATTATAAAATTGGAAGAGTAAAAAAAAAAATAATTTTGCGAAGGTTAAATATTTTTTTATCTTTTTCTTTTATGTAATCAGAAAATTAAAATGTAGAAAACTGGTTAGCACTTATTTTTTTTGTCTTTATTCCAAAAGATTAGTTTTACCTTTAAATTTTTTTTTATTTTACTCTTCCAATTTTATAAAAACATATTTTCTTACTACTTTTTCATGTGCACCTATTACTTTAAACCAAGTAAACAAACTTGTTTATTAAGAGTTAACCTACTTTCGGGTGCCCTACTTCCGGAGGACCTGGCCATTAATCAAAAATGTAGGTCAATATGTCAAACTATTGCTATCTCTTTCTGGCGCAGAATTCCCAGGAGGATAAAGTGCCCCAATACCTACTACCATAGCAAACTTTTATTGTGACAATTTAAATATATTGGACTTTTTCGAGTTTTGAATAGCTGTAGCTATGATACTGGTTAGCTAAAGCGTTAAAAAATGTGGCATGACATTATTTTTTTTCAATACCTATCAATAGGTAAAGTTTCATTGCTTAAAAGCAAACGGTATGGAAGTTTTGTAAACATACAGACAAACGGACAAAGTTAAACCATATTAGCACATTTTTTTTTTAAATTTTTAGAAAATGCGCAAAAAGATATGATTAAAAATAATTAAGAAATTCCAAGTTTTCAATATATATGTTATTTTCCTTCAATTAATTGATTTTATACGAAAATAATATGACATGAAAACGAATGATATAGCCCTGACACATAAATTGTATGTGTACGTTTATATTTGACATTAGGAAGAAAGCCTATTGTGTACGGCGGCAGGTTCAAGTGTAAAAACGAAATTTTTTTTCTGTTAACATTTTATATTGAATTTTAATACTTTCATTAAATAGATTACATGATTTCATGATATGCGGCATATTTATTCTTTAAAATTGGAATTAGAATTAAATATTTGTTATAATTAAATTATTTATGTGAATAGATATTAAACAAATAAAAAATTCAAATAAGAATGTTTTATGAAGTAATCTGCATCTTAATTGAAAGTTTCAACCCAAAATTTATATATTTCATAGATCACCGCCCTAACCATCTGTTACTTCGTTACCTGTTAACCGCTTGGTTACTTTTACTTTATTTGTTAAGTGTTAATTTTGAGAAATAGAGCACGTGAATTAACTGCAGAATCTATAGCCTTTTATTATAATAGATTACCAATTAGTATTACAATAATTAATTTGGCTATTAAAGAAATACCATATGAATATTTGGAACAAGAAATAAAAAAAAATTTGGCTGTACCTTATAATAAAGTGGGTTCCATATCGTCAAAAATCATATTTATACTTTCTAGTTACAAAATTTTAGAATATGCTCAGTATAAATTCATATGGGAACTTTCTCTGAAAAATTTTTACCCCTTTTTTTGAAAAAATTATAAAATTGATATTTTTTATTAATTTAAAATTTTATTAATTAAATTTATTGCAGTGAAACAAATAATTCGTACGACAAGATTTTGCATTGTAGGTAATAATACATTTTTCAATGACCTATTAATATTATGATGCAAAAATATTTTAATAACAACAACAATAAGTGCTGAGAATAATTAATTTTTTTTTACATTTAGAATGTAATTAAATTAATTAAATTTAAATGAACTTACTCAACAAAGTATTAATTTAAACAAAATAATTTAAATATTTAATAACTTAATTTTTATTTTGAGTTTTTATTTAGTGTTTTAAAATGATATAAGATATATAACTTATTTAGTATCTTATATTAAATTTTACCGTTATAATGAAAGTGATAACTTTTTTTTATTTTATAAACTTATTTAATTTATTATTAAATTAAGAAAATCTTATTTAAATTGAAAATTAGTTAATAAATTTTTAATTACAAAATTAAATAATTTTTTAAATAAGACGAGGAAGAGTGCAGTAACTCTGGGATACCTGTATGACCGTAATATAAACATTATATCATCCGGTTAATTACTTTTGGCAAGCCCATATAAAAGAAGCAGTTGTATAGCAGCTACTCGAACCCTCTGCAGAAGACCAACCAAATTTTGCAGTTACTTTCAGCATTACACTAAACCATTTTTGGCAAAATTTCAGATACCCAGTTTCACTAGATATAGAGTAATGCTCATTTAAAACCAAGTGAGCGAAAAAACCAAGGGTTTTTAAAAAGCACATTTTCAAAATTATATATGGTTTCTTACTGAGTATTTTATCATTTATTTTTATAAAAATATATATATTATGATAATATTATAATTTTGTTATTTCATTAATAATTAATTATATGACTAATAGTGAATTACTTAGAATATAACCCCAATGCACTCAAGAAAACCTGTTAATAAGTGCAAAATATAATGTTGGAGCTTCAATGTTAACGTTTAATTTTGGAAAAACTTACACTGGTAAATAAGTTACTGTTTTATAAGAACATAAAAGTTTTAATTTTGAAGACCTAGTAGTCCTTCAATGGGGAAGGTTCCCAAATTTTTGCTTAGCAAACTTATGATGGATCTGCTCACCCCCTCCAGTCTTCACTCTTCCATTTTTTTCCGGTTCTAGGAAATCAATTTTGAACTCCAACAAAATTTGGAATTTTACCTAGAATATTATTATCAAACCAAAAATGGTTAAGACTAAGAAACAATTTCTTCAATTTAAAGAGACCCTTTCAAATTTAAGAAAAACCTTTAACGTATGTTGATACATATAGCTGCAGCTATAAATTTTGCATATTTGTAAAAAAAAATTTGAACAGGTGTTAAAGTTACAGGTGGTTGAAAATAGCAAAATTTCAATTTTCGAGCCCTTATAGCTCCTAAACAGGGGGCGCGACAAAAAAATTTTGTTAACCGACTCCTACTAATTTTGGAGGACCTAACTTCTCCCAAAAGTTCAAGACCCTAGGTTGAACCGTTTAGAAGATATATGGGGCCAAAAATTTTGCAAAAGTTGAGTTTAGCTTAATGGTAAATTTTAGTACCGTATGGTAACCCTATACATTTGAACCTTATATTTTTGTAAAGCCTATAAAACCAGCTATCTTTTGCCGTTTTCAGATTAAAAATACACTTAAAGAAACTCTTGTTAAAACAAATTAAAAATAGGGCTTTTTCCAACTTTGGGGGGCTGTAGCTCCGTAACGGGTGGGGCTACAGAAAAAAATTCTTCTACGAAATTAATTTTTTTGTAATATCTACCCGTGGTTAAAATTTCTTTAATCTATTTCAAACGGTGTAAAAGTTTTTGTAAACATACGGACGGACGGACGGACGGACAAAGTCAAAATTAAGAAAAACCTTTGACACTTGTTGAAACTTTCGTTTTGGAGCTTTTAATTTTGTATACAAATAAAAAAAAATTTTGACAGGTATTCAAGTTATAGGTGTTTAAAAGCTAAATTTTTAGCAAAATTTCAATTTTTGACCCCTTACAGCTCCTAAAGAGGGGGCGTGACAAAAAAATTTTGTTAACTGACTCTTACTTATTTCTAAGGATCTAACTTCTCCCAAAATTTCAAGTTTCTAGATTTAGCCGTTCCGAAGTTATGAGGGACCAAAAATTTTGTAAAACTTAGTTTTGGATAACGGTAAATTTTAGTACCGTATGGTAACCCTATACAATTGGTTTTTAAAAATTTGTAAAGCTCATAAGAACAGCTGTCTGTTACCGTTTTCAGGTTGGAAATATACCTTATAGAACTCTAATTATAACTGTTTAAATATGGGGCTTTTTTCGACTTTGTGGGGTTGTAGCTCCGTAACGGGGGGGGGCTACAAAAAAAGTTTTAACATTAAATTATTTTTATTGCAATACCTACCCATTTCTGATATTTTTTAGTCAATCGTAGGTAAAAAGGGACGGACGGACGGACAGAGTGAAGCTATATAGGCACATTTTTACAAAATTTTTTGAAAATGTGCTAAAAAAAGAAGTTGTATGGCAGGTACTCGAAATCGTGGGCCAAAATGGCTGAATTTCAATGTGCTTTTATTGCATAAAAACGAATTTGTGAAAATTTCAAAATCCTAGCTCCTTTATTTTTTGATTTATCGTACGGACGGGCGTACGGACATACATAGCTAAATCGATTTATTTTTCGATTCTGATCCGATCCATACACTTCAGATATACACACAGTCTATATCTACCCCCCTTCTTCTCTGCGTCACAAACGTAATGGCAAATTTAGTTACCCTTTGGACTATAGTCATACGGGTATAAAAATTGTAGCACTTGTTATTGTTCTAAATTATTAAAACGTTTATCTGATTAAGTTAAATAAGTTAATTAAAATTATTATCATCGCGAAAAAGAGTATATAGAAAGACGTATCAATTTTGGGATACCGACACAAACATATTTAAAACAATCTCACTTTTTATCACACATAAATCTTGGTAATCTTTTATTGTTGTTAGTTAAAAATTTTATCAACCTAAATTATCAATTTAGGTTTATAGGTTGATTATGAGAAAACAGATCATTATTATAAACCTAAAATGTTTTAGACGAATTTTCAAATGCACAACTTGTATTTAGTTAAGTCCTAATTTATCAATGATAAAAAAAAAAAGATAGTAATACTGAAATTTTGTATTCGATGACAGCTGTACGAATTGATGGGCACACATAATTAAATTGATTCACTTTTCATTTCTGACCTGATCCATAATCTTGAGTGCACATCTAAAATCCATCTCCTTCAATTAGTTATAAACGTAGTACCGAATTTATACAGTATACCCTTGGTACTTCTGTTCTTTTGAAAATGTGCGCAATATTTTAATGAATTAATTCGTTAGAACAATGGTTTTTTAAAATTAAATAATAATAATTAAAATTAATTGAATAAAATATTTATACATGGCTGTAAATTAAAAGAATAATAATTTTTAATTTTTTTTAATTAAAATGATGTAAATTACGAAATGATTCATATTTGCATTAGGAATTTTTCCTATTAAAATTTATTTAAAATGTATTTAAATTTGTTTAAGTTTTAAAATTTATCTTTTTGAATTATAATTTTAATTGTACTTATATTTTAGTAGTTCTGGTTAAAAATCTTTTTCGATTGGCAATACCTATTCACTGCTGGATATCGGTGTGTTAATTTTATGGCTCAAACCAGTCCACTCATTAATATTTTTTAAGCCAAGAAAGTTGATTTCTTTCTGCTTCTCGTCTACCTTTTTGTTCTGCCTTCGACAATTAGCTGTAGTAGTTCATATTTTATTCCTAGAATTATGAGGGCAAAATATGATACTTTTCATTTTTTATTTATTAAAAATAATTCTTATTCTTTCTGCAATCTTTGTACAATTTCCTTATATTGGATTTTTTATCTGTCCAAGATATCTTTAACAGACGTCTATAGGTCCACATCTCAAATGCTTGCAATCATAGCTACTTTGAGTATCCCACACCTCTGCACCATATAATAAAACTGACCAGACGAAACATTTAAGGAATTGTAATCTGTTAACGCTATTTTGTATTTGATTTCTTTGTCAGAACTCCAGTCTTCCTATGTAACCAGGACACCGATTAATATTATTTATTCAAATATTTTTATATTGTTTTATTGCTTGCCCAATTATATTCGTTTAATAATAGCAATCGGTAACCTTTTCGTCATCTTAGTTTTGAAGATATGTTAACAGGTCTAGAAGCCCAACCAGATACTTTTGCGATCTTCTGAAATAAATTGAAATTAAATACAAATTCATTAAACATGTTTCTAGAATAGTCTTTTTTTTAATAACATCGTCGTAGGGCATATAATTTTAGAGTTATGTAACGGATGGATTCAAAAATGTATGTGTTAATTGAAAAATAATTACACTATTATTTGGAATTTTATAAAATTTATTTGACTGTATAGCACTGTAACTTGCCCAAAGAGTAAAGTACTGTGGGTAGAAACTTAAAAAAGGAAAAACTATGCCTTTATAGTACTATGCTAACGAAGAAGACACTCATATCTTTAGCATGCATAATTCGATGCATTACAATACAAGGCAGTAGTAGAATGAAAGAATTTTATTATTTTCATACACCTGTGGCGGGGGAGTGCGACAAATTGATTATATCAATCAATCCTTTTGCCGATTTTATATTTTATTGATTCTATACATTAATAATTTACCGTAGGTATATCTTCGACCACATCTATATATATGTATATCGATGCTTTAATTTAAAATATTTTTAGAATGTAAAAATGATTAATTTAAATGTTTTTAAGTTCAAAATATTCTAAAGTTCTAAAATTATATGTTTTTTCTAAAGCATTGCATAATATCCGAATTTTATTACAAAAACAAAAAATAATAATTAAAATTTTTTTTTTTTTTAATTTATAGAATTCGGAATTAAAATGATCACATAAATTTTCTATTATATAGATGAATATCCTATTACATTAAAAAAATGACGAATATGATCATAAAATGTTATTGTTAGGAAATAAACAAAAACAAATATACACATACATATATAAATAAAATTAAAAGTATGTTTCTATAAAGACTAAAAATATTTGAAAGTACAAAGTAATTGTACTATTGTTTGGTGAACATTGTTTGCGTGCCAATTCAATTGAATACAATAGAATACGAATATTAAATGTCTATACATTTTGCGTTTACTAATTTTGTTAGAAATTTTATTCAATAAAATGTCGAACCGAAACAAATTTCAAATTTTAATTTATAAACTAATCATGAACATGTCAATTTAGTTATTTAAATGTTATATTTTTTGTTTAATAATAAATTAAATTTCAAATATAAATTTGATTAACATTTTGTTTATAAAACCTAAATTTAAAAAAGTATTATGTGTTATATATAGGTTTTACAACATTATCTTAAATTTAAACTTAATTATCTAAAATTAAACTGGTACGTAAAATGTAGGTTGGAACATAGGTTGGTGCAAAGAAGAACATGGAAATAAATGAAATATTCTTATTATTAGAATTTGTATTATTAGAATGTTGTATAATGTAATATTTTATTTGAGTTCTAAAAGGTTTAATAAACAAGTGATGAAAAAAAACCAAGGTTTTTAAAAAAGCACACTTTCAAAACTACACAATATTTCATACTCTGTTTTGATTAAAAAATATTTTTAAAAATAAATTGATAATGTTATACCTAATTTATTTATTTCATTAGCTAATTATAAATTTTGAATACTAATGAAATTTATATTTAAAAAAAATATTTTTTTCAATATATACTTTTATTTAAGAATTACTTGCCCCCTAAAATGTAGAAAATAAAAAATTTAAGGTAGATTTTGGGAATTTGTTACTGTTTTAATATAAAAGTATATTGCTGGTATAAGAAACAGTTCTTTTAATGTTTGAAAACTTTTTAGCTTAAAATGTTGAAAATTTTCATTAACCAAAAATTTAGGGTAGATCTTTTGCATTTAAAAGTGTTAGTATAAAAGTAAATTGCTGAAATGGGTGACAATTCTTCTTTCAGATAGTCTTAATTCAGCTGTTTACTTTTACATTAAAACACTTGAAATTTTTTATATGAAACTGATTGTCTATATAACTATTTGATCTATGGTTTTATATTATCAAAGTGAAGTATTTTAGTTTTTAAAGTTACAAATTTTTAAAGAAACTATCCAAATAAATTATTTTTATTTGTAATTTTTTTTATTATTTCGGTTAAATTAAAAAAAAAAAAAAACAATTTAAAAAAAAAAATTTTATCTTTTAAGGAGGATCGAACTGAGATCTATTTACACCCTAAGCCATTTTGCTAACCACTGTACCATACAATTTTTATAAATTTATGGTCAGATTTCTAATATAAATATATCACTAACTGACAAAATGAAAAATAAACCCATAGACACAGGCAAGTTCATATAAAAGTATATAATATAAGCCTAATGCAATCAAGAAAACCAGTTAACATATTGTGTCGAAATATATGAGTTATCGTTTAACATTGTGAAATATATTAACTGGTGCCCAAGTTATTGTGTTTTTTTTTTTTAAAATAAGAAATTCTAAAATTTTAGTTCCGAATAATTCCTAAGATTGGAAAGTTCCAAAATTTTTTTAACTTTTGCCTTTTTGACTTTAAATATTGTATATGTGCCTTTGACTCTATTAACAGACTTCAAATATTACTTCAAATACCCAAATAGAGGGAAACGAATAATCGAAAAAAAAAATTTGGAAACAAATTATGTCCAGTTTTGCAAAATATTGCTTTAGTCCAAAGGAAGTCTAAAAAAATGTTTCGAGTCTAGTTCCGTTAACCTTCCGTTATTATGTTAATTTATTTTCTATAACTTCAATAAAAAACCCATTAAGAGGTGCAGCAATACGCACTGGATGTTAGGCAGTAGGAGTAGCTTATTATTTATTAGTATATGTTTCACATAATCATTTCAAATAAATTTATTACTTCTGATAATAAGAAGCATTATGATAGTCCTTCATCTTTTTCTTCTCATAAACCATTGATCAATATTTAAGAATACTGTTTTGCAAGAATATATTTGGAATTTTAATTTTGAAAAATTCTATTTTGTGAAATTAAGTTCCAGTGACCACTCAAGTTTTAAATTTCTTTCAATTAAATTTACAAAGTCATTGCAATTATATTAGGACTATAATCAATGGATGCTACGCTTATTTTATTTTTGTTTCTAAAGAATAACTAAATCCGAGTTAACCAATGATCTGAATCGTGAAATTTTTGCTAAAAGTTTTTATTAAAAGAAATTCAATAATAATAAATTCTCATGTATTAGTTGTACTATCATAGATAGTAATCTTTATAAACCATAACTAACTTACCCACATATCGTATGAATAATATAATTATTTAATTAAAAAATTATTAAATTTTGATGAACTTAATTATTTGCAATAAAATTGTGTAGGTATTCATTGCCTACATAGTTGTGGTCACTGTATTAATTATCAACTTGACATTTATTATTAATATTTAATTACTTTAATAACAAGGCGTGATATATTTTAAATGTCTATTAGGTTTATAAATTTTTAATAAAATAATTTTTGAAAATTATTAGATTTCATTCAGACATTTGTTTTTTGTTTTGTTTCAATAATAATTAACTTGTTAATTGCAAGATCAATTTGTTCTACTCTATGATTATGGTTTATGTAGCTCTGAATTTTTATTCATGCTTTAATTGCTTACAAGGTAATATAATTTGAATGACACAAAATTGTGTAAATAATATTGCAAAAGGTATATTCTTAAAAATATAAATCGAAGGATAAAATATTTGCTAAGGTTGAAGTTCGGTATGTGCTATAAAATATACTGTTAAAAGGCCTAATAGGAGCGTGCTCTGCTACATCGTAGTAGACTTAAACAATATAGACGAAAACCTACTGTCAGATCTCTTATCATTAAAAAAGAGGAAGAGTGTAGTAGAGTATACTGTGTGACAAAATTTTAGTCAACCATCTTTATTAGGTATAGTGTAATGCTCATGTAAAAGATGAAGTTATATGGCAACTACTCGAACCCACTACACTACCTTAACTAAATTTTCACAATCTTTGGCCATAAAACTAAACTATTTTTGACAAAATTTCAGACATCCATTTTCATTAGTTTTAGAGTAATGGTCATATTACACAAGTGATGAAAAAAACCAAAGGTTTTTAAAAAAGCACATTTTCAAAATAATATAGTATTTCATACTGAGTATTTTATAGGAAATAATATTGAAGCTTCAATGTTAACGTTTAATTTAAGAAATATATACGTTGGTGACTAAGTTACTACTTATTTATAGGAACAGTATTTTTTTTTAATTTTTAAGTCCTAATAGCTTCTTTATGGGGAAGCTTGCCCAATTTATCAAGGATCTAATTCTCATTACTACCCTTCCCCCAACTTTTTTATGTTCAAGAAATTAAATTCTGAATCATACCAAAATTTGGAATTTTGCTTAGAATTTTACTATTTAAGCAAAAATGGTTAAAACTGAGAGACACTTTCTTCAATTTAAAGATCCGCTTTCAAATTTAAGAAAATCTTGTAACATGTGTTAAAGTATAATGTTGGACCTTCAAATTTAGTATATTAACTAAATTTGAACAGGTATTCAAGTTACAGGTGTTTTAAAATAGCAAAATTTAAATTTTTGAGCCCTTATAGCTGCTAAACAGGGGATGTGACAAAACAATTTTGTTAACCGACTCCTACTAATTTCTAAGGATCTAACTTCTCCTAAAATTTCAAGACTCTAGCTTAAACCTTTTAGAAGATATGTGGGGCCAAAAAAATTTCAAAAATTGAGTTTTGCATAATGGTAAATTTTAGTACCGTATGGCAACCCTGTACATTTTAGTGATGTAGTTTTGTAAAGCCTAAGAAAACGGCTCCCTTTTGCCCTTTTTAGATTGAAAATATAGCTAACAGAACTCTTATTATATTAATTGAAGTATAGGGCTTTTATGGACTTTTCGGAGGCTGTAGCTTCGTCACCCTTCAAAATTAAGAAAAACCTTTGACACATGTTGAAATATAATTAAAGAGCTTTCAACTTACAGGTGTGTAAAAAAAGCAAAATTTCAATTTTCGCAAAATAGGGGATGTGACAAAAAAAATTTGTTAACCGACTTCTACTTATTTCTGAGGATCTAACTACTTCCAAAATTTCAAGACCCTAGCTTAGCCCGTTTAAAGATATGTGGGGCCAAAAATTTTGCAAAAATTGACTTTTGCATAATGGTAAATTTTAGTACCGTACGGCAATCCTAAACATTTTTCTTTTAAACCAGCTATCTTTTGCCGTTTTTAGATTGAAAATACACAATAGAACTCTTGTTATAACAATTTGAATATAGGGCTTTTCGCAACTTTGGGGGGCTGCCGCTCCGTAACGGGTGGGGCAACAGAAAAAATTCTTCTACGAAATTATTTTTTTTTTAATACCAACTCGTGGTTAAAATCTCTTTTCTCTATTTCAAACGATGTAAAAGTTTTTGTAAACATACGGACAGAGTGAAACTATATAGGCACATTTTTACAAAATTTTTTGAAAATGTGCTAAAAAGAAGTTGTATGACAGCTACTCGAATCCACAGCAGTAAACAAACCAAATTTTGTACAAACTTTGTCAATAAAACTAAACTATTTTGGAGCCCGGAGCTTCATTTGATTTTAGACTTTTAATTGACGTAATTACTTTCCTTTAGCTGATATTTTATCGTAATTTCTTTACTTTGTATTTACATTTGGTTTCCGTTGACATCAGTTACTATTTGGTTTCGCATAAAAGTTTCGAATAAGTACTGCTGCAAAAATATCAGCATGAGTTTTCTAATGTTTGCTAAATGGCTGATTGGCCTAGTTTTATTTGCAGTAAGTTTTCTAAACATTTTTGAATTGAATCTTTATTTAGTTTAATGATCCCTCTTTTTAGTTCAACAAATTTATCACGTTGTATATTGATTTTGTCTATTGAAACACGTGTAGGAACGTTTAATTCAATGTATTTGAATTTGCTAGAATCTTTTTCAACTTTTTCCAAAAAGAGTTTAATTTTTCAAGACTTTTTCCTAAAAATATTTAAATTTTCAAAATTTTTATTTACAAGAATTTGACTTTAAATTATAGTTTTCAAAATAAAAGCGTGTGACCCATTATAAATTCCTTTTTAAAAAATTGACATATTATTTTACATTCTCAGATTTCAATTCCCGTTATTTTCTTAGAAATAATTTTTAATGACTTTTAAAATTTACAGATGATTTAATATCATGTTTATACAACACGTTCTTAAGTGGATATAAATTTTATGTTATTTTTTTTTTAATTTTTCAATATATGCAAGGAATAAAAAAAAATTATTAAATTAATACATAAATGTGTTAATCAAAACAAAAAACAAATAGAATAAATTCTAATAGATAAAATTTCAAGGTCTAGACCGAATTTTATATAAACCTATATTTTGAATATTTATGTTCTTCCTGTTTCTATTATCAAAATTGTTACACTTTTGTTTCACTTTTTTATGTTTTCTTCATTTTTATATTTGTGAGATAACAAAAATTTTTTTGATTAAATAAAGTTTAAATATGTTTAGTTAAAAGTCGTAAAAATCCATTATTCTTAATTTAGAATGTCAGTTCAGTGTTTTATAAGTTTTTTAGAATATTTTTACTAATATAAATATATTAAATAATTTTTAAAATAAATTCTTTATTTTTATGAAAAAGAATTTTGTATATTATATATTTTAAATAATTTAAATTTATATTCAATTTAAATCATAGTTAAAACATTATTAGTATATTTTTTTAAAAGATTTTTACTAAATTATATTAAGTAAGGTAGCAAACTTGACTCTCAAACAGTATGGTATCAATCTTGGTTAGAGTTGAGTCCACTCTTTCCAGAGGATTGAGTTCAATTCCTAATATTTAACTCTTAATATGAAGCCTAATAAATTTTGATTCACCGTTGGGTTTTAATTAATGACATAACCAATAATAAATAATTCTATATCTTTAATAAAAAAAAAAATACCTTAGTATAAATAATTCCTTTTGCTAGTTAAAACATAAAGTAATTAAAAAATGAAGAAAATAAAAAAATTTTGGTTTTCTTTTTTCCTTTTTAAAAAAAAATATTGTACAAATTATTAGATTAGGAGATTATAGTTAACTTTGGTAACTCTTTCACTCTTAGATTCAAATGTCCTCATTTGATCGTAGAACTTCCTTCTTGAAACTTCTGTCTTGCGATATAGTGTTATATCTATTGTAATATTTGTAGAACTTTATTTTTCAGTATGATTGCCTTGTGAAGATAAAGATGGGTCTGGTTGCAATGTTGGTTTTGATGGTAATTTACTGGAATCTTCTTGCTCATTGATTGGTATGATGTTTTCTGTTACTACCGTACTTTGTGATTAATTTCTAATAACTAAATTGGCTCTGAATCTCGTGATCAGAAGTACTGCGAAGAGAATGATTATGAATTCAGTTGTTGAACTGTAGCTTATGAATTGATTAGAAGCATTTTAGATTAGAGCGTAATATTTTCCTCGGTGCT
Source organism: Dolichopus griseipennis (assembly GCA_963082915.1). Lineage (NCBI taxonomy): Eukaryota > Metazoa > Arthropoda > Insecta > Diptera > Dolichopodidae > Dolichopus > Dolichopus griseipennis. The sequence continues at coordinate 65,706,481 of OY720444.1, read as the reverse complement.
ATTCATGTGAATATCTCTTAGAAATTCCAATGATAGATGTTCCCGAAATTGTTTCTTGATTGAAAGTGGTTGAAGCACAGGTGGTAGAATTCTAATTGATGATTCTTCCTTTGATATGAATAATTTGTCACCAATTGAAATTGTAGAGTTAGTTATGAAACTTGATGAGATAGGTACCAGATAGATTTTGTTGATTATCATCTATTTTGATAACGCCTTTGAATTGATTTAGAAGTAAGATGCCTCCAGATATTTCTTCCACAGTGAGAATATGTTGATTATTAATTACGTTACATGTTGAGTTTTTACTATCTAACAAATTTGCAAGACAAGTAGAGGTATTTAGATTTACAGTATTGTTCTTGTTACAAATTGATATAGAATTCATTATATTCCAATTGTTTAAGATAACATATTTTTCATTTTTATTCAACAAAATTTTTTCAAATTCAATTTGATTTTATAATAATATCAAATTTTACAACTTTTTAAAAATGCTTCATAAATTTTATTATTAGTTAGAAGTGTCTCTAAAATATAAAATAAGTAGTACCCCTTTGTAATTACCTTTACTTCAGAGGTCTGGGATGGAATTTGTAAAATTTTCCTTATCTAAGACGTCTGTTAAAACCTTTATTTCGTCTTTAGAAAGTAACATAGAATTTATAATGCCTAGCTTTGTCCAGTGTTTGGCGTATTTAATATTAAAGATTTCTTCCTTTAATTATTTTAATTTATATTGTAATTTAAATCCTGATGGATTATGGAGACAGTTTTCTTCTTTAATGATTCTTAGAATTTCATTTGTATTAGTAAGGTTATAACTCTCTCATTATGAACATAATTAATGGTCACCTGGTTATTAGTATTTTCTAAAATATTATTAATTTTTCTTTTAATCATGATAAGATCATCATGATCTGGTGTACCAGCGATCCATTTCCAGGTTGTTCCTAGAAAATCAATGGATCTTTTTTTTCCGTTTTGTATTAAGTTCAACTAAGATGAATAATTTTAAATAATCTTGTATTTGTATTGGTTTATATTTTAAATAAGAATAGAGTGGATGAGAAGTAAGTATATGTAGTTTGAAAGCTTCGTTAATTTCATCTCCTGCACTTTGAAAAGCATATAGTTCAGTAATATGGGTTAGTTTAAATTTCCCTTCTTGAATTTTTGCCTTTCCAATTTGTATGCTGGCTAGTTGTGATTTAAAATATTCTAATATCTGGACTTCACTTACTGCTATGTGCAGAAAGAACCTAAAAAATTTGTTTTTTTTATATTACATTTATGAACTGTTTTTCCAGATTCTGTTATAAGTACACTATATCTATTTTCTTTAACTATTTCTTTCCTATATCTTATTGTTAGTTTACTACCTAATATTTTGTTGTGTTTTACGTAAATTCTTTGACCTCTCTTATAATTCTATATTTTTTGCCTTTTAAGATTATGTAATTTCACATCCTTTAATTGTTTTTTTTAACCTTTTCTATATTAGAGAGTCTACTTATCTCAAATTCTGCACCTATCTCGTAATTTACTGCACCTATCTCGTAAAAGGACGCGTCAGTTGTAAGTTAAAAATCTTGAGAGAAATCAGGATGAGTGAAAATAACTTCTTTTAAAGTTAGAGAGTTTTTTAAGGCTTCGAAAGTTTTTTTGCTTCTTCATTAGATACGTTTTTAAATTTATTTCAGTTGAATTATAAAGTGATCTTGATTGTCTTATTATACCGTCATCTAAAAGTTGCTGAGTGTGTTTTTCAATTTCTTGTTTCAAACACATTGTATAGGGGTAACTTTTTGAATATACTGGCTCGTCAGAGTTATTCAAATCTCACCTTTAATCGTAGTTGTGTAAGTGAGACTCTTTAGGATCAGTGAATAAGTGTAGATTATTATTTATAAGATGATTAAGTTTTTCTTCTTGCATTTTATTAAGACGAGATGTCTTAATATTAATGCTATTTACTGAATCAGAGGTGAATTGTTTTAAGTAAATTTTTATAATGTTTGGTTTAATAGTTAAGAAATTTTCATTTGCATGAATTATGGCATTCAAATACTTTAGACTATCATTACCTATTAAAAGATGTTAATTCTGGTAAGATATAAAATTTAAGTTTAGAAGTGTTAGGTTCAAATAGATTTTTATAAGAGTGAGTGGTGAGTGATAGTGGTGCTTCGACCAATTGAATTGTAAAAAGTTTTTTCATTTGGGATAGGATTTTTGACTAATCGTGGAATTTTTTGGAATTTATTATTTTAATGAGACTGTTGAAATGATGGTTTTCTGCTATTATACTTAACAAGCGTGGAAGATCTTCTTTAAGACCCCTGATAAAAGTGTCTAGAGCTTTTCCACGGTATGCTTTTGTCATTGTTTTTAAAGATTCTTGACCCAATTCCATAGAACAAATTCTATTCAAGATTAGTGAGGTGGAAAAAAAAATTCTTGAATACTTTTATTCTTTTGTCTTAACATAGTCATTTGATATTCTAAAGTACCCAAGTCTCGTTTATCAGAATTATGCATATTAAGACATTTTACTATTTGCTTTCCATCTAGTGGGGTATTATAAGATTCTAGAGCAATGTCAGCGCTTCCGATAATTTTATTACGGACTACACTGGGGATGCCAAAATATTTTGAAGTGCCTTTCGCTCAACACGTATCTTCCATGACCCGAATTCAGCGTTATCCGCGGAAAATTCTCTTAGACTTTAAACAACATCTGGTATTTTATCCATACCGGACAAATTTCTATCATCGATACTTATAGTTTGGTCTAACTGTTCGTCTGTTTGACTTCTATTTGTTAAACTTTCGTTTTGTCTAAATTTTCTTAAGTTTTGATTGGATTATTTCGGAGATAGCGACCCTTAGTGATTCTTCTTCCGGAATTGTAGGGAACTGGTTAGAACTTGTGCCTGCACCTGTTCTAGGTAAAGGATTTGATTTTGGTTCGAGTGAACCTATCACAGTTGAATTAAACTGTTGTGTCATGTTTACCAACAGTGAAAGATTTTTATTATCGTTAGATAAGATTATATTTTTTTTAAAAAAAATGTATAAAAAGGTATTAGTGGTGTTATGTAAACTATAGTGTTACAGCACTTTCCAAAATTAGTTAGACAAAACAAAAGAAAAAATGAATATGGGTTTGAGCATTTCCTTTTGAATTGAAATTAGTTATCAAAATTAGTATCTCAATATAATTTAGTGATGAGGACGGTGAGAGGAAAAAAAATATTAAGTGATCGATTCATTATATAACTAACCGTGTGTAATTTTCATCCTCCTAGTATAGTTAATTTTGAAAAACTTTATACTGGTGCAAGGAAGTTGTATGGCAGCCCCCCGGAAATGGGGCCGTAACATTTTGAAACTTCATATAAGTGCTCGATTCAATATATAACTAACCGTGTGTAATTTTCATCCTCCTATTATAGTTAGTTTTGAAGAAATTCGTATTGGTGCAATGAAATTGTATGGTAGCCCTCCGAAAATGGGGCCGCAACATTTTGAAACTTTATATAAGTGCTAGATTAATTATGTAACTAACCGTCTGTAATTTTCATCCCCGTAGTATAATTAGTTTTGATGAAATTCATATTTGTGCAAAGAAGTTGTATGGCGGCCCCCCGAAAATGAAGCCGTAATATTTCGAAACATAATATAAGTGCTCGATTTATTATAAAACAGCACACACTTAGATCGATTTATTGGAAAATTTAGTATACCCTTTTGACCTAATCATACGGGTATAAAAATTTGTAAATAAATATAATTTTTATTTTATTATTTTAAAAATATTTTAAATTTTTTACATTTTCTAACTTTAGAAGCCCACTGATAAACTGGTAAAATGGTAATTTCTAAAAACTAAAAAAAAATTAAAAATGTCATTTAAAACCCTATATTTTTGAAACTAAAATAGTCTCAGCTTAAGTCCCATTCATAAAATTTATCTACTCATAAGTATCTATGCAGTAGTATATAACAGTGAACTTAGTTAGAAAACAACCTGTATAACAATTGGTTACTAATAAATAACATCTACAATTATCATTTTCTTAATTCCATTCACATTGATATTAGTATATGTATTAGATTTTGTTTAAAAAATTTGTATAATTATAATATTAGAGGCATTAAAAACAAATTAAAAATTCCTATAAATCAAAAAGATACAAATTCACTATAATTCGGAATTAAATTCACTATATATTTATTACCATCAAAAGTTGTATCCAAATTAATGACATTTGATGAATTGTCAAATTTTGTTTTTTAAAAATAATAAATTTTAATAAATGTATTATTAAAAATTATTATATTCTATCTCTTTTTTCTAATTTTATTTTATATCTCTCTTTAGGATGTAAAAAAAATTAAACGATTTTTATTATTATTTATTATATTTATTATTTTATAGAAAATAATTCAAATGATTTGAGGGATAAACTTCCGGAAAGGGGTTGTGAGCTATCAAGATGACGTCATCACATAACGGTACTAAATATCTCAAAGTTTCCGAAAATATAAGTTATTAGTCAAAAACAAAAATTTTAAACTACGGGGCTGCCACCTCCAAAATCCCTCTAAACAAATTACCAAAACCCAACTCAATATTGTATCCAAGCCTAAAATGCATTCTTACATTTTAAAATAAATATTTCAACTGGAAAACAAAAAGGCAAAACAAATTTATGAAAAATAAAGTATGAAAATGTATTTTTTAATAACATTATTGTGTCATTTTTTAGTTTATGTTCTCTGGTGGGGCTATTTGTCATTGGAAAGAATGTCAAAAGACCTTTCTATCAGTATCATAAAAAATACAGGGTGTTTTGGAAAGTTTCATACTTATAGTGATTTTTTTGAAAGTTCAAAATTTTTTTTTTTTTGTTTTAATTTTTCACTTGAATTTACAATATAATATCTCAAAAATGGTAGCACCGATTCAGATGAAACAAGATGTTTATGAAAGACAATATCATGTCCTACAATATTGTAAGATGTTGGTTCCAGTTTATTGTCTTACAGGAAAAATATAACATTTTAGATGGCGCCATCGCCACTAATAACTTATATAATCGGAAACTTTGAGATATTTAGTACCGTTATGTGATGACGTCATCTTGATAGCTCACAACCCCTTTCCGGAAGTTTATCCTGATTTGAGTTGTATTTACAATTTTTTTTGTTTATTTTGTTGTATTTAAAAATTAAAAAGAATATTTGGCATAATGAAAATGTATGTTATATTTTCATTAATTTTTAGCACATTTTCTTAAAAAAAAATTCCAAAAATTCCAAAACTAATTTTTTGTATCCATTCTGCCGTTTGACTGTTAGCAAAACTTTTATTCAGAAGAAAACAAAGAAATTAAACTTTTGATATATAAATACAATTAATAAAAAAAACTATATATTTTTAGTAGTAGATTATAATGTGGTCCTAAGGTTACAAGATAGATAGAAATACCATTCCTGGCTACGAGATAGATATAAGCTCTCAAGTTAATGATTCAATTTAGAATTCAATTTAATACCGTGCTCCTGATAAAAATAATTGCACACGTGGTATCCCATGATTAATAACAGCGTTACAACCCCTTAGAATTTTGATTAAAGTAGTTATTGTAATAGAAGAATCAAAGTAATAGCCGTGTTGACAGCTGATTTTCATTAATTATATATTGATCCGAAAAAAATTTACATCCTGAAAAATTTGACAATAGTCCGGATATAAGTAATTAATAAAGTATATAATTTAATATAATTAAGCTACCGCAGCCAAACCTCCAAACTTAATGCCTTCCTAGACAATTATCTAAGATTCAAAACTAATTTTAAAAGATGTATTCCTATTAACACAAACGTTTACAAATTATGCTTTTATCAAACTTTAAATTAAATACCTACTGCCTTTTTTAATAGTTATTATTTCATTAAATTAGTTCTTTTGCATTATTTAGAGCTTTTCATTTTACATTTTGCAATTTTTATAAAAATTAAACAAATCAAATAAAAATAAAAAAATAATAAATTCAATAAAACAAATAAAAAAGCTACCAATATTTCATTTACAAATGCATATACATACATACTATAAAACTAATTTAACAATATTATAAAACCTAGAATATAAAATTATACATATATTATTTTTCAAAATATAAATAATAAATGTGTGTGTGAGTTTTATTGATAAAAAAAAAAAAAAAAAAAAAAAACACAAATAAATTATTGTACACATAAATATAAATACAGTCTTAGTTATAATTTAAAAAATTAAACTAAAACTTAATGTGACAATATGAAATCAAAAAAACACGTGATATTTGAAATGAATAATTGCAATATGCAACAACAACAACAACAACATTATCAATATATTCAAAAGTTTAAACATCAAAAACAAATATATAATATATTTTGTAAAATGCCCAGAATTATATTATCAAGAGCATTTATTTTAGTGCTAGTTACTATTTTAATTAATATATCCTGTGTTCAGTGCAGCACGGATGATGATACAACATTAGAAGCCAAGGTCGGATCATATGCCGTTTTCAATTGTCAAATAGACTTTCCCTATGAATATGAAATACCATATGCGGTTTATTGGAGCAAAGATGTAAGTAAGTTTTATTTTTTTTTTTAAATATTAAATAATATTTATATATTTATTTTGTATATTACAATATTAATAATAATAAATAATGTTAAGTACGTTAAATAAAATAGTAAAATATAATAAAAAAATTACAGAAAAAAAGAACAATAAAAAAAAGATTATTCGATAAATACATTTTAGTGGTGGTTTGTTTTTGTTTATTTTATGTAAAATGGAGGTCATTATGAAGGCTAATATTTGCGAATTATTCTTTTATAATTTTTATTTATCGTTTTTTAAACACAATTATTAACTATGTTACTATAAAATGCTGAAATTATCTTGAATCTTAATTTTAAAAAGTTTTTTAAATTTTAATAATGCAGTGAAATGTCAAAAACGTGGTTAAGTAGGAAGGTTTAAAAGTTTGCTGATTTTGCTTTACTCTATACGTAACCTTTGGCTAAATAAATTAAGTTTAGATTTAAGACAAACGGAAGTGCTCACCAATGTATGTACTTTTGCGGAATTTTTCTATCGGTAGTGTTGCATTTAAATACACTGAAAGTTCATGCTTTCAAAATGAAACTTCAGTTGAGACCTTTGGGAACAGTTAGCACGTAGTTTTGTTTCAAACATAGGACTGGTCTATACAGTGTTTGATTTAATCTATAGGGTGTCCGAAATTTAAAAATAAGATTTAAAAATACCGAATCTTTACCCTTTTAAAACTAACTTTTGCATGATACCTTTGATAAAACAGTATACATTTAAATGTAGAATTTTATTTGAAGCATAGAGTTGCTATGTTGTTCTAATGTTTAATTTATTCTATTAGATCTATAAAATTCAAAGGTTACAAAGAACGGAGGTGATAAAGAAGATCATAAGTAGATTTAAATTCTTTTGGGGGTGGGATCTTTTTCAATGCTTTCCGTGATAACTGTTTTCAACTATACAGAAAGAGCATCTGCCATATGAGGTTCACAAGGTTCATTTGGCATCTCCATCTGGTTAATTTCATTTAGTACTGTAACTCTTCAGATATTATTTAGACGGCCGGCCGCATATTCTGTTCATTAGGGGTTCCATTTCAAAACTATGCGACTTATGTTGCTGTGATAATTTCTTAGCGTATGGCCTATTCAGCTCACTGTTTGCTTTTTTTATTGCCTCAGTATTGGTTTTTCTCCTTTAATTCTCCAAAGATCTTTGTTTATTAGACATTTGTTAATGAATACTTGCAGTTTCTGACTGATGTTGTTAAATACTAAAAGGAAACAAGTATAGGGAGACCGTCATTCAATCGATTGCTCGATGATGATTCGCAGCATGTTTGCTTGATGTATACAGCTTCTATGGGGAAGGAAGCTTGCTTGCTCATTGTTTAACTTTGGTTCCATTCCTTCTGTATTCGACCTGAAGTTCATACAGATAAAATTTCATCTGAAAGCAGTAAATAATTTTAATTTAAATTTTCCTTGAAACATAATTGTTTTTAAGGCACAGTTTGTACCCAATTTTAGTCAATGAATAAAAAAACTTAAACAAAGGAAGAATTAGTCCTGTGGTTCAAGTTTTACATAATTTACTAGATAATTTAAAATGACTATTTCTGCTTTCTACTTAAGAAATGAAATTATGTATGAAATTTTGTTATGCCGTTGTTTGATTAAATAATTTTAATTTCAATTTAAAATTATAAATTTTTTGATAAATTGCATTCCAGCAGTTTTTTATTCATTATTAAAATAAGAAAGACAAAATAAAAGATAATTTTTAATTTAGTTTAGAGTTAAGTTAACATAGAAGCAAAAATTTAATTTCGTTTAAGTATAAATTAGGTTTCTAAGTTCCAAAGCAATTCGTAATAATACTATTTGAATTTAAATTGAATGAATAAATTAACATGCTAAGGCAGTAGAATTTATGCACTAATTCAAAAACAAATGAAGCAATGTTGATGAAATGCTAATTACAAAAGAACCTGGGCTTCATATTCTGAGAGATGTGATATTTGGACAAAGCCAATTGCAAACGGACATATTTACAAAATTATTTTGTTTGTGTTATTGATTTTCTATATCTGAAATATAAAATGACCACAAAAAAGTTTTTATTATACCTAATTAAGTCATTTTATTTTGGAGAATACCGAAACATTGAATTTGAAAATTAAATCTCTACAAGTTTATGAGAAGTACTGTTTTAACCAAATTTAAAGGTACTATCATTATTACTTACGGAGTTATGCTTGCTTAGCGTTTGATAGTTATCGTAACCTCATCTTCTTTTCGTTTGGTGACTGTCCTTTTTTCTTATTCACCATAAACTTCATCAACGTATGTAAGAACACTTTATTTTAGAAAATCGAATACCTTATTTTTAGATTACAATAAGCGTAATTTTTATTTATTTAAAGAACTTATTTAGAGGCAAAAGCCTTTTCTTGATATTTTTCTGGCGTAATCTTAAATATTTACATGAGCGTTAAATTAAATGCTTTGTGTTGAAATTTTCTACATAAAAAAAAAAATAATATTTAATTAATGTAAATAAATTGAAATAGCTTTCAGTAATTACATGAAACTTATAATAATGAAATTTTTACATTTTTAGCACATTTTCAAAAAATTTTGTAAAAATGTGCCTATATAGCTTCACTCTGTCCGTCCGTCTGTCCGTATGTTTACAAAAACTTTTACACCGTTTGAAATAGAGTAAAGAAATTTTAACCATGGGTAGTTTTTGCAAAAAAAATAATTTCGTAGAAGAATTTTTTTCTGTAGCTCCACCTGTTACGGGGCTACAGCCCCCCAAAGTTGAAAAAAGCCCTATATTTAAATGGTTATAACAAGAGTTCTGTTAAATATATTTTCAATCTAAAAACGGCAAACGATAGCTGGTTTCATAAACTTTATAAATTTTTTACAGGCAAATGTTTAGGGTTACCAGACGGTACTAAAATTTAACATTACACAAAACTCCATTTTTGCAAAATTTTTGACCACACATATCTTCTGAACGGTTCAAGCTAGGGTCTTGAAATTTGAAATTGGGAGAAGTTAGATAATCAGAAATTTGTAGGAGTCGGTTAACAAAATTTTTTTGTCAAGCCCCCTATTTAGGAGCTATAAGGGCTCGAAAATTGAAATTTTGCTATTTTTAAACACCTGTAACTTGAATACATGTCCAATTTTTTTTTTATTAATATACAAAATTTGAAGGTCCAACATTATATTTTAACATATGTTAAAGGTTTTTCTTAAATTTAATAACGGTTCCTTAAATTGAAGAAAGTGTCTCTCAGTTTTACCCATTTTTTCTTAGATAATAAAATTCTAAGTAAATTTCCAAATTTTGGTTTAATTCCTTGAAACTACAAAAATGGAGAGGGAGGGGGGGGGGGTTAGATGAAGTTAGATCCTTGAGAAATTTGGCAACCTTCCCCATTGAAGGGCTATTAGAACTTTCAAATAAAATATTTACTTTTTTTATAAGTAAGCAGTAACTTAGTCAGCAACGTATATATTTCCTTAAACGTTAATATTGAAGCTTGGACATTATATTCCGATAAAATACTTAGTATGAAACACTATATTATTTTGAAAATGTGCTTTTTTAAAAACCCTTGGTTTTTTATCATTACTTGTTATTATTGCATTCATATTCAAGTTTAATTTTAAAACACAGGAAAGAAATATGAAAAGTTTATATAATTTATATTCAAAGTTATTTAGGAAACTTGATTAAAAAGCATTACTTTATAGGGTTAAATTTAAATTTAAACTTATTGTATCATAAAGTTGCTAATTGTATTGAATTTTCAAACAATTTTAGAATAAAGATGCTACGAAATAAGTTACAAAGTGAAAACGAATTAATTTTGTCGGAAAATTTTGTTTTAAAATTATTTTATTATCTCGAATACTCCAGTTTATCTGTTAACTTCCCTATGAGCCAGATGCAAAATTGTTCACCCAAATTAGCTTCAATATTAATGCATTGCAAATGATTTTGTCGTTTTTGTGATCTGTCGTTTACAATTATTAATATTTCGATAAACTTTCGGGAAAAAGAGGAAACCCTATTTTACAGCCTGAACAATATTGCATTTTTAATTTATTTTTGGTCATATGTTATACTAATGAAACCTAAGACCTAACTTAGGTCATAACATTAGACTGCCGTTTATCTATAATTTTAGCTCATTGTTAATTACGACGTTGAGCAGAGATTTGTCATTAGCTTGTTTTTGTTCTATCCATTAAATCGCTTCTTATTTCTTAGTTTAGATTATTTATAACATTACAAAATATCACTAAAATAACTTAAAATATTTTCAAAACTTTTTAATATTTCAGGATAAACAAATTTTCTCAAAATATTTTGAAACAACATCAGTGAGTGACCGTTATGCTGGTAGATTACATTTAGTAGAAAATCACGAAGACTATGGCAGAGCTTCATTAAATTTATCAGCAATACGAGAATCAGATCAAGGATGGTATCATTGTCAAATAAATTTTCCGAATCGAACACCCAGTTTTCGTAATAATGGATCATGGCATCATTTAACAGTTGAAGGTGATTTTCTTAAAAAAATTAATCATTTTACTAAATATATTTTAATGAAAAAACAAAAATTAACAATTTTAATTTTAAAAATTTATAGGTGGTTCTCTAATAAAAATTCCTCCAGTAAATATTACATTAATGGAAGGACAAACAGCAATTTTCCATTGTTTTATGAAACATCCAGATATATCAACAGTTGTATGGTTAAAAGATGGTAAACCAATACGTGATACAATTGATTTATGGAATAGAGCAAAAGTTGATCCAGATGGTAGTTTAAGTATTGATCCGACAATGATGAGTGATTTGGGTGAATATGAATGTCAAGTTCAAGATGATCAGACTGGGGAATTACAAATAGCAAAAGCATTTTTAAATATTCAATGTAAATATTAAATTAAATTTAATTTTTTACAATAAAATTTTTTAATTTGTTTCAATTACAATATGATATTTTGTTGTTGTTGTTGTAGATAGAGCAAAAGTTATATATTCATCACCAGAAGTTTATTTACCATATGGACAACCAGCAATGTTAGATTGTCATTACAGAGCTAATCCACCACTTAAAAATATGCATTGGGAAAAAGATGGTCTTTTATTTGATTCATACAATGTTCCAGTGAGTCATTAAATATATTTTTTTTTATTAAATTTTTTAAGCCAAGTTGGCATTTAGTACCCAAAATAAGGTCATCAAAATTATTTTTACATTGTTACAGTTCATAAAATTTTATTTTTAGGGTGTTTATAAAAAAAACAACGGAAGTTTATTTTTTTCAAAAGTTGATGAAGGTTTTTCGGGAGCATACACATGTACACCATACAATGAACTGGGAACAGATGGACCATCACCAGTAATAAATGTTGTAGTACAAAGGCCGCCAGTATTTACAACACAACCGAAAGCAATATATATACATAAATTAGGTGAAGATGCGCAATTATCATGTGATGCTATTGATAGAGATGATCATCGTCGGCCAGTTATTGTTTGGACAAAAGTATGTAAAAAATTTTAATTAAATTAAAAAAAAAGAAAAAAACAAAAATTGTATTGGGTTGTGGCTAATTTTTTTATTGTTGTAAAATAGAAAAAGCAATTTTTTAAGTTTTACATCATTTTCAATCATAAATTATTTAAGTTTGTGAACATAAAAAAAAATGGGTTTTAACTCAGTTTCTCTTAAAAAACATTTATAATTAAATACTAAAAAATCGCTTCAATAATTTGAAAAAGCATTTCATAGATACTTTTTTTTACTATGGGTGTTAAACTTGAAGTTTACTTCTTCTAAAAAAAAACCGTGTGTTTTCATACTATAAATTTGATAGTCAATAAAATAAAATAATTTTTTTTGCTTTTAAAAAAAGTTGCAATTCATAAAAGGAATATTAACGAGGAAGAGTGTAGTAGAGTAAACTGTGTCATCTCTGGGATACCCGTATGAACGTAATATAAACATTATATCATCCTGTTAATTACTTTTGTAAAAATTTCAAACATTTAGCTTTATTATGTATAAGGTAATGCTCATGTGAAATATGAAGTTGTATGGCAACAACTCGAACCCACTGCAGAAGACCAACCAAGTTTTGCAGAAATTTTGGCTATAAAACTAAACTTTAACTCATATAAAAAAGAAGTTTACCCGTAGATCAAATGGCTGGATTTCAATAGCGATGATTGCATAAAAAGAATTTGCGAAAATTTCAAAACCCTAGCTCCTTTATTTTTTGAGTGCGGACGAAGGAACATACATAGCTAAATCGACTTATTTTTTGATACTGATCCGATCCATACACTTTAGTCTATATTAACCCCCTCCTCTCCACCCTTTGACCTTTAGTCATACGGGTATAAAAATACAAAAAACTTCCTATTAACTAAAAATCTAATCGATTATTTCAAAACTTAAGAACGAAACCTTAAAAATAAACTGGTCTAAAAGATAAACTAGTTCAAAAATGTCTAAAATTTTTAAAGAATTTTTTTTTTAGTTGATAAAAATTGAACTAGTTTATCAAAGTTAAATATATTTGATTCTGTAGTATAAAATAAAATTTAGATTCCTCTGGATCCCTAGCTCAAATTGGAAATTGGATACTTTGTTTTTGTATTCTTTTATTTTCAATTACAAACAATTTAAGTGTTTTAAAAATTTCATTTTATTTTTATTATCACATATAGGAAGATAATTCACCTCTGCCAGATGGGCGATATAGATTAGAAGGTGGAAATATAACAATAATTAATATAACAGAATCAGATCGTGGTATTTATCAGTGTTCGGCAACAAATGATGCTGCAACAATAACAGCTAAAACGGAACTAATGATTGAAAATGTTGCACCACGACCACCATATAATTTGTCTGCAAATAGTACAGAGACTGAAATTTCATTACGATGGCAACCAGGTAAGAAAATTTTTACAATATTAACGAAAAAAACATAAAATATATATATATATTTTAGGTCAAATAAGACCCAATTTAGAATATACAGTTATGTATAGATTAGCGGATGCACCTGAATGGCGAATTGCTCGTGTTGGTATTAAACTTCAATCAATAATTAAAAATTTAAAACCTGGTACTGATTATGAATTTATGGTATTAAGCCAAGATCCATCTGGTGATGGAATGTTCAGCCGATTATTTCGATATGCAACAAAACGTAAGCCAACAGAATAATAAAAAATAAAACACAAATATTGAAAACATCTTAATAATTCTATATAAAAAAAAACCCTTTTTAAGCTAATATAAACGATTACATCGAACCAGAGCAATATCATGCACCAGCAGCATCAACTGCATCAATACCACAATTCTCTGAAATTGGACCACCACTAAATTTAACCGTACAGCCAAGATCAAGAGGTTATGTTTTATTATGGGAACCGCCAAGTAGTGGAACTGATCAATTACGTTTTTTTAGTATTAAAACATGGCTAGAACCAGAACATAAACTTTACGCTCATGATAACACCCATGATACTCATTTTCTTTTAGCGAATTTATTAGATGGTGGTGTATATACTGTACAAGTATTTAGTATTTCTGAAAATAATGAAGAAATTGGTAGCAATACTGTTAGAATTGATGTCCCAAATACAAGAAGAAAAAAAGCTGTACTAATTGGATCGGCTGTTTCCATAATTTTTCTTATTACTGCCTTTAGTTTGGGTCTTTACGTAAAAAGAACATGTTTAAAAAAAGTTAAATCAAATGGTGAAAAACTTGGAGGCTAAAACGATATTCATGTTTAATTTTTTTTAACATGAGCATGCATTTTAGAACTTTCAAATTTAGATAATAATATACAATATATAAATTTCAAAATAATTTTGTAAACATTAATTATACTAATTTTAACAATTTAAAAAACAAAAAAGATTATAATTTCAATTTTAATATAAAATTTAAAAAAATAAGTTAACAAAATGAAAAGGTTTACATACAAATTTATAGTAAAAATAAATTTATTAATTATTATTTTTCAGATTTAAAAATTACATTTTTGCTATCAATTAAATTCAAATTAATTGAAAAAACATAGAGATTCTTTAATTAAATCGTTTGCGTTCATAATATGTAAAAGAATAAAAAAAATTTTAATAAATTATAAGTTTCAAATAAAATAAAGATTTATTTTAATTAATTTTAGTTAACTGTAAAATTACTTTATATAAGATACTTAATAAACTTTTACCAATCTTAAGATGGAAAATTAAACACCTAAAATTTTCAAAACCCTTTTTAATTTAATATTAATTTTTAAAAGTTAACCCCATTTTCATATGTGGAATAGAAATATAGTAGATCTGATGATTTTGAATATATGAAAATGAATGTCAAATGTCACAATTGAAAGTTTTTCATAAATGATATATGACTATTCTAAATTCTAGTAGATGTCAAAATCAAAAAATAATATTTTAGTAGGTAACAAATTTTTGTAGTACTTTGTTTTGTTTTTCTTACTTATTTTTAAGTTTTTGTTGAGATGTGGCAATTTTAATTGCAACAACTGATTATAAAATTTCGTATTTTGTTTATCAGAAGTTTGGGTCTGGTTTCATTCTGTAGTAGAATCTGAAATTGAAAAAAAAGATTAAAAAAAGTTCCAAAAAAGAAAGAATTTTTCAGTATATTATAAAAATAATTAAAGGTACAAAGCACATTTTATAAAAATTTAAAAGTAGCTGCTTTTCAATCGAAAAGTCACGGGTTCAAATCCTGGTCAGATAAAATTTAATAAAAAAAATAATAATTGATATCGTAATAGTTATCATAATATAAAATAAATTAAACTGCCGCATCTGAAACGGAAAGGCAGATTATCATACAAATTTGGGACAGTATTTTTTCTTGTTGTCCTTACGTTCCTAAAGTTTCAAAAGAATTTGAATTGTAGTTCGGATACCATACATACACCTAAAAAGTATATCTTCTAAATTATTAAAGAGATGAACTCTGGTATTGTGCGTTCTGTGGTACTTATTTCATTAAGATTGTAGATAGATTCGAGTTCAGATGACTGCCACTCATGTTATTAAAAGCAATGGTGAAAAAACTAAGAATGATGATGAAACTGCAAATACTTTCAATAATTTTTTTACTGAAATAGGAAAACGTATTAAAAACAAGTGATGAAAAAAACCAAGGGTTTTTAAAAAAGTACATTTTCAAAGTTATATTGTGTTAAAAACTCAGTTTAATTTTGGAAATATATACTATGGGGGAATAAGTCACTGCTTACTTGTAAAAATAGTAAATTTTTAATTTTTAAGTCCTAATAGCTCTTCAATGGGGAAGGCTACCAAATTTCTCAAGGATCTAATCTCACTCATTACCCCCTCTTTCCCTCTATTTTTTTAGGTTCTAGGAATTAAACCAAAATTTGGAATTTTACTTAGAATTTTATTATGTCAAAAATGGATAAAACGCTTTGTTCAATTTAATGAGAGACGCTTTGTTCAATTTAAAGAACCGCTTTCGAATTTAAGAAAAACACTTAACATATGTTAAAATATAATATTGGACCTTTAAATTTTGTATATTAATAGAAAAAAATTTGGACAGGTATTCAAGTTACAGGTGCTTAAAAAAAGCCAAATTTCAATTTTGGACCTCTTAGAGCTCTTAAAAGGGGGGCGCAACAAAAAAATTTTCTTAACCGACTCCTACTAATTTCTGAGGATCTAACATATCCCAAAATTTCAAGTTTCTAGCTTGAGCCATTCAGAAGTTATGTGGGGCCAAAAATTTGCAAAAATTTAGTTTTGGATAACGGTAAATTTTAGTACCGATGGCAACCCAATGAATAAGTTTTTTAACAGTTTGTAAAGCTTATGAAAGCAGCTATCTTTCGACGTTTTCAGATTGAAAAAATACTTCATAGAACTTTTGTTATAACGTTTTAAATAAAGGGTTTCTTCCAAATTTAAGGGGCTGTAGCTTCGTAACGGGTGGAGCTACAGAAAAAAGTTCTTCCATGAAATTATTTTTTTTGCAATACCTACCCGTAGTTAAAATTTCTTCTCTCTATTTCAAACGGTGTAAAACTTTGTGTAAACATACGGATAGACAGACAGACGGACAAAGTTTAAAATTAAGAAAAACCTTTGACACTGGTTGACACTTCTGTTTTGGAGCTTTCAATTTTGTGTATAAATAAAAAAAAATATTGGCAGGTGTTCAAGCTATAGGTGTTTAAAAGCTAAAATTATAGCAAAATTTAAGGTTTTGGACCCCTTACAGCTCCTAAACAGGGGGAGTAACAAAAAAAAATTCTTAACTGACTCGTACTTATCTCTAAGGATCTAGCTTCTCCTAAAATTTCAAGTTTCTAGATTGAGCCGTTCAGAAGTTATGAAGAGCGAAAAATTTTGCAAAACTTAGTATTAGATAACGGTAAATTTTAATACCGAATGGTAACCCTATACATTTGGCTTTTAAAAGTTCGTAAAGCTTATAAAAGCAGCTGTATTTTACCGTTTTCAGGTTGAAAATATATCTTATAGAACTCTTGTTATAACTATTTAAATATAGGGCTTTTTCCGACTTTGAGGGGCTGTAGCTCCGTAACGGGAGGGGTAATAGAAAAAAGGTTTAAACATTAAATTATTTTTATTGCAATACCTACCCGTTGCTGATATTTTTATGTCAATCGTACGTAAAAAGGGACGGACGGACGGACGGACGGAGTGAAACTATATAGGTACATTTTTACAAAATTTTTTGAAAATGTACTAAAAACATTCTAAATACCAACGATTTTACTAATTGCTCACAAAATTTATATAATAGTAAATCGTTGTTTCTTATTTCAGTTATAGAACCAGAAATCCATCAAATTATTATGAATTTAAATAAAAATGCAAATCCAGGATTGGATAAAATTACAGTGAGAGATCTACAGCCAGGGCCGGCGCTTTCATATGCACAGTATGCACAGTAAAACAGGGCGCCAGAATTTAAGGGCGGCAAATTTTCAATTGAAATTAAAAAAAAAAAATTTTTTATCTAACAAAAAATTATATAATAATAAAATAAGTATTGAAAAAATGTATTCGAAATTTGTTTTTTCAATATCATATAAAATAAAGCATGTTTTATTTTTTACCTATCTACATTTTATAATTTAAGGAACAGCGATTTTTTGGTGTTCATTTGTATTTATTGTGGTTATCAAATTTTTTCCATAGATTAGAGAATAAGAAAATAAAATAATATAAGTTCTCTGTCACAGCAGCTATCATAAAAATATTGAAAGAGTAATTTATTTTTCTCTTTTCTAAATTCTTCTAATAAGTAATAACATTCCTCCTAACATTCATATTAACAAGCTATTGAACAAAATTATCAATTTAAAAAAAGTGCACCTTATACAACAACAAAATCTTATAAGACCAAAAAATAACATTTTTATTTTTGTACTACATTTTCTAATTTAAGGAACAGTGATTTTTTGGTGTTCATATGGCTTATTGTGGTTATCAAACTCTTTCCATAGAATAAGAAAATAATATAAGTTTTCTTTCAACAGCAGCTATCATAAAAATATTGAAAGAGTAATTTATTTTTCTCTTTTCTAAATTCTTCTAATAAGTAATAACATTCCTCCTAACATTCATATTAACAAGCTATTGAACAAAATTATCAATTTAAAAAAAGTGCACCTTATACAACAACAAAATCTATAAGACCAAAAAATAACATTTTTATTTTTGTACTACATTTTCTAATTTAAGGAACAGTGATTTTTTGATGTTCATATGGCTTATTTTATTACAGAATCAGAAATGAGAAAATAAAATAAGTAAATAACATACTACTCTTTCAAATTTCAATATAAATTATTGAAATAAGAGCAATTTATTTTTATTCTTTATCTTTTATTCTTTTCTTTCTTATTCATTATTCTCTTAAATTTTTCTTTGATTATGTTGTATTCTTATTCTTTTGATTCTTACTTTATTAATTGAGATTTGAGAACATTATAATAATAGCTGTGTGTAATGTGTATATATAATACATATAAATATAATACTATACTAATACTACATATATTTGTATAAATATACAAATACCATGGTCCATGCATGATTAGAGAATTAGAACAAAAAACATTATTAATTCTTAAAAAATGTTAAATGTTATTATTTTTAGTAGGTACATGAAATATTTTTATATGGTGGAACAAAAAAAAAACACTGTTCTGTGTGTTATTTCTTAAAAAATGTTATTATTTTTAGTAGGTACGTACATGAAATATTTTAATATGGAGGAACAAAAAAAAACACTGTTCTGTCATCTGTGTGTTATTTTCTTAAAAAATGTTAAATGTTATTATTTTTAGTAGGTACATGAAATATTTTTATATGGTGGAACAAAAAAAAAACACTGTTCTGTGTGTTATTTTCTTAAAAAATGTTATTATTTTTAGTAGGTAGGGTAGAGGCACTAGTATCCGAACAGTTAACATATTTTTTAACTTTAACTTTACTTTATTTTTTAACTATGAAGGTTAGGGCAAATATTTGAAATGATTTTAAAATTGAAGATTGTTTTTAATAATATTAAATTGGTTAAAAAAAAGTTAAATATATATTTTTATTATTAATTATGTTTTTTGAAATAATTACGATAAGTACTAGTACCCGAACAGTAGAATTCAATTTCCGAACACTTTTATTCTAGTATCCGAACACAGAAGATTTCATAATATATTAGTTGTTTTTAGATTGCAAAATTAAAAACAAAGTTATTATTGTTTTAAAATTATATATATATAAAAATATATCTTTAATTCATGTATTTTACTCTTGCATTTAATGGATATAATCCACATTTACGGAACCAATTTTTGTGGTGGCTACTTTATCATTATTTTTTATAATGGTCTGATTTAAAAGTGGGCAGAACTTGGTTTTTGTAAGTGTTTGTCCTAAATTTTGCGATTGCCATTCGCGAACAGTGTGTTTCTAATCGGATTTCAAAGATTTATTAAAAACACAAACGTCCGCTGGCTGCATAATATGTGTAGCATTTGGTGGTAATGCGTACAAAATAATCTGCTCTTTAGAACAAAACTCACACCATTGAGCAATTTGTGTCTCCTCCTCAGTTGTTAAATAAGGATCTGACCCCATTTTTGTTGGTTTTTCACCAACTCTTTCCTTTTAACCTATCAAATAGCGTTGTTGGTTATAAGCCATATTTGGCAACTGTTTTTCTTATATTTAATTTATTAACACGAATATCTTCTAACGCTTTTGATAAGATATCTGCATTCATTCTTTGAAAAAAGCAATAAGTAATAAGAAACATTATTTTCTCTACTACGTGACAAAATATCTCAGATACGTGACAAAATATAAACAAAATAAAGTTATTCGGATACTGAAATTTGACATTTTTCTCATATTTTTAGAATCCGAACAGCCTGTTCGGAAACTAAAAATATGGAAAATTTCGGTTTCAGTATTCGAACAGTGAATATTTTGCTAAAAATAGCTGTTATTTATTTATTTTAATATCTTACGACACAAATGAAGTATATTTCAATAAATACAAATCATTTTCGTATTATATAAATCAATAGATAAGTCTAGAAAACTAACTTTTTTTATTACGTCGCACTATTTTTTTTGCAAGCAAAACGCAACTTCGACTATCACACATAGACTTCCAAACACAAAATGATGTATAACTCTGGCAACAAAGGATTAATTCAATTGAAACTTCATAAGATTTAGTAAAATACATTTAGAATTATGTTGTAATATTTATTTTATATTGTTATCTTACAAAATTTCTTATTTATTTAAAGAAAACAAACATAGTGTTCGCACACTAAAACTGTTCGGATACTAATGCTTCTACCCTACGTACATGAAATATTTTTATATGGAGGAACAAAAAAAAAACACTGAATTATAAATAATTATATTTATAATCTATAGAATAGAGTATAGAAATAATAAAAAAAAAGTTTTATAGTACCTACCTACTAGATTAGCATGTTAATTTTTTTTAATGCATTTTTTATTTAAACTGCCTTTTTAATGTCAAATCAAATTATTTTTCAAATATTATTAATTAAATACATATAATACATATTAATTAAAACATTTGAAAAATTTAAATATCTAAATTCTCATTTTTTAAAAGTTATAAAAATTTTATTGTTTGATTGTTTTTTTTTTTAAATTTAGTGCAGTAAAGCTTAAAGATATTGTAATTTGTAAGAAAAACCTACTTTCTCCACTATTGAAACATTAGAATTTATATTTGAAAAAAAATTAGAAATACCTATTATTTCCCAATTTAGTTATAGCTTTAAAAATTCAACAATACGTATTACAGTAGTTTCAGCAGAACGTAGTTTTTCAAAATTAAAAATTATAAAAAATTATTTGAGAACAACAATGACTCAAGATAGATTAGTAGGATTAGCAACTACCTATATCAATTGAAAGCGAACTTCTTGAAAATTTGGACTACGAAGAATTAGTTAACGACTTTGCAAAAATAAAAGCGCGTAGAATTAAATTTTAGTATTTTAAATTTTTTCATAATGTTTTAATTAATTTTAACTTTTTTAATAATTTGTTATCGGTTAAAATTTTTGTTATTGAGGATTATACCTCCGTGGGACACCTCTTTAAAAAAAATGCTTTGAAAGTTCTACCTCAAGGATGATGTGGAAACGAACTTTTCCAGGGCGGCGTTTTCAAAAAGTGCACAGGGCGCCAAAAAGCGTAGCGCCGGCACTGTCTACAGCTGGTCAATATTATAGCCCAACCTGTAGTTAAACTGATAAATGAAAGTTTCACTAATGGTATATTTCCTGATTCGTTCAAAAAAGCATATTTAGTTCCTATTCACAAAAGTGGGTCAAAAGAAGATTTTGGTAACTATAGACCAATTTCGATTCTAAACTCAATTTCAAAAATATATGAAAAAGTTATTAATTCAAGAATAAGAAGTTTCATTTCTAAAATAATAGGCTTTGATGCTAATTAATACGGTTTCTTAGAAAAAAGTGGTACAGATTCAGCTATTACAGCAACTTTGGAACATATTTATGATGCGTTGGATGACGGCTACTATGTTGGCGCAGTTTTTATTGACTTAACAAAAGTATTTGATATGGTAAGTCATTCCAGACTTATAAGATTGCTAAACAACTTAGGAATTAGAGGTAACAGTAATCTCTTAATAAAAAGTTATTTGACAAATATAACCCAATGTGTTAGAGCTAATGAAGTATAAGTGATGAACTAGTAATAAAAACAGGCGCACCACAAGGTTCATTACTGGGGCCGTTATTATATTTGCTGTATATAATGGACTTACCTAAAAACAATATAAAGTCAAAATACAACATTTATGCGGATGACACTAACCTTATAGCAAAAGCGAAAACATTAGAAGAGCTTCAAAATGTACTAAATGACAACTTAAAGATATATCGCAGTTGACTGGACTAAAATAAATTATGTATAAATGCGAAAAAACTAATTTTATGATATTCAAAATGCAAAAGAAAACAAATGATAATATTACGCTTAAGGTAAAAGATACTATAATAGAACAAGTTAATAATGTTAAGTACTTGGGAATGATAATTGATGAAAACTTAAGATGGGATAAATATATAAAAAGAATTAAAAAAAAAATTATTCCTATAACAATGGCTGTCAGAAGAATGGGGAGTATTCCGAATTATGCTGCTAAACTTATATATAATGGCCATATATTATCAAGAATTAGGTATAATATATGCAGTTGGAGTCATTGTTCATATTTTTATAAAAATCAAATGAGTGTAGTAATAAATAGAGCCCTCAAAACTTTATTTGATTTGAATATAAGAACCAGAACTAATAATTTATATAAAATAATTGATACATTGAATATTATAAAAATGTAAATACATGTATAACATCCTGAACAATAATATTAAGTCAAAACTAAAACTTCAAAATAGGGAGAATATTCATAAATATCTAACCAGAAACAGGAAAAATATCGAAACTTCTAAAGCCAAAACAACGTTGAAGCAAAAAAGTCTAAAATGCAGCGCAATAAAGCTTTTCAACTCGCTACCGGTAAAAATTAAAAATTGTCAGAATTTAAACATATTTAAAAGTAAACTTAGAAAATTTGTAAAAAATCTTAGAAATTAATCTTTGAAATTTGAAAATTAAAAAAAAAAAAATATTAGAAATTAAAAAAATTGTAAAAAATCATAAGCTATTAAATGTTAATTATAAGCTGTAGTTTTAGAATTTACTTAAATTCTTATACATAATTTTATATATTTTTGTACAATTATTTGAAATTAAAAAAAAATTGAATAAAAAAAAAAATAAAAACAATTAAGAAGAGACATTTCTAATACTTTTTAATACATTTATTAGTGTACAACTATTAACGGTTTATCCGTAGTCTACAAATCATACTAACCTTCTGCTCTTTCGTTTTATAACATATAAATTATTATATTTATTTATAATCATTTAGAAGTTGTATTATACTTAATACATCTTTGAAGCTAAAAATTGAAAGCTGTAATAAAGTGCAATTAAACATTTTTCTAATTTGAAATCTGATTTAAATTTTTTGTGAACAAGATAATATTTAAATTTTTGTTTAAGTTATAAATTATTAAACAAAATTTGCCAACATCATCCAATAACTATAAATAGTTTTAGTTATCTGAAAAACAAGTCTCTATATAGAAATGATAGTATTTAAGTAACAAAAAAAATAAAACAAACAAACCTGAAGTGCAGTACTAACTGATAATGGTGTTACTCCACCAATAGTAAAAATAACTTTCTTTTGTGAACGCAATAACATAAACAGAATTACTTTTTGATGTTTAACACTAAGACGATACCATTCTATATCATAAATCATATCAATAACTTCATCTGCCTAAAATTAAATCGCGTATAAAGGAATATTCAGTTCAAGAGCTAAATAAAAATTTTACCGAATTTTCCCATAAAGTACCAACAACACAATATGTATAAACACAAGTCAAATTTCCCAGAGTAGCTTGATGTGCTATAGGCCAATCACTGGTCATACCTATAAAAATACTGATGAATGCCCCCACAACACTAGTAGTAATTTCAGTTGTAACAAGCCAAAAAAACATTTGCGTAGTCAATTGATTGAAGCTAAATTTTAAAAATAGAATTCAAAAGATTATATATAGTTATAGATTAAATATAGATCATAAATGATTTAATACACACGCAGAGCAAGTTTCTAGCCAA
This sequence comes from Dolichopus griseipennis, assembly GCA_963082915.1. NCBI lineage: Eukaryota > Metazoa > Arthropoda > Insecta > Diptera > Dolichopodidae > Dolichopus > Dolichopus griseipennis. Next base: position 65,682,467 of record OY720444.1, on the reverse strand, counting down.
TCTACTAGCTCTTTCACTTCAATTCTATTGTCTCCATTATCCTTAAGCATCTCATTAAAATCCTTTATTTTCTGTCTTAGAATATCCGTCAACAAACACATACTTAATGCATAGATTACAAAAAAAACATCTGCAACATTATTACCAATACCACCAAGAAAAATGCAAATGCAATGTATTATATACAATGTAAAAAACCCTGTATCTGTGTCTTTATCTATACCGGGTAATAAAAAATTGATTGGTAAAACTTTTCTTTGTTTAAAAACGTAATAATATATTGGGGCAATCCACATTGAAAATATTGCCCCAAAATATACGCTATTATTCAATATAATTGCCATTTTGTATTTTTGAATATACTTTGATAAAATATTCCTATAAGTTTCAGTTTTAGAAAAGTCTCTATAGATATCCTTTAGTTGATTAGATGAAGATAAGAATCCTTTACTATAATACATTGCCGTTATCAATTTTACGACAGCCTTGAAAGTTAGATTGATCAATCTTATGGCTTTTTTTTTCTGCAGTTTTTTTTACTTACCTGTACAACAACGCCAGAAACACACAATGTTTCGCAAGATTTTTTCCAATCATCACGAATAGAAAGATTCATTGTGTAAACAACCATCACAAAATAAGTCCCACAGAAAGAAAACATTAAACATACAACCCAATCTGGTTTATATGGTTTGAAGACATTTACACCAACCATAGCTGCACCTATTTGACCTAAATGAAGTATAAATTTAAAACTTTCGTATGGTAGACTTTCTTTAGTTTTAGAAACCATGTTGTTTGACTTTTAATTAGAATTAATGTGTATCTAATTCATAGGATTAAAGCGTACTAATTTATAAAAGTTATTTTATTGCATATTAGTCTTTTGGCATTTTTAGGTAATGAATAAATAAAAGCAATAATTAAAAATTATATGGTTATCTTAATATTGACGGGTAATTAAAAATTTATATAACTGAAAATAAATTTTTAGGAAATAATATAATTATATATTATTATCTCACATAATTCATTATATATAAAAATTCTTAATAATATATCGTCTACACGGCTGGGTGGCACTGGTGTTAGAGTTTAGGCCTGCCATTCGAAAGGCTTACGTTTTAATTGAAGTGGAGAAACTTTTATTTATTCGTCGACTGAACTACCATTTGCTAACTGGGTTCAAACTAATAGTTTAAGCAATATTTAATAAATACACCTTTCGGATCTTTTGGAACTATATAGCACTTTCTGATGTATTAATTGTATATGTAATTCATTGAGAATCATGACCTTCTGTTCCAACAAATAGTGAAGAATATGGAATTTAAAAGTAACTAGATATTAAATACCTATTTATTCTCCTTGTACGAACGTAATTCGTAGTTCGTAGTTATAAATTTAGTTAGTGAAATATGTGAAATTTTCTTTCCTTAAATTGTGTAAAATTTGAATATTCATACTTGTTTAGACGGGTATCCCAGAGTTGGCACAGCCTACTCTTCTTTATTTCTCATTGTTTAAAATTAATTCATTAAAAGTGCTACGTTGTGTTGTACGATACATTAAAAGTGCTACGCTGTGTTGTGCGATACATAAAGAAACAATTAAATTGAATTGCCTGAGGTATAAAATGTTTTAATTATTTAAAATTCAATAAATTAAAACATTAATTGTCACATAAATATTTTATTATATTGCGTTTCAAATGATATATTTAATTATCAACTAGTATAGCCTTGTCCTCGAAATTCGAGCTATTTTTGCTTTTAAATCTACATAAAAAATTCGTGTTGTGTAATTTATATTAGACTAATGTTACACGAAAAGTTATTCTTTTGCCTATACGTAATAAAAATTATTGCAACAATTTTGTTGCACTTGAAATTTGCTTAAAAAAAATATATATAATTTTTTCAATTATTTAAACGTTGTTAAGTATTTTTGTATTTTAGTCCTATATGTTAAGCCGCATTAAAGAGAGTATAATTTGGTACAGTTATTATACAAAAAAAGCGGTTTAAATTCTAAATATAAATATTGTTCTAACATTTAATATATGTATATTAAATGTTAGAACAATATTTAATTATATATATGTATATGACATATACATGTATTTACTGAAGTCAAGTAGCCAAAATTGGAGTTAATGCTGTCCTTCATATAGGAAACTGTATTTTTTTTCTAAACATTTTAAATTTAACTATTCCTATCTAAATCTTATATCCTTGCGACTAATATGCTTTTTTATAAGCAAAGAAGTAATATATGCAATAGCGATTTACTAAAATGACAGCTAAATACTGTTACAGTAATTTTTATTACCATAATGCTATTTGGCTTTTATTATTTTTTCAATAACAGCAAAATAGCTTTTTGGAAAACTTATTTGTTACTCTAGTAAACTGGCAATAAGTAAAGTGTTTTTATTTTAATTACCATATTGCATAATTTTGGCATTAGCTACGACGAGGAAGAGTGTAGTTGAGTAGACTGTGTCAACTGTGGGATATTCGTATGACCGTAACATATACATTATATCATCCGATTAATTACTTTTGGCAAAATTTTAAACATTCAGTTTTATTAGGTGCAAAGTAATGCTCATATAAAAGAAGGGTTGTATGGCAGCTACTCGAACCCTCAGCAGTAGACCAACCAAATTTTGCTGTAATTTTGGCCATTACACTAAACTATTTTTTGCAAAATTTCAGACACCCAGCTTCATCAGGTGTAGTGTAAAGCTCATATAAAAGAAGGAGTTATATGGCAGCTACTCGAACCCTCAGCAGTAGACCAACTAAATTTTGCAGTAACTTTGGCCATAATACTAAACTATTTTTGGCAAATTTTCAGACACGCAGCTTCCATAGGTATAGAGTAATGCTCATATAAAATTAGAAGTTGTATGGCAGGTACTCGAACCCGTGGACCAAAATGGCTGGATTTAAATAGCGATTCCGTTTTTTGCATAAAAACAAATTTGTGAAAATTTCATAATCCTAGCTCCTTTAATTTTTGAGTTATCGTGATGACGGACGGACGGACGGACATACATAGCTAAATCGATTTATTTTTCGATTCTAATCCGATCCATACACTTGAGTCTATATCTACCCCCTCCCTCCTTCTCTGCGTCACAAACGTAATGGCAAATTTATTATACCCATGGACTATATAGTCATACGGGTATAAAAATGGCAATATACCTAGTCGAATTGACAAAATTGCCATATTTGAGATTATCATAGCTTTTTTCGATCTATGTTAATAATAGCTTATTTCCAACAAATATAATTAATATTTAAATACTATATAAATGAAAAGTTTATTTAATTTCATAGAAGAAAAAACGTTTTTAATTTTTAAAATATAATTTAATTAAAATATTTATGTAGGTATAATATAATGTTCATAGACAAGATTAATTTAAAACGATTTTAAAGAGTGTAGCAACGTATAAAAACAGAATCGGTGTTGTAGGATAGACATACAAATTTTGCTTTAATTTTTTCGATAACATATTATATCATCATTATTTTGTCTTGCACTATCTGCTATATAAATGTTGAGATCTGATGATAACATAGGCTGCACAAAAAAATCTCTTTTTGATTTCAATGAATTACCAAGAATATATGTTTGTTAAGAACTATTTGTTCACCATTTGTTTGTAATATACATCCATTGTTAAGAAACATTTGTTCGCATTATTATTTGACAACGAAATTGATGTACTCAAATCAATATAATAATAATGTTTCCATGCATAACTATTTAGATTTGTACAAAGTTAAATAGTTATGCATGGAAAGCTATTTTGCTTTGTACAAAGCTAAATAGTTATGCATGGAAAGCTAGTTTAAAAATTTAGATATGTAGAAAGCTAAATTTTCTGTGAAATGTAATTGGTTGTTGCCACAGCTATTTTATTGTCAACAAAGAATGTCAATTATTAGTAAGATGTTCCACTGTCATTCACAAATGTTGTACAGCAAACAAAAAAAAATTTCATTTGTAAAGTTAGATAAAATATATGTATGTTGCAAAACCTTTCTGTTATTAAAATTTCTGCAAGAGAGAAACAGAACGATATTATTGCAAGGCTCTTTCAAAACCACTACTTTGTTTTTTTGTGTTGGTATAATATAAAGTATAGGGATATTTAAAATTGAATTGCAAAGTATTCCTTAATTTTTTTTATTCATGTAGGTACAAAGTGACAAAAAGTTATAAAAAAGTGTTTAAAATTATTAATAATTTTTTTTAATTTTATTAAATAATATAATTAGATTTAGAATTCATAACCTAAAAAAAATTCTTAATAAAAATGTGAAAAATTATTGATAAAAGAAGTATTGTAAAATACATATTAAAACATAATATAAAATCTAATTTTAATTTCTTATACATACCTACATATGTATATATTTTACATTTTTAAATTATTTGTTTAAGTATTGTTTTTAAAATTTTAAATTAAATATTCTAAAATAAAAAATATTTTAATATTAAAACAACAATTTAATTTAAATTTGTTTTGTCTCGCTACTTTCGACACACTTTGCTGCATAGTGAGATTTCAAGTTTTTTGTTTTCATTTCATAAAATCTTATTTCTATACCTAACCTACATATTTCAATTTCGCTGTATTTTGTTCTTTTTTAAATATTGCAAACCCAAAAATGAAGTGGCTGGAGCGGCTCATCTTATTACAATACCCTAGATAATTTTTAATTATCAATTTTTTTTTTTATACTCTTATTATACATATATACATATTATGATATTATGACCACGAGTATATTAATATTGCTCCTCCATTTGTAACGCATTGATCTACACGAGCTAGATATAATGTCAAAGATACGTATCGGATCAGCTTCGAAAAGTAAATCGATCTAGCTATGTGTGCTGTATTTTCTGTCTTTATGTCTGTGGTTCAGACTCGACCAAAATTTCGGATAGCTCTCATACAACTAACATTTATAACTCCAAATTTTTCATATAAAAATTTTAATTTTTGCAGTACAACTTGTATACAACATGCAATTATATGAATTTTTTTGTTTGTTTGTTTTTGCTTTTGTTATTGTTGTGTTTGTTTTGTAGGTATCTATCAATTTACGATTTCATATGATTCAAATGATGCGTAGTTTAAAAAATTTAAGATAAGTTAAAATTAACACAAATATTTTTTTTAAGTAGGTAAATGGCTTGATAAATAATTTATATGTTTTTGTATAATATATATATTTGAAATTCTTTGTATTTGTAGTTTGTATTTTAGATTAATAGATAATAATCTTTATGAATATGATGATTATTATCTATCTTGATAATCTTAATATATGAATATCTATGATGTTTATTTTTTCAAGGTTTAAATTAAAAGAGATAATATCAAAGACTATAAAATATAATTATACACTAAGCATTTTTATAAAGTTTCCAAATGTTAAGGCTTCATTTTCAGCGAGCTGCCATACAAAGTTGTCAATTCGATTTGTGAATCTATTAAAGCTACGAAGTTAAAATTAAAATTGGGCTAGTAAAGGTAAAGGGCAAGTTACTTGTCGGGCCAACTTTAAGGGTAGGCCAAATATTTTTTTATTTTTATAATATTTTGTTGCCTACAAATCTAAATTGCTTTAAATTCTAATTAATATATTCTGTGACCTTTTGATTTTATACTTAACATATTCGCTATCAGAATATTTAATTTGAAAAACTTATTTTTTAGCTATCATGAAAGATATATAGCTTTTTAATAAAGGCGAAAATAAACATGCTAGAAAAAAAACATGGCAGAAAAAATTAACAAAATTTTTTAAGATTTATAAATTATGAAAGAATGATTATTGCCCTTAAAACCCCTACTAAATTATTATTATCAATTGTTACAGCTTTAACCTTTGATTTAATTAAATTTTTAAGATATATTTTCGAGAAAATAATTTTTTTTTAAAAATTATTATATTATTTATTTATTAAATATTCAATATTTTAATGGCGCATTTTTTATTTCGAAGTATTTTTGAAAATTAATCGATAAAATATTAATCGCAAGTGAATTTAGTCTTTCTTATCTTCTGGAAAATCATATTTGTTCATATGAAAACTATAATTTATACCTTTAGACTAGATATAAATTACATAATTACAAAGTTTGTATTTGGAAATATTATAAGAATTTTGTAATTTTTAAAATATTTATTTTTATATTCAAACAATTTAATTTTATTTACAATTTGTGATATTATAACAGCAAAATAATTTTGGAAGTTATTTTGGCTATCAGAATAGCAAATTTGTTAGGCGAATGATCTTGCAGTAATAGCAGCTCTTAAGCATATATTTCTATTAAGCTGTCATGTAAGTGACATAGAAAATCAAACATGTTTGCATTTGCCGTAACTTTTACACATCCGTTGCTATTTGGCTATCATGAAAGGTATAACTATTTTGTAGTTTCAGTATCACAATAGTCACACAGCTAATTTGCTTTGTTATGTTTTCAAAACGTCGAGAAACCCAAAATATGATCACCACTTTGATCACCGCAACATCATCATCACGTCATAAGAACATTTTCATAATTTTTGGACCTAGTAAAAATAGCTAAATAGCTGCGAAATTTTGCTGTGGCAACGTTTTGGTGACCTAGAATTGCTAGTTGGGATGTCAAAGTAAAATTAAAAATCTGTCACTTGAAAAGTTTATTAGTTTTAATATTTTTAGATATTGAAAAAAAATTTAAATAATTAGTAGTTTTTATACACGTGCGGGCGAGCGAGCTAGTTACAGTGTCAAGGGTACATATATGATCAGCATCGAATAATAAATCGATCTCGCCATGTGTGTCTGTCCGTCTGTGTGTCAGCACTATAATTCAAAAACTAAAGGCGCTACAGTTTTGAAATTTTCAAACAATTTCTCAGTTCCCATTGTTCCCACAGTTCATTTTGTTTGGTTAAGGCAGGTTTTCATGAAAATTTCACAAAATTTTGCCCAGCATTCTTAACTTTAGAAAGAGAGGGATATAGTATACTCTCAATAGGAGAGAAAGAGCAAAATGATTAAATTTATATTAAAGTTTTTTTATATGTTTTGACAAAAAAAAATTACATAACCTTAAAATTTTTAAAATTTTCACTAACCAAAAATTGATGGCAGATGGAATATATTTGTATTATATTAAATATATAAATATATTTTGATTGATAAAATATAAAATTTAGTTAATATAAATAATAACAAAAAATAATTAATGATATAAAAGACAATTAGTTTAAGGAACAGATTTAGAACCTAATTTTAAAATTGTATAATTATGAATGTTTGCTCAGTCCCACAGATGTTAATTAAAATAATAATCCATTTTTAAATGACCTAGATATGATATAAGTAAAATAAAATTACCTACTTACTCAATGTAAAGAAAAAATTAAATTTCTTATATTATCTACAAATCCATTTTTTTATTTAGGTAGATACAAAACCAACCTTTTTTTTTTGTATATGAATAAAAAATTACAAAAACTTTCCGCTTTTGAAAAATCAGTTGACTAAACATTCTCCGACGGTAACTATCTTCGAATGAACTAAATTTTACACATACATTCATAAGTTCATAAATTGGTGACAACTGACAACAGTTGAAACTACAACTTACAACACTCTCGTGTGGCATTGAGTAGTATTCACTTACGTTGGAAGATTACGTCAATGCAACTGTTTATCACCACTCATGTATGGATAGGGAATCACTTACGCACTCGCTTATTCATATAAAATTATTATCTTACTTTTTATCTATAATATATACATACATATACATATATTCCATATTAATACATAATCTTTACATTTTGTATTACGCAGATTATGCTTCGATTCTAATATAACCATACAGAAAAGTAAACAAAAACAAATGACTGATAAATTTTTTTTGCATTTTAAAAATTTGAAGAGGAATAAGTTACGTATTTTACTTTTTGCATGTTTCCTATTTTATAAAATGTTGAGATCGTGGTTCAAATTCGTTGCTAGGTGAAACTTTTTTTTTATTTAAGTACCTACTTGTATAAATTTTAAATTAATGAACCAAAAATGTACGGACTAACTTAAAAAAAACCCTAAAAATTTTTTATATGAAACTGATCGTCTATAGTATATATTCTGAGTGAAGTATTTTAGTTTTTAAAGTTACAAATTTTTAAAGAAACTATACAAATAAATTGATTTTATTTGTAATTTTTATACCCGTGCATATAAAACATCGGGATACAACACATATGTATATGACATCGGGTATATTAGATTTGCTCCTCCGTTTGTTACGCATCGATCTAGACGAGCTAGATATAGTGTCAATGGTACGTATCGGCTCAGAATCGAAAAATGAGTCGATCTAGCTATGTGTGTCTGTCCGTCCGTCCGTCCGTCTGTGTGTCAGCACAATAACTCAAAAACTAAAAGAGCTACAGTTTTGAAATTTTCACAAAATATTTTTCAATCAATTTCTAGGTTCCCTATTTTTTTTGGTTAAGATCGGACTAAAACTTCGGGTAGCTCTCGAACAACTTACTTTTTCAACTCCAACATTTTCATACAAAAATTTAAAATTTAGCTATGCATCTATTTAACATGAAATTATATGAATTTTGTTTTTTTGTTTTTTTGTTTTTTTGTTTTTTGTTTTTTATGTAGATAACGATTTCGAGTTAGAATTTCATACGATTTAAATGATGCGTAGTTTATTTAAGATAAGCAAAAAAGAAGACAAAGATTTTTTTTAAGTAAATGGCTTATTGATATTGATAGATTGATAGATTATGAATATGATGATTATTATATGAATATGATCATATGAAGTTGATTTTGCTTAAGTTTAATATATTGGTGAATTAAAAATTAATTATAAGAGATAGAATTGAAAAATTAGAGCTAGAGTTTTGAAACTCACACAAAACATTTTTTGGACATTTTTGAGGTTCTTTTTGTTTAAGACCAGATCAAGGTTTTGGGGAGCTGCCACACAACTTCTTTGCACCAATATGAATTTCTTAGAAACTGATTATACTACGAGGATGAAAATTACACACTGTTAGTTATATAATGTATCGAGCACTTATATGAAGTTTCAAAATGTTACGGCCCCATTTTCGGGGGGCTGCTATACAACTTCTTTGCACCAATATGAATTTCTTGGAAACTGATTATACTACGAGGATAAAAATTACACACTGTTAGTTATATAATGAATCGAGCACTTATATGAAGTTTCAAAATGTTACGGACCCGTTTTCGGGCAGCTGCCATACAAAGTGATCCATTCGATAACTGTGAATCTAATGAAGCTACGAGGTTAAAATCAAAACTGGGCAGATAAAGTAATAGGACAAGTTAGTTGGCAAAGTTGGACATCACTCGAACCAACTTTTAGTGTGGGCTATTTTTTTTTTTTTTTATGGGATAATAAGTTAATCAAAAATTATGGGATACCTAATAAGTTAAATTTTTTTTTAACTATTTTACTTTCTTATATTTTTTTTGTAATATTTATTATAGCATAGGGAAAATAAATAACGGTTAGTGGGTATGCACGGGTATCTAAAAGTTGACAAGGGCAACTATAATCTTCCTTGTTTTTATTATTTCTGTTGAAAAAAATTTTTATCTTTGAAGGAGGATCGAACTGAGATCTATTTCACTCTAAGCCATTTTGCTTAACACTGAACCATACAATTTTATAAATTTATGGTCAGATTTCTAATATAAATGTATCACTAACTGAGAGAAAGCAAAAATAAAGCCATAAACACAGGTAAGTTTAATTAATATAATACAAATAAATATATTTGTTCATTTTTGTTTTTTTTTTAGTATTTAGTTTGAAAGATAAAAAATAACAAATAGAAATAAAACATAAGATGGTAATCTTATATTGATTTTTATCAATTTCCAATACCAGAAATTCTTTATATTTTTTCCGGTCTCAAATTTTTTTTATTTAAGATAGGCACAGTTCAAAAATTTTTAAATAATGAAAAAAAAAGAAAAACAATAAGAAAATAAAAGAAAAACTAAAACATTTTTTTGTTTGAATTGGTGAGTGCATCGAGTATGACTAGTAAAATTTGATGGCAACGAAATCGGTTTTTTGTGAATACAAGAATTACGAAACCGGTTTGGGTGTATACAGAATTTTCACCGATTACGTCAACATTACGTCAAAATACCTCGATGCAACAGTTGATACTACCCGTCTGGCTTGGCTGAATAGTATGCAAAAATATATTGTGTACAATACACTTTTTTTTTGTATGTAGTAGCAACTTTATAGGAAAAAGACTTTAGAGAACATCTTTTTGCCAAGGATTATTATTTGTATTGTTACTCTCTCAATACTTGTCTAAGGATTATGGATGACTTTCCCAGTAATATCTTCTGCCTATGCTCTACGTTTTTGCCATGGAAATTCTTCTAATGAAAATTAACCTTTAAGATCCGACCAAAACTTCGTGTAGGACTCGAACAATTAACTTTTTTAACTAGATTATTTTCATATAGAATTTTAAATTACGTTTCAGTACATGTTCTATTCAACATAAAATTATATGAATTTGGTTTTTTTTTTTTTTTTTTTGTATATAAAAAATCTTTTGCGTTACGATTTCATATGATTTAAATGTTGCGTAGTTTAAAAAATTTAAGATAAGCTAAAAAGAACACAAAGACTTTTTTTAAGTAAATGGCTTGATAAATATTTTATGTGTATTCATATAATATGTATGCAGATTATGTTCCCACAATATTTCAAGGTGTAAAATTCTCCAATATTAAAATATTTTTCATTAATGAGAAAATTCGCTACCAAATTTTCTCATATTGTAATTTGATTCTGGTCAATTCTTTATTTAATAATTTCTCATTCTTTTAAATTTCCCGACAAAGAAAACCGCGATTAATATATTTTTGTTCTCACCGATAAATTATTAACAAAATAATTATTATCTTTCTCGCTCTAACAACATGATCTATATGATGGTTACTATTATAATTTAAATTTCCCATCATAAGTTTTTCGCGATAAATTAAATCGCGTTCAATAAATTTTCTCATTAGAATTTTTTTGTGAATTAATCAGTATGATTAATTCTTTAATTAGAAGTTTCCCACAGTATAGTTTGTGCTGACCAAACAAATTAATAATATAAAATTATTGGTAGTAACAGTTCAGTCTTGTCTTTTCCTAATAACGGAACAAATAAAATCAAACTTACAAACTGAGGTTTATAAGTTATAATAAATAAAATAATAATTATAATAAAACCAAACTTACAAACTGAGGTTTATAAGTTACTAGCAGATTTACCCGGCGTTGCCCGGAAGCTTGCAGAATGTAAAAAAGCAAGTTTCAGCCAATTTTTTGAAATACTACTCTGCTTATAAATGAAGCCACAAAAAAATATTTGTGGAGTTCCGTTAACCCATCGTGGCCCAACAGCTTTTTATAGGTTTTTTCGTTACTTTGTTATATATTAGAAATGATTTAACCAATTAACTTTAAATTTTGTATATGTGTTCTTCTTTGAAAATGAAGTTCAATTTACTAACAGACTTGGAAGTTGTTAACCCCTGCCGACCCGACGATTGTTAAAAAAAAAATGTGTAAGTAAATTACGTCCAATTTTTGAAAGAAGGTACAACTTCTTTGATTTAGGCGAATACTTAAAAAAAAGGTTTGTCGAGTTCTTTTAACCGATTGCGAAACAAAAACGTTAAAAAACAGTTTGAACGATTATCTCTAATTTTTCTATACATTGTGCTTCTTGACAATTTGGTGCTCCTGGACGATAGAGTTGAGGATGTTAGGTTTCCGGCGAATAATGTTAACTGAATTAAAATGACTATTGGTCAAATGGGGATACTAAGTTTGCCATTATGTCATTATACTATGTCAATAGTAGTTTTCTTGAATTGCCAACGTTTGAATAAAATATAGTCGATGGTTTAGAAAAGGTTTAAAAATTAGCTTTTCAACTTATATTTTGTTTAGTACTCACCTGAAAGTTGTAATACGCTCTTCCTCGTTCTTTTATGATTTTATGAGAGAAATGTAGGCTTATTTTTTGGAAAAACTGTTTTAAAATACTATGTATTTAAGCATTATATATAAAAAATTGAATTTTTTGATTTTTATATTTCGTTTGAAGAAAACTGAAAATTTCATTGAATCTTTGTTCAAAACGCACAAACAGGTCAAAACCAAATTAACCCTGTGGTTTTTAATTAAAATGCTAGTACAAAATTTTCAATAAAATACTTCTAATCGTATAAGAAAATAAAATTTATAGAAAACTTCATGGCGTCGTCGTGGAAAACGGGTTAATCGAACTTAACTAATACTTTTTGCAGCCTCTCTTTTAACCAAATTTATACAACTAATTGCGGTTGCTAAGAGGAACATTTGTGGAGAATTTCAAGTCAACTTGTCAAACGGTTTTGACTCGACATCAAAAACATTGAAAAAGCTTCTTTGCGCTCTCGTGCCCAAACGGTTTAACCGAACTCAACAAAAATTTGTGCCAGACTCTATTTTCGACTGCGAAACCACCTTGTAAAATTGGACACAAATCGGAAACACAAAATTTTTTGGAAGCCCGACAGGCCGAAATGGGTTAATTTATTCCAACCAAATTTATACAACTAATTTCGGTTGCTAAGATGAACATTTGTGCAAAATTTCAAGTCAATTGGTCAAGCCGTTTTGACGCGACCTCCAAAAAACGAAAATGCTTAAAACAGCTCTGAAGCCGCAACCTGTTGACTTGTAAAAATGTGACATAGCCTATGTCACCCCCCGGGCTTCCAGAATTATTCCTTTAAAATTTTTTGACAATCGGACCAGTGGTTTTCACGTGAATCCTGGACAAACAAACAAACAAACAAACAAATAAACAAACAAACAAATTTTCTTCTTTATATATTAGATTACATTATTATTTTCAATAAATATTTCCTCAAAATTTCTATTTGGAGTTGGCAATATCAAATATTTTGTACCAAGCTCCTTAGTGAGATTTGGAATTAGAATAACGAATATTAATTTATTGTCATATTTTAAAAGAGAACTTTTAATTTCTTTATATTTAAATATATCGATAAAATATTCATCGATTTCGCTATCGGTTAAAATTGAATGACTCATAACGCCTTGCTTTGCAAACATAAAATTTTGTTGAATTCTATCTATTTCAGAATTTAATAAGTTAATGTCGGTTAGTAATGATAAGAAATGAAAATTTTTTATACTTTTGTTAGTAATATCTGTTGTGTGATTTAACGTTTGTAAGGTAAATACTTGATTTTGCATTATGCGATTTTTCAAAATGTTAATATTATTTTGATTTGGTTATTTAGATTAGTTATAGAAAGATGATTATTAATATCGATGGTGTTTATGTGTTGTTCGATTGCAGCTTTGTCGTCGCTGTCCATTGTGCCAAAAAGCCATTTAGCAATTTTCCCTCCTAAATTTATTAAGCCTCGTTTTCGGCGAAAGAAGGTTATAGTTTTTAGATTATGGTCTGTCTTTTGAATTTGAACTTGGAGTTGTTTGATTAGTAAATGATCTTCTTTTAATGAGAAAATTGTTTCTAAGTTATTTTTAATTTCGTCTAAAGTTAACTGAAATTCGTTTGTATCTATTATGTGAAGTATTTTTGAATAGTTTTATATTAATTGCGTTTTTGTTAATCTTATTATTTGAAATCCTTCTTCATTTTCTAATTTTTCTATCGAAATTGTTGAGGTGTTAGTAAGTTGCTGTGTTAATAGAAATATAATTAGTTGAAGAAGTTTGATCAGGGATGTTTTTGGTCTTGCTTTTATTGTTGTCTTGATTTTCTGTAAAGAATTTAAAGTTTCGTTTTATTCTTGTTGGGTGGATGTTTTGTTTCTAAGATCTTTTAACCTATTATTGTCAAGTTTAGTTTTTATTTTAATGTATTTATGTAGAGGTTAATAGCGAACGGCTTCTGGGCTTACTATAAGTATTTCAGCTTTATTTTCAGGTGAGAATGATTTTCTCTTTTCATTTAATTTTGCGATTGTACTATATTTTACTTTATTCAATCTTTCTTTGATAATGTCTAAATTAGCAACGTTATTTTTTAAGAAATCTATAGGTTTTCTAAAGTAACTGAATGAATACTATTATTATAGTTTTCCGCAGCAAATAGAATTTTTTCATATGGGGTTAATTTAGATTTTTGAGCTTCTAAAATACGTAAGTGCTCATTTAAGGTTCCATGAACTCTTTCAATAGCCGAGTTGCCAGTATGAGATCGAGGAGAAGTAAAGTGTGATTCTATATTTTCTACCCTTAAAAAGTCTTTTATATTAATTGTATTGAATTCGTTATCAAATACGAATTTTTTGGGTTTACCGAATATTGCAAATCTATTTTTTACAGCTTGGATTATTGTAATCGAATTGCGATCATTTAACCTTTGAATCATAAGATGTTTGGTAAATTTATCTAATATTGCTAAATAGACTTCCTTGTAACAGAAGAATAAATCTCCATGAATTATTTCATTGGGTTCTGAAGGGGTTTCGGTGATTTCGAATTTGTATTTGTCAGGTTTTCTGTCATATTTTGCTAAGTTACAAATATCACAGTTGTTGACATATTTATGAATTAGATCTTTGAGTTTTGGATAAAAGTGGGTAGTTCTTAATTTGTTATAATTTTCTAAAATTCCTCTGTGGTTTGTTGTTTTGTGTGTTTCGTCAATAATTTTAATTGCGTCATTTTCACTGTCTAATTCTAAAGCTTTACTATTACATTTTATAAATTTTATAGTTTTATCATTCGAAAATAATTCAATTAATTTTCGTTGTAAAACGTTATATTTTCGGTTTTCTAATTCAGAATAAATTCCTGTAGTACCTTTTCTAATATATCTTCTTAATAGGTCATATAAAATGTAATTATTATTTAAATCACTTTCAGAAACATAGATTTGTCTGAAGTGGTTGTATTTCATTATTAATTCTTTATGTTTTTGTTTGACTAAATGAATTTGAGTATGGTATTTGTTAATAATATTTTCTGAGATAGGAATATGGTCACCGAAATCTTCGGCACCACTATGAATAGTTGCTAACTCAGAATCATTTTTATTTAAAACATTTATTCCTATTTCTTTAGGTTTTATATTTGCATATAACCTCATACGGTCTAAGGTTCATTCCAGACAGGGTTGATAGGTGTTATTTTAAATTTTTTGTTTGATTTAACTTGCTTTGGTTTTATATGAGCGTATAATTTCATACGTTTTAGAGTCTGTGGTTCATTCCAGACTGGGCTTATAGGATGTATTCGACGATTTTTAGTCAAAACATTTATTTCAAATTTATTTGAGTCAATACGACTCAAGAAGTCTGCAAATTTGTTTTCTTTTCCTTTTACGTATTCAATGGTGTAATCATATTCATTTAATTTTATTCGCCACCTTTGTAGCTTCGCATTAGGTTCTTTAAGAGAGCTTAACCACACTAAAGGTCGATGGTCAGTTTTAATTTTGAATATTGTACCGTACAAATAAGGTGTGCAGTATTTGGTTGCCCAAATAATGGCAAGCAATTCCTTCTCTATTTTTGAATATTTAGTTTCATGATTGTTTAACGTTCTGCTCGCAAAGCAGATAGGGTAGCCATCTTGTTGTAAAACTGCACCAATTGCATAGTTTGATGCATCTGTAACTAAAGTAAATCTTTTTTTGAAGTCGGGGTAACGTAGAATAGGTGGACTTGTAATTAAGTTTTTAAGTTTGTTAAAAGAGTCTTTATGAAGTACATCATTTACATTTATTTTACTATCTTTTTTAAGGCATTTTGTAAGGGGTTATGCTACCTTAGCATAATCTTTTATGAACTTGCGGTAGTACCTTGTTATTCCAAGAAAACTTTTTATTTGTTTACGAGTTTTAGGGAGTTCTAAATTTCTAATAATTTAAATTTTTTTATCATTTAGTTTTATACCTTCTTTAGTTAAAATGTGTCCCAAATCTTCGGTAGATTTTGCAAAAAAATTGCATTTATCAACTTGTATCTTTAAGTTTTGTTCCCTTAATTTCCTTAATATTTCTGTTATTGCTTCAACATGCTCTTGAAGAGATGTTGAGAATACCAGAACATCCTCGAGATAGACGACACAAATTTTATTTATATAGTCCCTCAGGACATGATTTATCATCCTTTGGAAGGTCGCGGGTGCGTTTTTGAGTCCAAACGGCATTCGTTTAAATTAAAAATGACCCTGTGGTGTTGAGAAAGCAGTTTTAGCTCTATATTTTTCGTCAACCAAAATTTGGTGAAAGCCCTTAGCAAGATCTAAAGTCGAAAAGTATTGGGCGCGACCAAGTTTGTCAAACAAGGATTCGATGTTTGGAATAGGGAATTTATCATTGATGGTAATTTCATTTAATTTGCGGTAGTCAATTACTATCCGCCATTTCTGTTTTTTTGTGTTATCTAATTTTTT
This sequence comes from Dolichopus griseipennis, assembly GCA_963082915.1. Taxonomy (NCBI): domain Eukaryota; kingdom Metazoa; phylum Arthropoda; class Insecta; order Diptera; family Dolichopodidae; genus Dolichopus; species Dolichopus griseipennis. Next base: position 65,665,903 of record OY720444.1, on the reverse strand, counting down.
TGGAACAACCCATATAGGACTGTTATATGGGCTATTAGAAGGTTGTATAATATCTTGTCTCAACATTTCTTCTATTTGTTTATTAACTTCCTCTTCATGAATTTTAGGAAATCTATATATTTTACTATAAATTGGTTGAGAACAAGTAGTTATTATTTGATGTTTCACATCATTTACGCAAGTAAGATTGTCCTCATCTTTAAAAAATATACCTTTGTTTTTGTATAAAATATATTTTAAATGTTTTTCTTCTTCTTTATTTAAATTTTCGTTTCGTAAAACTTCAAATAAGTCATGGTTATTTAAATCTAATGGTTCTAGTTGGTATCTATTTGTTGTGGGATAGGCGTAATTAAATTTAGTAGCCTTTTTGTTTACCACAATTTCTCCATTAAGTAGGTAAATTTTAGCACCTATTGCAGAAAGTAAATTTAGTCATATAATAGCACTAAATTTTTTATTAGAAAGATTAGTTACCTTCCATGACATTGAAGTAGACTCATTGAATTCGTTTTTTGTTATAATATACCAGTAATGGTTTGTAATTCTATAGGGTTAATTAATTTATAATGTCTTTTTGAGGGAAAAATGTTATGGTCTATAATAGAAGTAGCTGCTCCTGTGTCTATTAGGCAATCTACTTTTTGTCCCCCTATAGTCAAAGTTGTTATGGGTAATCTATTGTTGGAGGCGTCAAAGGAAAATTTTTAACACGTTTTGTTGTATTATGTTCTAATTCCATTGAATTAGGGTTACAATAATCCACGTCCATTGCGTTTGGATCAGGATTGTTATAATAGTTTCTATTGTTTCTAAAGCTTCCAGAATTAAACCTTTGGGTACTTCTATAATTATTCGATTGGTTGTGGTAACGGTTAAAATTGTTAAAATTATTTTTGTTGTTAGTGTGATGAATACGATTAAAAGCAGGATTGTTATTAGTCCTGTTAGTATTTTGATTAGAATAATTATTATTAAATTTGTTATTTTTATTATAATAATTATTTGAAAAAGCATTGTTATTATAATTATTATGATGCTTTTTAGGTCTATATGAGTCATTATAAGTTTTTTTTTTTTTTTTTTTTTATTTCATTTTATCTCAAAAAGAGCCATATGGCTCGTATAGAGTATTTTACAATAATCTTAATAACAAAAAAAAAACTAAATTATAAATATATAAACAAAATACTACTTTAAATAATATTATTTACTTTAAAATACTTTAATTTGATCTGGTATTTCATTATAAATTTTATAAGCAGTGTTATAGACTGTATCACGATTGTTGAACCTTGCTCTCAAAAATTTTATATTAATTTTATTTGCATTTCAGGTAGCTTATGTGTGTACATCTCTATTCAACAGTGTTTCTATGTTTGTATTTATATTATTTGTCATCATATAATGTACTTATAGTGCTAGTTTGCTTTTTATACATATATAGTGTGATAGGTAATATTTTATTTACTTTGTGAATAAATCGTGTTGACGTTCTGCTTTTATACCCAAACAAGTTTTTGATAGCTTTATTTTGTGTAACTTGTAGTAGATTAATATATTTATTGTAAGTATTTCCCCAAATTATTATATTATATGCAAGTGTTGAGTGAAACATACTGTAATATAATGTCCGCTTTAAATTATGCGGAACTCTATTTTTTATTAGCTTGAATACTCCTGCAATTCTTCTGGTTTTTTTTAATTGCTGTAATATATGTGGTTCCCAAGTTAAGTTTTCATCTACTATAATTCCTAAGTATTTATACCTCTTAACAATTTCATGTTGATAATTATTATAATATATTTCCAGGTGATCCGTACACTTTCTTTTAAATATTATATACCTGGTTTTACTGGCATTCACTGTCATTTTATGATGATCCATCCAATTTTTTATAATTTCCATATCCTGCTGTACGATACTCTCCAAAGATTCAATCGAGCTTTCAGCATACACAATTGCCAAATCATCTGCATACATATATGGGGTACCCGCTAACTGTAGGTTTAGTAAGCCACTAATGAATATGGAAAACAATGTGGGTCCAAGGGAACTTCCTTGTATTACTCCAAAGTTGTTTAGTTCAATGTCACTTTCAACTCCGTCACATTCAGTGTACTGCATCCTATCATCTAAGTAACTTTTAAACTACCTGTTTTCTTTCCCTCGGATGCCATGTTCCATTAAGATTTTCAATAATATATTTCTATCGACCGTGTCAAATGCCTTTTTTACGTCAAAAAATACTGCAGCAACTTTTTTATTTTCACCCAGTTTAGTTTGTACTTTTGAAATCATGTCAAATAGTGCAGCTTGAGTACTAGATTTCTTTTTGAAGCCATATTGTTGCTTATTTACTAAGTTTGCTTTTACTAGATAATCAGTTAATTGATTGTTTACAAAAGTTTCAATGATTTTACTGAACACTGGTGAAATTGCAATAGGTCTTCTGGATCATCAGTCTTGCCTGTATTTTTTGACACCGGTATTATTTTACATATTTTAATACATTTTGGTATTTCAGCTTGACTTAGTGATTTGTTAATCAATTTAGTTATACTGTCAGCAATTTCAGTTTTGCAAATCTTTACAGTAGAAGTATATATATTATCAGCTCCAGCAGCGTTAGTGTTTGACATGTTAGATATAAGTTTTATACAATCTTGCTTATTAATTGTATTAAATTTAAATAGTTGAGTAGTTCTATAATTTGGAAAGTAAAGACCTCCAGAACTTTTGGTTAGATTTTCTCCAATGTTAGCATAGAATTTGTTAAATTCATTTAGTTTTTTTATTTTGTCTCTATCTTCTGTGCAATTATTTCGGAAAAATTCAGATTCTTTTTCCATTTTTAAACCAATTATATTTTTTATACATTTCCAATTTTTCTTACAATCATTACCTGCCGCCATGAATTGTTTGCTGTCATACATTTTCCTTTTGATTCTTTTTACTTTTGTTGCTTTGTTGAGCCAAAATTTATATTTATTTTTTATGTAGACAGATTCCCGATTTGCAATAAGTTTTTTATACCAATCATTTTTTTTATCAATTAATTCTGCACATTCTTTATCAATCCATGGTGCGTTATACCTAATTTTACTACAACATATTTTTTTAACTACGGTAGCACTATTCATAATGTTATTACATTTTGTTACAAGTTTTTTTGTAAATTGATTGACATTATTTTCCATAATGTCATTTTTTTTTAATTTCTCTATATTAAAGTTGTAGTCAATTTTTTTGTATAACAGCTGATCTAAATGCCATGAATTATTATTTTGTGTATTTATATTTGATAACTCAATCACCATTCCAAGATGATCAGATGGAAAAAAATCATGATGGAAAAATGACATATCCAATTCAATTGTAGGATCTCCAACTAAAACATGATCAAGACAGGTTTCTGATGCAGGTCTTGTAATTTCGTTGTGGCATATAAAATAACCATTTGACTTTATATATGTTTTGTAAGTACATTCTGATCTGTTGTATTTCTTAAATTGAAGTTAATATCACCAATAATAATACTTTTTTTGCTTTTAGGTTATCTAAATGAGACTCAAATTTTTCAAAGAACTTGTTTGTTTGATGTAAAGTATTCTCTGGAGGCCTATAAAACACAGATAAATCATATTTTTTATTTTTAGCTTTTATATTTATGCTAACAAGGCTGTTATATTCATCACAAAATATTTCATTTATTGAATGATTTAAAGTTTTATGCACAAACACAGCTACACCGCCTCCACGCCGAGTTTGCCTTCCAGAGATTATTGGTTTATTATAATGTTTAATTCTAAAATAATCAGTGTGAGATTCAGTTAAACATGATTCAGTCACCACAATAATATGAATTAAAACTCTGTATTTATCCAGCATATGTGTTATATCGTCAATTTTATTTTTAAGACTTCTTGCGTTAAAATATATTATTTTTATTGTATTTTCTTTTTTTAATTTGATTTCATAAATATTATTAAAGTTGGTTCTTACACGGGTATTAAGTGGCAAACTGTAAGTTATATCATTATACATTTAAATTGTCTTCTTCAGTTATGCGTATAACTTTACTGTTTAAAGTTTTTCTGATAAACACTTTGCCATTTTTTACCCATGTATATTTAATGTTTTTGGCCTTTTTTAGATCTCTTACCTTTTTGTGTAGAGAATTAAAATATGGTGTTAGTTTTTCATTAATATATATAACATTATAAATAACATTATCTTCCGTTTCTCCTTCCTTGTCCTCTGTTTCTCCTTCATTTGGTTCAGTTTCAAATATTTTGGTTGACATTGTTTTCTTCTTCACGTTTTCCAAAAAGTTAATTTTAGTTTCAAGTTTATGGAATTTAATTATTATCTTTTCAGGTTCTCCTGACTTCTTTGAACTATTTTTCTTTAAATATGAATCTTTGATATCTTTCTCTTCAATATTCGAACCTGCATTTTGAGCTATTTTTATTACAGCTGCTGCGGCATTCTGACTAAACTTATCAGGAACTCCACTTATTTCAATTTGCTTTAGAAGCTGTTTTTGTTTTATTTTTTCAAGTTCAATCTTATTTTTGTGTACTTCTTGTTTCAGTTGGCTATTTTCACTTCTTAGTGTTTCATTATCATCAATCAAACTTTCAATACACTGTTTCATATCCCGAACCTCATTCTGGAGGTTTTGTACTTCTTTACTTTGTGTTGTTTGATTTGAAATAATAATTTCTAGTTTCTCAGAAATGTTCTCAATATTACTAATAGATGTTCTATCTGAGGTGCTTGGATGTACCTGTAGCATTGTAGATTTTGGTTTATTCTCTCTGGTATCTGGTCCAATATTACTAGTAGATGTTAATGTTTCATTTGAAGTGCTTGGATGTACCTGTAGCATTGTATTTGTAGATTTTCGTTTATTCCTTGTCATTGTACATTTATTACAAAACCAAATTTTGTCCGGTTCTTATAAAATATTTTTGATGACTTCATTGTCCAACCCAGTACAAGCATTGCAGATCGATTTTTTGCAAGGTCCTTCGCATAATAGTATTTTGTTTTTTCTTAAATTAATTTTTTTGTTACACCGACTACATAAATTATTACTTAACATTTTGACGTTTTGACATGTTAATCTCAAAATTAAATTTCAAACCCGTCTCGACTAAGGCTTGATATGCTTCCTCTAATGTATTTAAATTCCTGGACCTAATAAACATAGAATTCACCCTTGTCAATTTTATTAAGAAATTTATCTAAAATTGACCTTTCGTTGTTTCTGGTTGGAATTCCGCAGGATGACTAGAGTCCAGTGAATATTTCATATTTAATTTGTCTAGTATTAAAACTAATTTAGAATAAATTTGACTTACATTTTTATCTGGAATTTGATCCGCTTGATCTTTGAGCTTTAAGTTGCTTTCTGCTATACCAAAAGATTTGATTAGCTGCAACTTTACTTGATCCCACGTTGGATTTGTTAAACGCCTAATAGCAATAGCGGCATTCCCTTGGATTTTTGAATGTATAGAATTCTATTTATGTATTTTTTATTTTTATTTATTGTCAAAATCAAAAATTGTAAAATATTCAAACAATTATAAAATTTGGTGTTATTCAATATTTATTTTATTATACTTAATTAGTTAACATTACTTTCTTTTAATTTAAATAATTACTCTATTTAATTAATTTATTTAATTATAATATTAACTTAATATAATATTAATTTTAATATATTCCTTTTATTAAAGAAGGAACTGAGGACGATTGATAACTTATAAGACTGATCTTTAATTGAAAGAACGTTAGTATTTATAATAAAAAATTGTAAGAATCAGCATTTAATTTGTGAGAAAATTTTTGAACGCGATTAGATTTATCGCGAAAACTTTTGACGAGAAATTAAGAATTATAATAATGACATGATTAACGAATTAAGTGGGAGAGAGAAAGTGATATTTATTTGTTTATATGAATTATGATGGTCAATTCGAGGAATTAATAATTTACGGGTGAGGAAAATATTAAGCGCGGTATCTTTTGTCGGAAGAATTAAAGAATGGGAAAATTGACAAAATAATAGATTGACCAGAATTAAATTACAATATGAGAAAATTTGTTAATAAATTTTCTCATTGAAAAGAAATTTTAATTTTAATTTCATAACAACAAAAAATATAATTATTTAACGGGATATATGATCTACATTATATCATCCGGTTAATTACTTTTGGCAAAATTTCAAACATTTAGCTTATGTATAAAGTAATGCTCATGTGAAATATGAAGTTGCATGGCAGCTACTCGAACCCACGTCACTTGAACAACCAAATTTTGCAGAAACTTTGGCCATAAAACTAAACTACTTTTGGCAAAATTTCAGACACGCAGCTGTAATAAGTACAGAGAAATACTTATATAAAAAAATAAGTTGTATGGCAGCTACCCGAACCCATACACCAAAATGGCTGGATTTAAATGGCAATGACGGCTATTGCACAAAAACGAATTTGCGAAAATTTCAAGATGCTAGTTCCTTTAGTTTTGGTTCATCGTGTGGACGGACGGACAGATATACATAGCTAAATCGTTTTATTTTACGATTGTGATCCGATCCATACACTTGAGTCTATACCAACCACCCTCCTTCTCTGCGTCACAAACGTAATGGCAAATTTATTATACCCTTTGACTATATAGTTACACGGGTATAAAAATTTCACCACGAACGAATTTGAACCCACGACCCCAATATTTTATAAAATACGAACTACGTAACTTATTCATTTTCAAATTTTTAAAACAACAATAATTTGTCAGTCATTTGGTTTACTTTTTCTGTATGTGCATATTAGAATCGAAACATAATCTACATAATACAAAATGCAACGGTTACGAATTGAATGCAATAATATGGATATGTATTAATTATAGTATAATCTTTCTAATCGTAAGTTTATTTGTATTTTGTAAGATAATAATCTTATATGAATCAGCAATTGCGTATTTTGCTTTTGGTGTATATGCAAATGTAAGCAAAAAATATTTAAGTGAATACCCCCAACGATAATAGTCATATGATGTCATATATATCATATGATTTTGTACGATTGTATGACTTTTCATATAACTAACTATAATTCTCATAACCATCAATCGATATCTTAACAAAATCATTCGTCAAATCATAGGCTAACGAAACGAAGCTTACATATCATATGATATCATACATACAGGCAAACTAAATTAAAAAGAAACCAAAAATAATTTAAACTAAAATTATGACTATTGAAGTTAGGGTTATGATTTTATATATCATATGTAATCATATCGAATAATTATCGAAAGTTCATATGACATCATATGTCTATTATAGTTAGGGGTAATATTTTTCATTAATGACATTAATATTTCTAATAAGATTTTCACCCATGTAATTGTTATATTATTATGAACATATGTATGTATATGTATGCAGAAATTTTATAAAAGACCATAAACAAAAAACTAGGTATAAATCGTTTTATAATTCCTTATAAAAATTATCATAAGAATTACTATCAAATAAAATTTGAATACTTATTTGTATAGATACCTATACCAAGTTTCTTTAAAAATTAAAAAATATAAAAATATATTCTAAGCCGTAATTAAAAAATGTTGACACCTAATATTTGAATTAGTTAGAAAATTAGTTTTATGGCAAAAGTTGGTGCAAAATTTGGTTGGTCTACTGCAAAGGCTTCGAGTAGCTGCTATACAACTCCTTCTTTTATATGAGCATTACACTATACCTAAAGAAGCTGGGTGTCTGAAATATTGCCAAAAATAATTTAGTGTAATGGCCAAAGTTACAGCAAAAATTGGTTGGACTACTGCAGATGATTCGAGTAGCTTCTATACAACTCCTTCTTTTATGTGAGTATTCTACTACACTTAATAAAGCTGTATGTTTTTGCAAACATATTATAGGTATTTTCAATTATTTTGATATATAATAATTTGATATAATATATTATATAATGTATGTTTTAAAAAATATTATTTATTGGAATTTGCAGGGGCTGTAGTTTCGCCACTCTTCAAAATTAAGAAAAACCTTTGACACATGTTGAAATATGATATTACAGCTTTTAATTTTTTTATATTACTAAAAATAAATTTGAATAGGTATTCAAGTTACAGGTGTTTAAAAATAGCAAAATTTCAATTTTCGAGCCCTTATAGCTCCAAAACAGGCGGCGTGAAAAAAAAGTTTGCAAACCTACTCATATTAATTTCTAAGGATATAACTTCTCCCAAAATTTCAAGTCTCCAGCTTGAACCATTTAAAAGTAATTTTGTGCAAAAATTTGCAAAAATTGAGTTGCATAATGGTAAATTTTAGTACCGTATGGTAACCCTATATATTTGTCTATTAAAAACTTAAAAACTTATAAAACCAGCGGTCTTTTACCGATTTCAGATAGAAAATATATTTAACAGAACTGTTGTTATAACAATTGAAATATAGGGATTTTTCCAATTTTGGCGGGGTTGTAGCTCCCTAAGGGTTGCGGCTACAGAAAAAATTCTTCTATGAAACTATTCTATGAAAGAACTTGTTTTGTTTTTTTTCACCAGAATTTTAAAACCAGAATAAAGAAAAAAAAGAAAGATAAAAAAAAAATTAAAATATATTTTAATCTCCTTGTTTATTAAACATTTAAACTAAACAAAAACGAAGAAGAGTGTAGTAGAGTAGACTGTGTCCATTTTGGGATACCCGTATGATCGTAATATAAACATTATATCATCCGGTTAATTACTATTGATAAAATTTCAAACATACAGCTTAATTAGGTGTATTGAAATGCTCATATAAAAGAAGGAGTTGTATGGCAGCTATTCGAACACACAGCAGTAGACCAACCAAATTTTGCAGTAACTTTGGCCATCACACCAAACTATTTTTGGCAAAATACCAGACACCCATCTTAAATAGGTATAGAGTAATGCTCATATAAAATAAGAAGTTCTATAGCAGCTACTCGAACCCACTGCAGTAGACCAACAAAATTTTACATTAACTTTGGCCATAAAACTATTTTAAATTTATGACGGGTTTTCACCTGAAAAAATTTTAAAAACAAAAAAAATTTTCTTTTGGTTGTTGTTTCATTGAAATTGGTCGAATAGTTTGCCCTGAAGGGACGTTTATATTTGTATAGCCAAAAAAAGGCGATTAAATATTATGATGAGAATAAATTTTAATAAACACATAAAAAGTTGTATTATAATTTCATAAATTAATTATATATAATTTCCTTTACTAGAACGATAATTTTTCAATCAAGGCATTTTGGGAACACTCGTATTATTAATCTTTTCTTTAATATCATGATTCAAAGATTATTTAAGTAATTTGTTATCTGTTTTGAAAGATAAAATATGAAATTAATTGGCTATCTGAACTGACGGATATAATATGATTTTTTAACTTCACTATTTCTTGAATAAATCCGTGTGCTATGTGAAAATAGTCTCTTTGATCTGAATTAATTTGTTAAAAAGCAGTGCTCTGCAAAATTGTATATATCAGTCTTTTTATTCGTTAAAAATTTGATCTTCGTAATGAGATTTTTTTTTGTTTGTGCTTAATCGACACCTGCACCGCGCATCCCATTGAAACTATAATCTCATTCATAGTCACTCTTTTATTGGATTAATTAATCCGTTCCGCGATAGAGTTCTTTTCGTTATCTATAAACATCAAATTTTGTTTGATTGGCGATAAAGTTGTCGAATCTGTTAACTAATTGCGAGATTTGCAACGCAAAATTAATATTTATCTCTACTAACTTAAGACAGGTTGATCCAGGTCTTTTAATTTTGTATAAGTGCGATTCATTCACTTTTTAAAACTTCATCTCCTGAGAGTTTGGCTATTAAACCAGAAATTCTCCTTCAAATGTTAAACATATGGAAAACTTCTTTTTTAGGTGGACAAAATCTATGTTACGCTATTTGTTGCCATCCTTGTTTCCTCTTGGAAAATTTTAAGCGCCGCTATAGGGACTACGTTTTATAATTATTAGAAGAATACAAATCAAACGATTCGAAAGGAAATTGCCAATCCATTTTACAAAGTCCCTATGCCAAACTCGTTCAAGAGCCTAAAAAATATCTAATTCCCAATCATCAGATTCATCAGCTTGAGAGAGATTGATATTAAGCTTCTCTCAAAGCCAGGAGATCACCTGTTGAAAATCGGGATCTTAACCCGTAATGTCGATAACGAAGCAAACAATAGATCTAAATATTTTAAAAGTTTTTAATTTTACAATTTATTCCCTGACCGTAGTAATAGCAATATGTCGGTAGTTAGAGGGGTCCTTTTTATAGTGCAAAAACATGTGTAACCTTCTATTGAGTAGGATAAAAATCAGAAGTAAAGAACAGATCAAAAATGAGGAAGAGTGTGGTAGAGTAGAATGTGTACCCGTATGACCGTTATATAAACATTATATCATTATTATAATAAACATTAATTATACTTTTGGCAAAATTTCAAACATACCAACTTTATTAGGTGTGTAGTGTAATGCTCATATAAAAGAAGGAGCTGTATGGCAGCTACTCGAACCCTTTGCAGTAGACCAACTAAATTTTGCAGCAACTTTGGACATCACACTAAACTACTTTGGCAAAATTTCAGAAACGCGGTTGTAATAGGTACAGAGTAATACTCATATTAAAAAATAAGTTGTATGGCAGCTACCCGAACCCATGGACCAAAATGGCTGAATTTAAATAGCGATGACAGCTATTGCAAAAAAAACGAATTTGCGAAAATTTCAAGATTCTAGCTTCTTTAGTTTTTGTGTTATCGTGACAGACGGCGGACATACATAGCTAAATCGATTTTTTTTTTGATTCTGATCCGATCCATACACTTCTCTGCGTCACAAACGTAATGGCAAATTTATTATACCCTTTGCCTATATAGTCATACGGGTATAAAAATATAGGATAGCGGTTATAAATTAGACGTTTTAAAGTACGATATATTTTTATGCCTTCAGGACCGCCAGATTTCTTCGTATCAAAATAATTCAAGATTTACAAAACCGAGCATCAAACCCTTTTTCTTAAGAATCTGATACGATTTAGCTGTTTATATCTAGGGGACATCGCATCCGTTTCAAATTACCATACATTTGTTTAATAATTTTTAAATTTATTCTCTTAATTTATAAGTCTATTAATATTATGTTTTATATAATCAAACTCAAAGTTATTAGCTGTAGTGCTTTTAGTGTTGAATGATTTAGTACCCTTATTAATTATTTCAATTCTAAATAATTTTTAAATTTATTCTCTTAATTTATAAGTATATTAATATTATGTTTTATATAATCAAACTCAAAGTTATTCGAACGAAATATTAATTTTTAATAATATAAATATAAAAGTTTATATACTTTCATGGGTTTTAATATTAGTTTTGTTTTTTTTTTTTTTTCTTTATTAACAATTGATAAAAATTAATATTATACATAAATGTTACAATTAGAATTTAATTTGACCTTTGCCGAAGCAATCTGGTCGTATAGAATTTTACAATATTAAAGTATAATTTATTAATAGATAATAAGGTATAATTATTGTTTTTTTTTTTTTTTTTTTTTTTTTGTTTGGATCATAAAATATTCAAAATAATTCATATTATAATTAGGAACCAAGATCTAGTTAATATTTTTTTTTATTTTTTCTTTATTTTTCTTGACATATTATGTAAACATCAACTATAAAAAATAATTTTTTTTTTTTTTATTTTTTTTTTTTTTTTTATTTTTATTTATTATTATTACTTTATTATTTACTTAAATTGCGATAATTTTCAAAGATCTTCTTATAATTTTATTTTTGTTTTGTTTTAATAACCTGTTTTGATTTTTTTTTTCTTTATCACTTTTAACTTCAAGCCCTTGCTAATATAGTGTTATGAAAGTACTTAAACAATTGAAATTCCGTTTGTAATACCTAAACTTATTAAGAATACTTTAATTTTATTTTTAAAAACACTATAACTCTGAATTTCCTTCAATTCTATTGGTAAATTATTAAAAGCCTGTAGGCAATTATAAAGACAATTATTCTTTTGCTTGTTAGTTTTAAATAGCGAGAGATAGAAATTGGATTTGTTTCTGGTATTGTAGTTGTGAAAGTCTATGTTTCGATTTAGAATAAAATTATGTTTGATTTTGTTGTTTACTATTTTAAAAGCTAATAAGTAAAGTTCACGCATGCATAGGTTATCAAAAGAAATGTACTGATGTGTGTATAATTGATGTGTAGGGTATCTTAACGAATAACCATGTATAGATTTGATAGCTTTTTTGTGTAAAATATCTAATTTATCGATATTGGATTGTGTCGTTCTACACCATATAGGATTTAAATAACATAAATGTGATGAAATATAGGACGAGAATATTAAGAATAAGACATCTTTACTAAAGAATTTTCTTAGTTTCCTTAAAATAAAAATATATGGGGATACTTTCTTGATAACGTGATCGATGTGAGGAGACCATTTTAGTTTATTATCTATAACTAAACCTAAGTAGTTAAAATGCTCGACTATTTCTAAAGATTCTTGTTTATAATTGATGTTGAAGTTATTCCAAGTTTTGTTCTGAAATAACAAAATTTTTGTCTTTTTTATATTTAGGGACAGTTTGTTTTTCTGAAGCCATTCCTCAACTATAGATAAGTTAGATAAAATGGCGTTTTTTATCTCCCTTTCGCAGTCCATAGAATATTTTATAACGGCATCGTCTGCGTAAAGTTGTATGCTGCCTTTGAGTGCTAGATGAGTGATATCATCTATATAAATTTTAAATAGGTCAGGTCCCAGAATTGAGCCCTGCGGAACGCCCTTTTTCACATAGATAAAATTACTACAACTATCATTTACGCTTACTTTTTGTTTTCTTTGCATTAAGTAAGTTTCAAAGAAGTGTTTGTCATTATAGCTTAAGTTTAGTTTAAGTAATTTAAAAAGTAAAATTTCGTGATCGACACAATCGAAGGCTTTTTGTAGGTCGATAAAGATACACCCAGTGTATTTGCCTTTATCCATACTTCGAGTTACAAAGTCCGTTAATGCGAGACATGCGGCGGTAGTATTTGAATTCTCTTCGAAACCGTACTGATCTTGGTGCAGGATAGCATTATTTCTCAAAAAGGAAGTAAGGCGTTTTTTAATAATTTTTTCAAAAATTTTCGAAAAAGTGGTCAAGACTGATATTGGTCGATAATTAGTTGCATTGGTGACATTTCCACCTTTATAAATAGGTGTTACAACCGCAGACTTGAGCGAATTTGGAAAAGTTGAAGTGAGAAACGACTTATTAATATACTCTTTTAAAATTGGACAAAGTTGGGTCGAGAACTTTTGTACAAATTTTGCAGAGATACAATCGTACCCTGTTGCTGACGAAGTTTTAAGAGAATCAATTGCTTCTTTTACCTCCGTTAAATTTGTTGGGTTTAGTTGAAGAGGAGAAAATATGTTCCTACTAAACTTCCCCAAATATTCCTCATCAATCGGACTTGAGTCAATGTCAAGAGTATCGGTAACGTTAACAAAAAATGTATTTAATAAGTCACTTATTTGGTGTTGATTTTCTATAACCTTATTATTATCTGTTAAAGTTTTTATCTGACTGCCGGTTTTCAAGTTACTTTTGTTGTACATTATTTGTTTATATAAGTTCCACAGTTTCCTCCCATCACTAGGATCCTTGGAGATAATTGAATTACAATAATTCGTTTTAGCCAGCATTATAAGATCATTTACCTTTTTTTTTATAAAATACATAAAGATCGTTGGTTTTTGTATCATTAGGGTACTTCTTCTTATATTTAAAAAAGGAGTCTCGAATTTTTATGAACTTTATAATGTCAGGAGTCATCCATTCTTTTTTTTTTTTTGTATAGGTTTCCGGGATTAATCTCGTATGTTCTTTTATTAGCAATGATAAGGCATGCACGAATTCGTCAAAACTGTAGTTGTTTAGATTAAGGTTTGACCAAAAACTATTTGCCGATAAGTTATTGTAATCTAATACAGTTTTATAAATAGTGACGTTTTGTTCAATGCATGGATTTAGATTTGTACTAATAAGAAACATTTGATGATCCGATAGAGGAGTGTCAATAATATGAAAACAATATTTATATTCAATTAAATCGGAGATAAAGTGGTCAATTATAGATTTAGAGTTTTTATCAATTCTTGTAGCAAACCGTTCATTAATTTTATTGTATATAAAATATCCGCTAGAGAGCAAAACCTGAGAATAGTTTTTAACCTCCCTGTTGTGCTTGTCAAGTAGATTGATATTGAAATCCCCTAAAACTAGCGATCGTTTATAGGTAGATGTAATTAAATCGAGTTTATTTATAAAGTCTACCATATTTGTTTGTTGAGATCTATAAAAAGATATGATGTTCACATTTTCTTTTAGTAATCTAATTATCAAAAGGTTGGAATTGTTGAACTCTTCCACAAGCACTGAAGTGCTACTAATTTTTTCAGCCACATATATAGCGACACCCCCGTACGTTATGTTCCGAATTGACTCAGTACGATTTGAGAAGTAACCAGCGTATCCCGGTAGGTTGAAAAATTGATTTTCAGTTTTGTGTAGCCAAATTTCAGTTAAGACTAGAACATGTATGGATGCGCAATAAGTAAGAATTAATTAGAATTTCAAGGTCAGTTAATTTATTTCGTAAACTTCTGATATTTAAATATAAAATGTTTAAATTGTGTTTATAGTTCATCATTAAACTTTTGTGTAACTCTGTATAGTAGTTCACTTTCAAATCATTCTCAAAATTAAATGACGTCATTACTAATTACGACAATAGAGTCCGTTAAGCACATGGATTTTGGCAAGCATACATACAAAACCTGAGTAATTAAAATCAGTACTAGGACGGCTTTAAATAAATACGCATCGGAATTAATGAATAAGAAAGTAAAAAATTCAGTTTTACGTTTAATTATATAAAAGATTCCTATTTTTTCAATTATATTAGTTTTAGTTATAGTTTTAATTATAGTTTTAGTAATAATTAAGAAATTTATAAAGATAATTTGTATATTAGCAAGGAATAAAAGAAAAAAAAAATAATAGTGAATTCAGGTTATGTATTAAGATAAAATTGTAATTAGATTTAATAAAATTTTTTATGTAATTTGATTTGATAAATGCGGTCCGCGGCGGGTTATTTTTAAGAAAAAAAAAAAAAAAAAAATTGTAATTCATAAAATGTTGTTGTAAAATTAAGATGTTGAAATGAAAATAAATTGATAAAGTATAAATTGTACAAGATTAATTGACATTGATAAAAATTAAAAATTGTTGATGTGAATGTTAAAATTATTAGATATATATAAAAGATAAAATTTAATAGAAAAATAATTACTTTTAGGATGATTAAAAAATTATAAATAAAAAAACCAATTGGTATAGTCATAAAAAAATTATTGTGTTTTTTTTGTTTTTTAAATAAAATGTGGAAAAAGATGAAACTTAAAATTTTAATAGAAAAATCAAAATAACAAGTGCCACAACAAAAAAACAAAAAGTTCCGGGCACTGGTGAAAGAGGAAAAGAGATGAAATATGATTTCAGAAATTAGCAATTTTACATTAGTTTTATTAATTATTAATATTATTATTTTTGATTTTCTCGATATCATTAAAATTATTAATGTTGTGAATTTTGCTAGAAGAAGATTTACGAATTTTAATAATATTATCCTTAATCCATAAATATTGAAAATTACAATTAATTTTAATTTGTTTTGCTTCAAAATATAATTTTTTTTGAAATGGCGATAGATGGTTTCTGAAATAAATTTCTCTATTTCCCTCTTCACTTGGAAAAAATTCTGATGTGTATATATGCTGTCTCTTTTTCTTTAACATCAGTTCTTCTTTAATTGCCTGAGATCGAAGATGCACTATATATTGTTTATTGTTGTTTCCGGCGCCAGTTTTTGAAGTGATCGTTTCAATTCGCTCGATGTCATTAATGTTGATATCTGGCTTAATTTTTTTTGAGATTTCATAGAAAAGATCTTTTAAATTACCTGGATTGGGAGGTAGACCAGCGACTACAATATTGTTGCTATTTTTAATTTGCTGATCTTTGTCAAGTAATGACTCCAAATAGCAAACCTTATCTTCCAGTAGTTTGTGCCTTTTGGTGTTTTCAGCAATTTCTTTTTTTAATTTGGTGTTCTCTCTAATGATGGTATTTTGAGTTTGCTTCAATTCTTCAAATTGCTGGCAAATGAACTTTTGAGATAATTGAATATCCATAACCATGGAACCCATTTTTTTAAATATTCAGCTATGTCATCCAAGGTACAGTCGACTGTGTTGAACGACTCAAGATCCAATACTTTTTCAGGAATTTTTGATTCAGCTGGACCGCCATAGTACAAGCTACCAGTTGCATCATTAGCTATGTTAGGTTGTGATTCCCTTATAGTAGGATAAAAGCTGTTTTCATTGGAATTAACTTCCGACGCAGTTACAGCATTCATCTCCAACGCATCTTCTTCCTGGGAACTTTGGTCACCATCGACTACCACAAAAGACTCATTTGCTGAGGGACAATTTTTACAGCGCCATAATAATTTGGCACTGCTAATGTTCTCGAATAGAACTTCAGAAATGTTAACACATCTGATGTGAAAGACTCCTCCACAAGATCCACTGCAACGGACTGCTCGACTATTGACATAAATAGCTTTTTGGCATATTACACATTTAACCATTTTTCCTGGTAACTTGGAAATTGCGCGAAAAATTACAAAATTATTAAATTAGACTTATGATATTTTTAATTAAAGTTGCGCTTTATTTATTTATTTTCTTTTTTATTTAAATAAAAAAGAAAAAATTAAATTATTTAAAAAACAGAATTAATTTAATATATTTCGATAAAAATTTTTTTTTTTTTAATTTATTCAGGAGCGTAAAATTATGCAACCTATCGATTTGATGTTTTCAATAAAAAAAAAACTAATATTTTTTAATATTATTATTTTAAAATTTTTAATAATATTTAATTTTTAATTTTATTATTTTATTTTATTTATATTTTATTGTTTTATTTTGTATTATTATATTTTATATTAATTTTTAATTTTATTATTTTATTTTGTATTTAATTTTTAATTTTATTATTTTATATTATATGGAGCGAAAAAAAAAAACTTGGGTCTTTCCACTTTGACAACTTTGACACCTTTTTTATTTATTTAGTTGTGTATTCATTTACTATTAATTTGATATCAAAAATTGTGAAGTGCTATCACTGTTTTCTATATATTGCTCGTGTAAGCATGGAGTTACAATTTTTGAAAATGATAGATGACACTGTTTATTATTCTATTAGTTTATTATACCCTACACCTATAGAATAGGTAAAGGGGTATATTAACTTTGGTATGGTGTTTGTAACCACCTAAAGGAAGCGAGCTAGATATGGAAAAGTGTATATATTTGTGATCAGCGTGACCGCCTTAGTCGATATAGCCATGTCCGTCCGTCCGTCCGTCCGTCCGTAGGCACGATAACTCAAAAAATAATGGAGCTATCTTGATGAAATTTTAACTGTAGGTTACTAGGACTGAAAGTACGGCGGGGATTGCATATGGGCGAAATCGGCCCATGGGTTCGGATTCTGGACCTTTTAATCGGTTTCAGGGCTGACGAACAAATATAAAAAATCACGATAACTCAACAACTAATGACGCTATCTTCATCAAATTTGTGCTGTAGGTTACTAGTAATGAAACTACTTCGGGAATTGCGTAAGGTCGGGATTGGACCATGGGTTCGGAACCTAGAACTTTTTGATCGAATTTAGGCCAAACGAGCATAATTCCGAAACCAATGAAGATAGAACCTCCAAATTTGGTATCAGGGTGTCCCTTCCTATTTCGTAAGTGTCTTTGAAATTTGGGCCCCATTGGAGTAGTGGATCGGGGACCAGCCACTCAGTTCTTAGGCCCTTAAAGCATATTTTCGAAATTAATAAAGATAGTAACTTGAAACAAATGTAGAAGCTTCCAATTTGCCACAAGGGTGTTCTTTACTATTTCTTGCGTAACCCCCTAATTTAGGATCAATTGGAGTGGTGGTTCAGAACCTCTCTTAGACCCCCCAATGTGTAAAAGCTTATCATCGAAATTAATAAAACTAGTAACTTAAAATTAAGATAGAGGGTTCCAATTGTGTACAAGGGTTAACTAGTATTGAAAGTATGACGGGACTGCATATGGGCGAAATCGTACCATAATTTCGGGTCCTGGAACCCTTGAAAAGTTCAAGGACTAACAAACATATATCTTAAAAACACCATAACTCAAAAAATAATGCCGGTATTTTGATGAAATTTAACAGTAGGTTACTAGTAATGAAAGTACCATGGGAATTGGTTGTGGTCGAGTTTAATTTCGAAGTCAAAGAATATATTTCCTATGTCCTATGTGTCTCCGAAATCTAGACTTAATTGTAGTGGTTCAGCTATGTTCAAAGGTACTTGCTGCATTTATGTAAAATTTATTTGAATATTTAAATGAATTATATGAAAAGGTGTAAATTTTTAATTGTATTTTAGAAATACATTTATTGCATATTTTTCTTTTATAAGCTTTTCTATTAGGTATATAAACTAACCATTTAAAATAATTGCAATTTTAAAAATTTGGATTATTAAATATATTATGCTTTGATTATCTTTTTATCACAAAATTTAATAATTAGAATTTTTTCATTTTGTAATTGAATTGGAATAAATATATTTTCATTTATTTCAAGTTTGTTTGTTTTTTAATATTTTTAAATAGATAAATTAGTAAGAATTTGTACTATTTTTTAATAGGTAGGGTAATTAGAAAATGTTTTTAGTATTATACAGTTAATTTGGTTAGCTATGTCTTACGATCAAATTAATAACAGCTTCTATGGTGTTAAAATGACTTATGGATATGTCCTTAAATTTGAACTAAATAGGTGTAGGGTATTTCTAAGTCGGTTGCACCGACTAACTGTTTCTTTACTTGTTTTTTGTTTATATTTATTAAATTATATATATAAAAAAAAAACAGAAAGTTTAAGTTTATTTAAAAAATTCGATTATTTAAAGTTTTAGAAGTTAACACATTATTTTATATAATCAGATAAAATTTATAATTAAATATTTTGATTTAAGTGGAATAAATAATATTTGTTTAATATAATTCAATTTAGTTAAATGGTGTATAATGTGATTAATCTATGTTAACAAAGAATCACTTTAAATTTATTATTTATAATTAAATTAAATTTTTTTTGTGAATATCACTAATATATTTTATTTGTTCAATATTATTATTAGATTTAGTTTTTATTTGTTCAATATTACATAATTTGAAATAAGATTTAAAAGTACATGATTGAAAAGTACATCAAATTGTTGTTTTTATTATTTTTTCAAATGACCACCATTTTATTTATTTTTTTTATACGGCTTTGTTAATAAGTAGTAGGAGTTCAATTTTATTTTATAAGAAAAAAAAAAAAAATAATAACTTGAAATTATTTAATTAATTTACAGTATTTTATATTATTAGATAAAATTTAAAATTATATATTTTGATTTAAGTGGAATAAATAATATTTGTTTATTATAATTAAATTTAGCTAAGTGTTGTATAATGTGATTAATCTATTTTATCAAAAAAGCACTTCAGATTTATTATTTATAATTTAAAGTAATTTTTTTGTGAATATCACTAATATATTTTATTTGTTCAATGTTATTATTAGATTTAGTTTTAGTTTGTTCAATATTACAGAATTTGAAATAAAATTTAAAAGTACATCAAATTATTGTTTTTATTAATTTGTTAAATGACCACCATTTTTTTATTTTTTATACGGCATTTGTTAATAAGTAGTAAGAGTTAGATTTTATTTTATTAGAAAAAAAATAATATCTTGAAATTATTTAATAAATTTATATTATTTTATATTATTAGATAAAATTTATAATTATATATATTGATTTAAGTGGAATAAATAATATTTGTTTAATTAAAATTAATTTTATTTTTTATATATTTTTATAATTAATCAGGAGCGTAAAAAATTTTGCGACCGATCGATTTGACGTTTTCAAACAAAAAAAAAAGATATCTTAAAATTGTAGCAAATGAGTTTGAAGAGTCCGCTCAAAAATTAGCATATTCTACAATGAGTTAAAACCCTTAATGCTTTCATTAGCTTTCTATCACCCATTTTAATAATCAAAATATGCAATAAATATAATTCTATACAGTGACAAATTTAGAACTTTTCATATAATTAATTTAAATATAAAAATAAATTTTACAACTTAAGAATCGTAAACGATTTCTTAATTATATATTACCTATGATAATAATTCAATAAAATATAGATATAATATTAATAAAAATTAAAAAAAAGATATGATATTAATAAAAATTAAAAACAAAAAAAAATTTCCCCGTTTTCGCCAAAATATTTTGTTTTTAACTTACAAAATATAATACATAATATGTTTTATAGTAAAAATTTATCCTTTTAAAATTATAAAAGTGTTAAATCAGAACGGAAATTTTTTATCTTTAAATATTTCGAATATATTAGGCTTTAAGGTTTTGGGAGTTGTGGGAGTGGTACGCAAACCGCTATTTCAATTCATCTAAAATTTCACGTACACAAAACAAATAAGAAGAAACACCTGGGTCCCAAATATAAGGTTCTATCTTCTTTGGTTTCAAAATTATAATAGTTTGACCTCAATTCGATCAAAAATTTCTAGAATCCGAACTCGACCAGAACCAATTCCCATAGTACTTTCATAGAATATAAATTTCATCGAAATAGCGTAATTAGTTTCTGAGTTATGGTATTTTAAAGATATATGTTTGTTAGCACTTGAAGTTTTCAAAGGTTCCAGAACCCGAAACCATTGTACGATTTCGCCCATATGCAGTCCCCGTCATACTTTCAATACTAGTTAACCCTTGTATACAATTGGAACGTTCTATCTTAATTATAAGTTACTAGTTTTATTAATTTCGATGATAAACTTTTACACATTGGAGGGTCTAAGAAAGGTACAAAATTAGAGGGACACGCAGGAAATAGTAATGAACACCCATGAGCCAAATTTGAAGCTTCTACATTTGTTTCAAGTTACTATCTTTATTAATTTCGAAAATATGCTTTAAGGTCCTTGGAACTGAGTGGCTGGTCCACACCCACTACTCCAATTGGGCTCAAATTTCAAGGACACTAAGGAAATCGAAAGCGACACCCTGAAACCAAATTTGGAGGTTCTATCTTCATTGGTTTCGGAATTATGCTAGTTTGGCCTAAATTCGATCAAAAAGTTCTAGGTTCCGAACCCATGGTCCAATCCCGAACTTACGCAATCCCCGAAGTAATTTCATTACTAGTAACCTACAGCGCAAATTTGAAGAAGAAAGCGTCATTAGTTGTTGAGTTATTGTAATTTTTTATATATGATCGCTAGCCCTTCGATCGATTAAAAGGTTCAGAATCCGAACCAATGGGCCGATTTTGCCCATATGCAATCCCCGCCGTACTTTTAGTCCTAGTAACCTCCAGTTAAAATTTCATGAAGATAGCTCCATTATTTTTTGAGTTATCGTGCCTACGGACGGACGGACGGACGGACATGGCTGTATCAACTCAGGAGGTCACGCTGATCACAAATATAAATACTTTTCCATATCTAGCTCGCTTCCTTTAGGTGGTTACAAACACCATACCAAAGTTAATATACCCTTTTACCTATTCTATAGGTGTAGGGTATAAAAATCACAGAAGATTTTCTGGGAATTTTAAATAAATAGTAAATCATTTTGGTATTAAAAACTAAGGCTATGCTTTACATGAACAGTTTTGTAGTAAGTCTTCATAAGTTTCAGTTAAAAACTGAAATTATGGCGAAGGCCAAATGTACGCTTTGTTGCGTTCCTTGCTTTTTGCTGTGGAAAGTAAATAAAGCAAGCAATGTTTCAAAGCAATTTAAAACTTTCCTCATCTCATCCCTGAAATAAAGCCAAATGAACTGCACCATAGTAATCAAAGCAAATATATTTTTTTTACTTAATTAGGTAGGTATAATAAAAAAAATCAAAAAATTACTTTGCATTTGATAATGCAAAACTCAATTCATAATTCAATTTCATGTTCATAGAAATAGGTACATAATTAAACATGTTGATTAGGTACATTGTAGAATGTTGGCAACATGCAAGTATTTCGATTTGAATCTAAACAAAGGTTATGAAACAATATACAGAGCTTAGCAACATTTTAAAAATATGTCTACATATAGTTAATAGATGGAGAAATAGATCATTATTAAAATAAAATAAACCTGTAAAAAAATTTCAAATCTTTTAACAAACAAATTTATCGAATTGAAATTTAAAAATTTAAAATTTAAACAAGTACGTAATTGAATAAAAAATAAATTAAATGAAATAGACAAAAAAAAATTCACCAAGAAGGGATTTGAACTAACGACCCCGAAATTTTATCAAATTTAAAACATACAAAAGGTAGACTACATAACTTATTATTCATCTTCAAAAAAAACAAGAAGTTATATAAGTAATTTTTTTTGTGTATCAATAACTAGAATCGAAATATAATCTACGTATTACAAAATGTAAAAGTTTCGACTTTATTTAATAAAATTGTATTGATATACAATATATCTACATGTATACAATGAAATTAGAAATAATTCTTATTAGAAAAAGTTTTTCTTTCAGTTGACATTCCGTCATTCTGTGACGGGCCAACAGCTAGTTTTATTAATATATTTGTCTAGAATGAGGTAAAACAAACGCATTCAATTAAATATAAGTAATTTCAGACTATACCCGTATCAAAGATATTTATTAAAATTAGGTGAAAATATCAAAAGCAGCAAATTTAGATTAAATTTGCAACAAAAAAACGAGGAAGAGTATAAGTAGAGTAGACTGTGTCAACTCTGGGATACCCGTACAACACAAATATAAACATTATATCATCCATTAAGTTACTTTACTACTATTAGGTATTCATTAATGTACAAAAAAAATATAAAGCTCTTCGAACCTTTTCCACTACACAAACTTTTTTTTATTTAGATGTTGTCCATTAAAATTAACTAATATAAACATAATTTCAGTCATCCATTTTTATTAGGTATAGAGTAATGCTCATGTCAAATATGTATTTGTATGGCAGGTACTAGAACCCTCTGCAGTAGATCAACAAAATTTTGCACGAACTTTGATTCTAAAACTAAACTATTTTTGACAAAATTTCAGAAACCCAGCTCCATTAATCGTAGAGTAATGCTCATATAAAAGAAGAAGTTGTATGGCAGCTATTCGAACCCACTGCAGTAAACCACGTAAATTTTACAGAAACATTGGCTATAAAATTAAACTACTTTTGGCAAAATTTCAGAAACCCAGTTTCAATATGTATAGAGTAATGCTCATATAAAAATAGAAGTTGTATGGGAGGTACTCGAACCTGTGAACCAAAATAGCTGAATTTCAATAGCGATGGCGGCTATTGCGTAAAACCGAGTTTGTGAAAATTTCAAAATGCTAGCTGCTTTAATTTTTGAGTTATCGTAAAGACGGACGGACTGGCGGACTGACCGATTTACTTTTCGATTCTGATCCGATCCATAACTTTGATTATAAATCTACCCCCCCTCTTCTTTGCGTCACAAACGTAATGGCAAATTTAGTATACCCTTTTAACTAATATTCATACGGGTATAAACACATTTAAAAAAAATTTTTATCTAATTTTTCCTTAATTTTCATTTTGTCTGTTAAATAATAATAAAAAGTTAAAGTTAATCCTATATTTAAATAATTATAGCATTAGTTCTATCAAGTTTATCTTCAATATGGGAACGCAAAACGACAGCTGCTTATATAAGCTTCAAATAAGTATACTGAATATTTTTTTAATCCTTTTGCACTCTTTTAAGAGGTATATGGTATTTACTAAGTTATTTAGACTAGGCTTCAGTTTCTTTAATTATTATATTCACAAAGTCCTTGATTACTCTGCTGTAGGTATTGAAAAAGATAATGAACACGTAAATTTTTGTGTTCCATCTATTATCCTACACAAGACTTATATGTATTTTTTTATACCCGTACGACTATAGGTCAAAGGGTATAATAAATTTGTCATTTCGTTTGTGAAGCAGATATAGACTCAAGTTTATGGATCGGATCAGAATCGAAAAAAAACGAGGAAGAGTGTAGTAGAGTAGATTGTGTCAACTCTGAGATACCCGTATGACTGTTAAATAAACATTATACCATCCGATTAATTACTTTTGGCAAAATTTCAAACAGACCACCTTTATTAGTTGTAGTGTAATGCTCATATAAAAGAAGGAGTTGTATGGCAGCTACTCGAACCCTCTGCAGTAGACTAACCAAATTTTGCAGTAACTTTAGCCATTACATTAAACTATTATTGGCAAAATTTCAAACATCCAGCTTTAATAATGTCTAAACTATGTATCCCTGAAATTTAGATTGAATTGCGGTGCTGATCAATTTAGGTGATTGTTCATGTACTTCCCGCACACTTCCCTAGACCTAACCAGTATGTCTTCAGAAGTAATAAAATAAGAAAATTTAAGTATTTGATAGTTCTGTCCTGTTTGATTAATATTCCTGAAATCGGAAATGAATTGAATTTGGGGTTCATCTAACTGTTAATTTAATTATTCAAGTGTAGGGTGTTAACAAATTAGTTGCATTGACTTACTGTTGTTTCATTATATTTATTTATAATTATTTAAAAGCGTAAAGATAATAGGAAGAGAGTTTTCAACAAATTCATATAAACTTTTTTTAGTATGAAATATTTTTGAGAAAAATAAACGACGGTCAAGGTTTTGAATGAATTAGTGAACAGTTATTCTGTATAGAAAATATTTTGTTTACTTAATAAATAAAAGTATTTATTTACCGTTTTTGTAATATTGTTATAAACACACTTTCTCACATGTTTAATTAATAAAAAAAAAATTTCAAAATATACATACAATACAGCAATGCACAACCATTGCCAAATTTTATACAAATATAAATTTTAAAAAGTAAATATACGATAAGGCCATCCCAAATTGAATATAGGGTTCAAATAGATTCATATGATAAAAATGCATATCTTTAAAGAACGTACTTACATAATCAAAAAATATTTATTAAATTGAAATAGATAATCTTGGGAGGCCAAGGTTCGACAATGGACTGTAGCGCCATAGCAGAAGGAGAATAGATAATCTTTGTTCATAATTTAACTAGTATTATTAGTAATCATAATCAATAATTATTAATCAAAAAACAGTAATCAACAATTTTATCTAAAATCTTTTAAAAAATTTTCGAATATTGTTACAATTTTAATGTTAAGTAGAAATTTTGCATTTAAAAGAAAGAAAGGTTTGGAGCTTTTTAAGTAAACGCAAAATAACCATGTTTTAGCACATTTTTAAAAACTTTTTTAAAAATGTGCCTATATAGTTTCACTCTGCTCGTTCATCCGTATGTTTACAAAAAATTTTACATCAACATTTTTGAAATAGAGTATGAAATCTTCTATCGAAGAACTTTTTTCTATAGCCCCTCTGAGTTATGATTACTAATAATATTTGTAAAATTATGAACAAAGATTATCTATTAGAATTTAAAAGCCAATCTTTTATTATGAATGTTCGTTCTTTTACCTCCCCACATAAACTTATTCATTTTTATAATATGAATCAATTTGAACCCTATATTTAAATTTCAGATCACCTTGTCTTATAAATGTGCGTTGCTGTGTGCATTGTATACGTATATTTTGAATTTTTATTTTTTAGTAAAAAAATATGTGAGCAAATGTGTATATAATATTATTACAAAAAGGGTAAATAAATACTTTTATTTATTAAGAAAAAAAAAGCTTTTCTGAATAGAATAAGTGTTCACAAATCCATTCAAAACTTTGACAGTTCCTTATTTTTCTCAAAAATATTTAATACTAAAAAAGTTTATATGAAAATGTCCCTCTTCCTATTATTTTAGAGTAAAGATAATACTTAATATATCTTTGAAGCTATTTGAAGCTAAAACTTGAAAACTATATTAAAGTGCAATTAAACATTTTTATAATTTTAAATCTGATTTAAATTTTTTGTGAACAAGATAATATTTAAATTCTTGTTTTAATTAGAAATTATTCAACAAAATTTGTCAACATCATCCAATAACTATAAATAGTTTTAGTTATCTGAAAAAAAAGTCGCTATATAAAAATCCAGAAATTAAGGTAACAAGAGAAATAAAACGAACAAACCTGAAGTGCAGTATTAACTGATAATGGTGTTACTCCACCAATAGTGAAAATTTCTTTCTTTTGTGAACGCAATAACATAAACAGAATTACTTTTTGATGTTTAACACTAAGACGATACCATTCTATATCATAAATCATATCAATAACTTCATCTGCCTAAAATTAAATCGCGTATAAAGGAATATTCAGTTCAAGAGCTAAATAAAAATTTTACCGAATTTTCCCATAAAGTACCAACAATACAATATGTATAAACACAAACCAAATTTCCCAGAGTTGTTTGAATTGCTATAGGCCAATCACTGGTCATACCTATAAAAATACTGATGATCGCCCCCACAACACTAGTAGTAATTTCAGTTGCAACAACCCAAAAAAACAGTTCTGTAGTCAATTGATTGAAGCTATATTTTTAAAATAGAATTCAAAAGATTATATATAGTTATAGATTAAATATAGATCATAAAAGATTTAATACACACGCAGAGCAAGTTTCTAGCCAATCTACTAGCTCTTTCACTTCAATTCTATTGTCTCCATTATCCTTAAGCATCTCATTAAAATCCTTTATTTTCTGTCTTAGAATATCCGTCAACAAACACATGCTTAATGTATAGATTACAAAAACAACATCTGCAACATTATTACCAAGTCCACCAAGAAAAATGCAAATGCAATGTATTATATACAATGTAAAAAATCCTGTATCTGTGTCTTTATCTATACCGGGTAATAAAAAATTGATTGGCAAAACTTTTCTTTGTTTAAAAACGTAATAATACATTGGGGCAATCCACATTGATAACATTGCCGTAAAATATATGCTATTATTCAATATAATTGCTATTTTATATTTTTGAATATACTTTGATAAAATATTCCTATAAGTTTCAGTTTTGGAAAAGTCTCTATAAATATCCTTTAGTTGAGTAGTTGAAGATAAGAATTCTTTACTATAATACATTGCCGTTATCAATTTTACGACTATCTAACTTTCAAAGATTGATCAATCATATTGCTTTTTTTTCTGCAGTTTTTTTTTACTTACCTGTACAACAATGCCAGAAACACACAATGTTTCGCAAGATTTTTTCCAATCATCACGAATAGAAAGATTCATAGTGTAAGCAACCATCACAAAATAAGTGGCAGAGATAGAAAACATTACACATACAACCCAACCTGGTTTATATGGTTTGAAGACATTTGCACCAACCATAGTTCCAACTATTTCACCTAGACGAACTAGAAATAGAAAACTTTCGTATGGTAGACTTTCTTTAGTTTTAGAAACCATGTTGTTTGACTTTTAATTAGAATTA
This sequence comes from Dolichopus griseipennis, assembly GCA_963082915.1. Lineage (NCBI taxonomy): Eukaryota > Metazoa > Arthropoda > Insecta > Diptera > Dolichopodidae > Dolichopus > Dolichopus griseipennis. The sequence goes on along the minus strand of OY720444.1, from coordinate 65,638,086 downwards.
ACGTGTATCTAATTCATAGGATTAAAGCGTACTAATAAAATAAGACTTTAATTTATAAAAGTTATTTTATTGCATATTAGTCTTTTGGCATTTTTAGGTAATGAATAAATAAAACCAATAATTAAAAATTATATGGTTACCTAAATATTGACGGGTAATTAAAAATTTATATAATTGTAAAAAAATTTTTAGGAAATAATATAATTATAATTTATTATTATCTCACATAATTCATTATATATAAAAATTCTTAATAATATATCGTCTACACGGTTGGATGGCACTGGTGTTAGAGTTTAGGCCTGCCATTCGAAAGGCTTACGTTTTAATTGAAGTGGAGAAATTTTTATTTATTTGTCGACATGACTGAACTACCATTTGCTAACTGGGTTCAAACTAATAGTTTAAGCAATATTTAATAAATACACCTTTCGGATCTTTCGGAACTATATAGCACTTTCTGATGTATTAATTGTATATGTAATTCATTGAGAATCATGTTCTTCTGTTCCAACATGCACCTATTGTTATATTACCTATTCACAGTGTTTTCTACATTACATAAATAAGTTCTAATCTTTATTAGTCGTTTGGTGATAAAATTTGAAGGCCTTAGTAAAGATGGAAAAGATGTATCTGGGTACTATATATCGGTTATGTATATGTTTTTAAGGTAATTCTAGTATAATTTTTTGTATGGACCTTGTTTCACACCATCCTGCCTCACATAATTGAATATTAAGTAATTTTTATTTTAAAGTTTAAAATATTATAATATTATTAGTTCTGTTTTGTGCAAATAGTGAAGAATATGGAATTTGTGGCAATGTTATTTAAAAGTAACTAGATATTAAATACCTATTTATTCTCCCTGTACGAACGTAATTCGTAGTTCGTAGTTATAAATTTAATTAGTGAAATATGTGAAATTTTCTTTCCTTAAATTGTGTAAAATTTGAATATTCATACTTGTTTAGACGGGTATCCCAGAGTTGGCACAGCCTACTCTTCTTTATTTCTCATTGTTTAAAATTAATTCATTAAAAGTGCTACGTTGTGTTGTACGATACATTAAAAGTGCTACGCTGTGTTGTGCGATACATAAAGAAACAATTAAATTGAATTGCCTGAGGTATAAAATGTTTTAATTATTTATAAAATAAAAGAAATAATTTTAATATTGTTTTATTAATTATTAAATTATTTAAAATTCAATAAATTAAAACATTAATTGTCACATAAATATTTTATTATATTGCGTTTCAAATGATATATTTAATTATCAACTAGTATAGCCTTGTCCTCGAAATTCGAGCTATTTTTGCTTTTAAATCTACATAAAAAATTCGTGTTGTGTAATTTATATTAGACTAATATTACACGAAAAGTTATTCTTTTGCCTATACGTAATAAAAATTATTGCAACAATTTTGTTGCACTTGAAATTTGCTTAAAAAAAAATATTTATAATTTTTTCAATTATTTAAACGTTGTTAAGTATTTTTGTATTTTAGTCCTATTGGTTAAGCCGCATTAAAGAGAGTATAATTTGGTACAGTTATTATACAAAAAAAGCGGTTTAAATTCTAAATCTAAATATTGTTCTAACATTTAATATATGTATATTAAATGTTAGAACAATATTTAATTATATATATGTATATGACATATACATGTATTTACTGAAGTCAAGTAGCCAAAATTGGAGTTAATGCTGTCCTTCATATAGGAAACTGTATTTTTTTTCTAAACATTTTAAATTTAACTATTCCTATCTAAATCTTATATCCTTGCGACTAATATGCTTTTTTATAAGCAAAGAAGTAATACATATATGCAATAGCGATTTACTAAAATGACAGCTAAATACTGTTAAAGTAATTTTTATTACCATAATGCTATTTGGCTTTTATTATTTTTTCAATAACAGCAAAATAGCTTTTTGGAAAACTTATTTGTTACTCTAGTAAACTGGCAATAATGTAAAGTGTTTTTACTTTAATTACCATATTGCATAATTTTTGCATTAGCTACAACGAGGAAGAGTGTAGTAGAGTAGACTGTGTCAACTCTGGGATACCCGTATGACCGTAACATATACATTATATCATCCGGTTAATTACTTTTGGCAAAATTTCAAACATACTTTATTAAGTTTAGTGGAATACTCATATAAAAGAAGGAGTTGTATGGCAGCTACTTGAACCCTCTGCAATAGACCAACCAAATTTTGCTGTAACCTTGGCCAATACACGAAACTATTTTTGGCAAAATTTCAGACACCCAGCTTCATTAGGTGGAGAGTAATGCTTATATAAAGTAGGAAGTTGTATGGCAGCTACACGAACCCACAGCAGGAGAACAACCAAATTTTGCAGAAACTTTGGCCATAAAACTAAACTACTTTTGGCAAAATTTCAGACAAGCAGCTGTAATAGGTACAGAGAAATACTCATATAAAATTAGAAGTTGTATGGCAGCTACCCGAACCCATGGACCAAAATGGCTGGATTTAAATAGCGATGACGGCTATAGCAAAAAAATGAATTGCGAAAATTTCAAGATTCTAGCTCCTTTAGTTTTTGAGTTATCGTGCGGACGGACGGACATACATAGCTAAATCGATTTATTTTTCGATTCTGATCCGATCCATACACTTGAGTCTATATCTACCCCCCTCCTTCTCTGCGTCACAAACGTAATGGCAAATTTATTATACCCTTTGACTATATAGTCATACGGGTATAATTTGACTATATAGTCATACGGGTATAAAGATAATCTATTAGAATTTAAAAGCCAATCTTTTATTATGAATGTTCGTTCTTTTACCTCCCCACATAAACTTATTCATTTTTATACCCGTATGACTATATAGTCAAAGGGTATAATAAATTTGCCATTACGTTTGTGACGCAGAGAAGGAGGGGGGGTAGATATAGACTCAAGTGTATGGATCGGATCAGAATCGAAAAAAAAATCGATTCAGCTATGTATGTCCGTCCGTCCGTCTGTCCGTCCGTCTGTCCGTCCGTCCGTCTGTCCGTCCGTCCGTCTGTCCGTCCGTCTGTCCGTCCGTCCGTCTGTCCGTCCGTCCGCACGATAACTCAAAAACTAAAGGAGCTAGGATCTTGAAATTTTCGCAAATTCGTTTTTTTGCAATAGCCGTCATCGCTATTTAAATCCAGCCATTTTGGTCCATGGGTTCGGGTAGCTGCCATACAACTTCCTTTTTTATATGAGTATTTCTCTGTACCTATTACATCTACGTGTCTGAAATTTTGGCAAAAGTAGTTTAGTTTTATGGCCAAAGTTTCTGCAAAATTTGGTTGGTCTACTGCAAAGGGTTCGAGTAGCTGCCATACAACTTCTTATTTTATATAAGCATTACTCTATACCTATTGAAGTTGGGTGTCTGAAATTTTGCCAAAAATAGTTTAGTGTAATGGCCAAAGTTACTGCAAAATTTGGTTGCTCTACTGCCAAGAGTTCGAGTAGCTGCCATACAACTCCTTCTTTTATAAGAGCATTACACTACACCTAATAAATCTGATATGTTTGAAATTTTGCCAAAAGTAATTAATGTTTATAATAATAATGATATAATGTTTATATAACGGTCATACGGGTATCCCAGAGTTGACACAGTCTACTCTACTACATTCTTCCTCGTTATAATATGAATCAATTTGAACCCTATATTTATAAAAATGTGCGAGTCATATATCCTCTTCCAATATAACTAAAATAGCCAAAATAACAACTAAAGTCACCACATGAAATATTCTATTTTTAATAATACAATTAAAAATAAACATTACAAACGAATATTTAACAAACATCACCATGTGAAACATTTCGTTTGTTGTAATTCTAATACTTCTCGTTTTTCTTTCTTTTTATTATTTTAATATAACACACAAAGTGTGATTAAAATTAGTCGTATAGTCAAAACTCAAATTTCTTAAATAAAAAAAAAAAAAATAAAATATTCAAAAAGAAAAAAACCTAAACGTTTTTTTTCTTTATACCTAGACTATCATATTTTTTTTTTTTTTTTTTTTCCTTATTACTCCTCTTGGGAGCATAGGATATCTACTAGGCATCTCCACCTGACTCTATTTGGAGCAGTTATCTTTGCATCCTCCCATGTTTTCTCAATTGAAACTAGCTCTTCCGAAATCGTTCGCCTCCAGGTGTTATTAGGGCGGCCTCGTCTTCGGGTTCCTTGTGGGTTCCATTCTAGTGCTTCCCTTGCTATGCTATCTTGTGGTTTTCTCAGTGTGTGCCCTATCCATTTCCACTTCTTCCTTTTGATCTCTTGCCCAATTGGTTCTGTTTTGGCAAGTTTCCATAGGTCCTGGTTACTTATTATGTTCGGCCAGTATATTCTGCATATTATCCTTAGACATTTGTTGATGAAGACCTGTAGTTTCTGTGTGATGTTGTTTGTAACTAACCAGGTTTCACTTCCATATGTTAAGGTGGTCTTTACGCAGGTTCCAAATATCCTTAATTTTGTCCCCCTGGACATTTGTGCGCTTTTCCATACTGGCTGCAGGCGACCGAACATTGCCCTGGCCTTTTTGATCCTGCTTTCGATGTCGGCGTTTATGTTACCGCTGTTATTTATGATGCAGCCTAGGTAGTGGAAATTATCTACATAGTCGATTGGTGTGTTGTTTATCACCGGACGGCGTGGGTTGTTGATGTTAATGGCCATCGCTTTCGTCTTTTCGATATTTATTTCCAGGCCCACACTTCGAGCTAATGTTGCTAGATGGTCTATTTTAGCTTGCATATTATTTATTGTGTGTGATAGCAGGCAGATGTCATCGGCATAGTCCAGATCTTCTAATTGCCTGAAGAGATTCCATGTTAATCCAGTTCTTTTGGTACTAATCTCTTTCATTATGTCATCTAGCACTACTGTGAAGAGGATTGGTGACAGTGGACAACCCTGTTTTACTCCTATGTTGGTGGTGAATGGTTCACTGGTATTACCATTGTGGAGTACTGAGAGTTGTGTCTCTTCATACATGTTCTGTATTTATATCTATTATTTTTTCCGGCACATTTCGGTTTCTAAGTGCTTTCCATATGGCTTTTCTGCTTATACAATCGAACGCTTTCTTGAAATCGATGAAAACCAGGTATAATGGGGCTCGCCATTCTATTGACTGTTCAACGATGATTCTGAGCGTATTAACCTGGTCTATGCAACTTCTATGGGGACGAAAACCTGCTTGTTCATCTCTTATTTGGTTCTCAAGTTTCTCTTGCAGCCTTGTTTGTATTATTGTTGCCATAATTTTGTAGATTGTGTTTAGCACTGTTATGCCTCTCCAGTTGTCGCACTTGGTCAGATCACCTTTCTTTGGAAGTTTGATGATTATTCCATTTTTCCATGTGACCGGTAGTCTGCCCTCATCCCATGCTGTTGTGATGTGAGGTTCTAAAAGCTCGGCTGATGTTTCTGGATCTATTTTTATAATTTCTGCTGGGAGCCCATCTTCGCCTGTTGCTTTGTTTATTTTTAGCTTTCTTATTGCCTCTTTGATCTCTGCTTTGGATGGTTTATTTATTCTGATGTTGTAATTGTTATTATTTGTGCGATTTTCTGGTCTGGTTTCTTCTAGGTTGGGGTCGTTGTTATTACTGGATTCTGCGAAGTGTTGTCTCCATATTCGGGTTTGTTCTTCGGGACATGTTATTAGTTCACCATTTTGATCCTTGATTGGGTGATTTTTGTTGTTTCTTCTGCCAGTGAGCTGGTTTACGATTTTATGTAGCTCTCTTGTGTTGTTGTGTATGGCAGCCGTTTCCGCCTTATTTGCGAGATCGTTAAAGTATGTTCTTTTATCTCTTCTTGCAGCACTTTTGACTTGTTTAGCTATATTATTGTATTGTTGTCTTATAGCGTTATTGGTATTCAATTGCTGTTTTAGGTTATTTCTTTGTGTTATTAGATTCCAGGTGTTATTGGAAATCCATATCTTTCTTTGCGGCTGAATTGTCCCTAGGTGTTCTTCTGCTGTGTTTTTGAGTGTCTCGACAATGTGGTCCCATGTGTGTGGTTGGTTTATTGGGAGGGTTTGGCGTATTGTTTCTACGATGTTATTTCTTATTTCAGTGTTACGGAGTTCTTGGAGGTTTATCTTTCTTCTCATGTTTCTTCTGGATCTTCTTTTGTATTTCTGCCATATTCTTACATCTCCGGTTATTAATTCGTGGTCGCTTCCTATATCTGCACCTCTCTTGTTTCTGACATCTTGCAGTGTGTTTCTCCATTTTCTGCTGATACATATATGGTCAATTTGGTTTTTCGTTTGACCGTTTGGTGAGGTCCATGTATACTTATGTATGTCTTTATGGGGGAATAACGAGCCGCCGATAATTAATTGGAATGTCTGGCATATGTCTATGAGTCTCTCTCCGTTATTGTTTCTAACTCCGCAGCCATGTGTCCCTATTGTATCTTCTATACCTTGATTGTCTGATCCTATTTTAGCATTGAAGTCACCCATTAGTATCGTAATATCTCCTTTCCTTATGCTGTTTAACGCCGTTGTTAGTTGTTCATAGAAGTCGTCTTTAATCTCGTTTTCTGCGTCTTCTGTAGGAGCGTAGCATTGTATTATCGTTACACTTTTACTTTTTGTCGCAAATCGTGCCATGAGTATTCGGTCTGATATTGGCTTCCAACTGCTTAGTGAGTTACGAAAATTCCTTGATATTATGATACCTACTCCGCTTTCACCTCCCCTATCTTTTCCACTGTATATTAGTTTGTTCCCATTTGATGTTATTTCTTCTCCACTTTTGTTCCACCTCATTTCGCTAATTCCGAGGATATCTAATTTATATTTGCTCATTTGCTGTTCTACTTGCGCCAGTTTGGATGCTTCACGTAGCGTTCTGACATTCCACTGTCCTATTCTTGTCCTTTTGACTGCATTAAATGTTGTTACCGTGAATTCATTATTGTATCCGAGGCTCTGCCTTGTGTTTCGAATCGTTTTTCCTTTTTTTCAATTAAGTAAATGATTAGTCTACTGTAATCTATCTACAAGATGTCGCTTCTTAATTTTTTCCCTAGTGTCATCTATCGGTCAAGTAGAGAAACCGTGTCATGTTTTTAGGTGCGTACTGCCATTGTAATTGCATATGACAATTGCAATTACATTGTTGTTTCTGTCACATATGTCATCTCTGATCATATGCACATATAGGTTATTATTTTATTCAGTATTAGTTATTAGATTATAGAGTAAAGCTGGAAACACGATTATAGGTTATAGACTATCATATTACGAAGAATAAATTATATTTTTTTTTTTTGACTTATTATATTAAGTTGTTGTTTGTTTTACTTTGGCTTGTTGCGCAACACTTATATTGTAATAAAATTTTGTATTGTTGCGTAACTAATTATTTCATGGGAAAGAAAGTATTGAATATTTATAAATCCAAAAATAAATCCTTATCAGCAAATTGACTTCCTTTAAAATAAATAAATTTGTCAATTGTAATGTTTTTTTAGAATTTAAGTTTTTTATATATTTTTTGTAGAAATTAGGAAAAATTGAAGCGTTGGTTCAATTTTCCTTTCTTTAGAAATTTCAGTCTTAAGTTTGATTTTAAATTGGAAAGTCAGTTTCCAATCTTTGTAAAAACGTATAATTGAAATAAAATTAAAAGAAAGAATTGTTAAACAAATTAATTTTAAAAAATAAAGTTTTAAATAAATGAAATCAAATTTTTTTATTTTATTTATTAATTTTAAAAATAACAAAAGTTGCGTTGCTGTGTGCATTGTATGTATATTTTGAATTTTTCTTTTTTAGTAAAAAAATATGTGAGCAAATGTGTATATAATATTATTACAAAAAGGGTAAATAAATACTTTTATTTATTAAGAAAACAAAAGCTTTTCTGAATAGATAGTGTTCACAAATACATTCAAAACTTTGACAATCCCTTATTTTTCTCAAAAATATTTAATACTAAAAAAGTTTATATGAAAATGTCCCTCTTCCTATTATCATAGAATAAAGATAATACTTAATATATCTTTGAAGCTATTTGAAGCTAAAACTTGAAAACTATATTAAAGTGCAATTAAACATTTTTATAATTTTAAATCTGATTTAAATTTTTTGTGAACAAGATAATATTTAAATTCTTGTTTTAATTAGAAATTATTCAACAAAATTTGTCAACATCATCCAATAACTATAAATAGTTTTAGTTATCTGAAAAAAAAAGTCGCTATATAAAAATCCAGAAATTAAGGTAACAAGAGAAATAAAACGAACAAACCTGAAGTGCAGTATTAACTGATAATGGTGTTACTCCACCAATAGTGAAAATAACTTTCTTTTGTGAACGCAATAACATAAACAGAATTACTTTTTGATGTTTAACACTAAGACGATACCATTCTATATCATAAATCATATCAATAACTTCATCTGCCTAAAATTAAATCGCGTATAAAGGAATATTCAGTTCAAGAGCTAAATAAAAATTTTACCGAATTTTCCCATAAAGTACCAACAATACAATATGTATAAACACAAACCAAATTTCCCAGAGCAGTTTGAATTGCTATAGGCCAATCACTGGTCATACCTATAAAAATACTGATAATTGAACTCAAAGAACTACAAGTAATTTCAGTTGCAATAACCCAAAAAAACATTTCTGTAGTCAATTGATTGAAGCTATATTTTAAAAATAGAATTCAAAAGATTATATATAGTTATAGATTAAATATAGATCATAAAAGATTTAATACACACGCAGAGCAAGTTTCTAGCCAATCTACTAGCTCTTTCACTTCAATTCTGTTGTCTCCATTATCCTTAAGCATCTCATTAAAATCCTTTATTTTCTGTCTTAGAATATCCGTCAACAAACACATACTTAATGCATAGATTACAAAAACAACATCTGCAACATTATTACCAATACCACCAAGAAAAATGCAAATGCAATGTATTATATACAATGTAAAAAATCCTGTATCTGTGTCTTTATCTATACCGGGTAATAAAAAATTGATTGGCAAAACTTTTCTTTGTTTAAAAACGTAATAATATATTGGGGCAATCCACATTGATAATATTGCCGCAAAATATACGCTATTATTCAATATAATTGCCATTTTGTATTTTTGAATATACTTTGATAAAATATTCCTATAAGTTTCAGTTTTAGAAAAGTCTCTATAGATATCCTTTAGTTGAGTAGTTGAAGATAAGACTTCTTTACTATAATACATTGCCGTTATCAATTTTACGACAGCCTTGAAAGTTAGATTGATCAATCATATTGCTTTTTTTTTCTGCAGTTTTTTTTTACTTACCTGTATAACAACGCCAGAAACACACAATGTTTCGCAAGATTTTTTCCAATCATCACGAATAGAAAGATTCATTGTGTAAACAACCATCACAAAATAAGTACCACAGAAAGAAAACATTAAACATACAACCCAATCTGGTTTATATGGTTTGAAGACATTTACACCAACCATAGTTGCACCTATTTGACCTACATGAAGTATAAATTTAAAACTTTCGTATGGTAGACTTTCTTTAGTTTTAGAAACCATGTTGTTTGACTTTTAATTATAATTAATGTATCTAATTCATAGGATTAAAGCGTACTAATTTATAAAAGTTATTTTATTGCATATTAGTCTTTTGGCATTTTTAGGTAATGAATAAATAAAAGCAATAATTAAAAATTATATGGTTATCTTAATATTGACGGGTAATTAAAAATTTATATAACTGAAAATAAATTTTTAGGAAATAATATAATTATATATTATTATCTCACATAATTCATTATATATAAAAATTTTTAATAATATATCGTCTACACGGCTGGGTGGCACTGGTGTTAGGGTTTAGGCCTGCCATTCGAAAGGCTTAGGTTTTAATTGAAGTGGAGAAACTTTTATTTATTCGTCGACATGACTGAACTACCATTTGTTAACTGGGTTCAAACTAATAGTTTAAGCAATATTTAATAAATACACCTTTCGGATCTTTCGGAACTATATAGCACTTTCTGATGTATTAATTTTATATGTAATTCATTGAGAATCATATCCTTCTGTTCCAACATGTACCTATTGTTATATTACCTATTCACAGTGTTTTCTACATTACATAAATAAGTTCTAATCTTTATTAGTCGTTTGGTGATAAAATTTGAAGCCCTTAGTAAAGATGGAAAAGATGTATCTGGGTACTATATATCTGTTATGTATATGTTTTTAAGGTAATCTTAGTATAATTTTTTGTATGGACCTTGTTTCACACCATCCTGCCTCACATAATTGAATATTAAGTAATTTTTATTTTAAAGTTTAAAATATTATAATATTATTAGTTCTGTTTTGTGCAAATAGTGAAGAATATGGAATTTGTGGCAATGTTATTTAAAAGTAACTAGATATTAAATACCTATTTATTCTCCCTGTACGAACGTAATTCGTAGTTCGTAGTTATAAATTTAATTAGTGAAATATGTGAAATTTTCTTTCCTTAAATTGTGTAAAATTTGAATATTCATACTTGTTTAGACGGGTATCCCAGAGTTGGCACAGCCTACTCTTCTTTATTTCTCATTGTTTAAAATTAATTCATTAAAAGTGCTACGTTGTGTTGTACGATACATTAAAAGTGCTACGCTGTGTTGTGCGATACATAAAGAAACAATTAAATTGAATTGCCTGAGGTATAAAATGTTTTAATTATTTATAAAATAAAAGAAATAATTTTAATATTGTTTTATTAATTATTAAATTATTTAAAATTCAATAAATTAAAACATTAATTGTCACATAAATATTTTATTATATTGCGTTTCAAATGATATATTTAATTATCAACTAGTATAGCCTTGTCCTCGAAATTCGAGCTATTTTTGCTTTTAAATCTACATAAAAAATTCGTGTTGTGTAATTTATATTAGACTAATATTACACGAAAAGTTATTCTTTTGCATATACGTAATAAAAATTATTGCAACAATTTTGTTGCACTTGAAATTTGCTTAAAAAAAAATATTTATAATTTTTTCAATTATTTAAACGTTGTTAAGTATTTTTGTATTTTAGTCCTATTGGTTAAGCCGCATTAAAGAGAGTATAATTTGGTACAGTTATTATACAAAAAAAGCGGTTTAAATTCTAAATATAAATATTGTTCTAACATTTAATATATGTATATTAAATGTTAGAACAATATTTAATTATATATATGTATATGACATATACATGTATTTACTGAAGTCAAGTAGCCAAAATTGGAGTTAATGCTGTCCTTCATATAGGAAACTGTATTTTTTTTCTAAACATTTTAAATTTAACTATTCCTATCTAAATCTTATATCCTTGCGACTAATATGCTTTTTTATAAGCAAAGAAGTAATATATGCAATAGCGATTTACTAAAATGACAGCTAAATACTGTTAAAGTAATTTTTATTACCATAATGCTATTTGGCTTTTATTATTTTTTCAATAACAGCAAAATAGCTTTTTGGAAAACTTATTTGTTACTCTAGTAAACTGGCAATAAGTAAAGTGTTTTTACTTTAATTACCATATTGCATAATTTTGGCATTAGCTACAACGAGGAAGAGTGTAGTAGAGTAGACGGTGTCAACTCTGGGATACCCGTATGACCATAACATATACATTATATCATCCGATTAATTACTTTTGGCAAAATTTTAAACATTCAGTTTTATTAGGTGTAAAGTAATGCTCATATAAAAGAAGGAGTTGTATGGCAGCTACTCGAACCCTCAGCAGTAGACCAACCAAATTTTGCTGTAATTTTGGCCATTACACTAAACTATTTTTTGCAAAATTTCAGACACCCAGCTTCATCAGGTGTAGTGTAAAGCTCATATAAAAGAAGGAGTTATATGGCAGCTACTCGAACCCTCAGCAGTAGACCAACTAAATTTTGCAGTAACTTTGGCCATAATACTAAACTATTTTTGGCAAATTTTCAGACACGCAGCTTCCATAGGTATAGAGTAATGCTCATATAAAATTAGAAGTTGTATGGCAGGTACTCGAACCCGTGGACCAAAATGGCTGGATTTAAATAGCGATTCCGTTTTTTGCATGAAAACGAATTTTTTGAAAATTTCATAATTCTAGCTCCTTTAATTTTTGAGTTATCGTGATGACGGACGGACGGACGGACATACATAGCTAAATCGATTTATTTTTCGATTCTAATCCGATCCATACACTTGAGTCTATATCTACCCCCTCCCTCCTTCTCTGCGTCACAAACGTAATGGCAAATTTATTATACCCATGGACTATATAGTCATACGGGTATAAAAATGGCAATATACCTAGTCGAATTGACAAAATTGCCATATTTGAGATTATCATAGCTTTTTTCGATCTATGTTAATAATAGCTTATTTCCAACAAATATAATTAATATTTAAATACTATATAAATGAAAAGTTTATTTAATTTCATAGAAGAAAAAACGTTTTTAATTTTTAATTTAATATATAATAAAAATATTTATGTAGGTATAATATAATGTTCATAGACAAGATTAATTTAAAACGATTTTAAAGAGTGTAGCAACGTATAAAAACAGAATCGGTGTTGTAGGATAGACATACAAATTTTGCTTTAATTTTTTCGATAACATATTATATCATCATTATTTTGTCTTGCACTATCTGCTATATAAATGTTGAGATCTGATGATAACATAGGCTGCACAAAAAAATCTCTTTTTGATTTCAATGAATTACCAAGAATATATGTTTGTTAAGAACTATTTGTTCACCATTTGTTTGTAATATACATCCATTGTTAAGAAACATTTGTTCGCATTATTATTTGACAACGAAATTGATGTACTCAAATCAATATAATAATAATGTTTCCATGCATAACTATTTAGATTTGTACAAAGTTAAATAGTTATGCATGGAAAGCTATTTTGCTTTGTACAAAGCTAAATAGTTATGCCTGGAAAGCTAGTTTAAAAATTTAGATATGTAGAAAGCTAAATTTTCTGTGAAATGTAATTCAACCAAGCCAGATGGCAATTTGCATCAGTTGCATTGACGTCATACTGACGTAATCGGTTAAAATCCTTTATGCACCAAACCGGTTTTGGTAAATATTGTTGTAAAAAAAAACCGGTTTCATTGCAACCAAATTTTACTTGTAATAGCTTGTTCACAAACTCTGATATTAACTAGAATATTAACTAGAATATTACATTAAATGTCAAACGGTTACAATCAATTTTGGGATATTAATTCAATAATATTTGACATATTTATAATCAGCTGACTTCAAAAACGTAAACAAATGCCATTTTAGAAACACTTTTGCGAACCTAATTTTTGACTCGTTTCTATACCTGTGAAATAATATTTTTTATTAGAGTTTACTTTTTTCTTTAATATTTTCAAAAGGTAATTTTATTTATACCTGAAATAGCTATTCATAAAAATAAAATAAAAAATTTTTAACTGAAAATGTTGACAGTTTAATTTTAAAATATAAAAACAAAGCAAGGGTTGAATAAAATTTTTGTAAATAATCGAAAATTGCAGGGACGAAAGTCGTAATAATATGTGTATATTGAGAATATTAACTTCCGTAAGTGTATAATGTTTGACAGGAAATTTTTGAAAAATGTATAGCATATTACGAACATTATACACTTCATATTCATTATTAACATCATATTCCAATATTAATAGTTTCTGAACGTGGTATAAGACTCGATGTACTAACCAACACAAACAAAAAACTGATTTTTTTTTTCTTTAATTTTTTTGTTGTTATTCTTTTTTTTTCATTATTTAAAAATTTTTGAACTGTGCGCATCTTAAACAAAAAAAATTTGAGACCGGACAAAATATAAAATATTTCTGGTATTGGAAATTGATAAAAATCAATATAAAATTACCATATTAGGTTTTATTTCTATTTGTTATTTTTTATCTTTTAAACTACATACTAAAAAAAAAAACAAAAATGAACAAATATATGTATTTGTATTATATTAAATACAATATAAATATATTTTGATTGATAAAATATAAAATTTAGTTAAAATAAATAATAGCAAAAAATAATTAATGATATAAAAGACAATTAGTTTAAGGAACAGATTTAGAACCTAATTTTAAAATTGTATAATTATGAATGTATGCTCAGTCCCACAGATGTTAATTAAAATAATAATCCATTTTTAAATGACCTAGATATGATATAAGTAAAATAAAATTACCTACCTACTTACTCAATGTAAAGAAAAAATTAAATTTCTTATATTATCTACAAATCCATTTTTTTATTTAGGTAGCTACAAACCTTTTTTTTTGTATATGAATAAAAAATTACAAAAACTTTCCGCTTTTGAAAAATCAGTTGACTAAACATTCTCCGACGATAACTATCTTCGAATGAAATGAACTAAATTTTACACATACATTCATAAGTTCATAAATTGATGATAACTGACAACAGTGTAAACTACAACTTACAACACTCTCGTGTGGCACTGAGCAATATTATCTACGTTGGAAGATTACGTCAATGCAAGTGAATATCACGACTCATGTATGGATAGGGATTAGTAAGATGTTCCACTGTCATTCACAAATGTTGTACAGCAAACAAAAAAAAATTTCATTTGTAAAGTTAGATAAAATATACAAATGTATGTTGCAAAACCTTTCTGTTATTAAAATTTCTGCAAGAGAGAAACAGAACGATATTATTGCAAGGCTCTTTCAAAACCACTACTTTGTTTTTTTGTGTTGGTATAATATAAAGTATAGGGATATTTAAAATTGAATTGCAAAGTATTCCTTAATTTTTATACCCTACACCTATAGAATAGGTAAAGGGGTATATTAACTTTGGTATGGTGTTTGTAACCACCTAAAGGAAGCGAGCTAGATATGGAAAAGTATATATATTTGTGATCAGCGTGACCGCCTTAGTCGATATAGCCATGTCCGTCCGTCCGTCCGTAGGCACGATAACTCAAAAAATAATGGATCTATCTTGATGAAATTTTAACTGTAGGTTACTAGGACTGAAAGTACGGCGGGGATTGCATATGGGCGAAATCGGTCCATGGGTTCGGATTCTGGACCTTTTAATCGGTTTCAGGGCTAACGAACAAATATAAAAAATCACGATAACTCAACAACTAATGAGGCTATATTCATGAAATTTGTGCTGTAGGTTATTGGCAGCGAAACTACGGCGGTGATTATGTACGGTGAGGATTGGACAATGGGTTCGGAACTTAGAACTTTTTGATCGAATTTAGGCCAAACGAGCATAATTCCGAAACCAATGAAGATAGAACCTCCAAATTTGGTATCAGGGTGTCCCTTCCTATTTCGTAAGTGTCTTTGAAATTTGGGCCCCATTGGAGTAGTGGATCGGGGACCAGCCACTCAGTTCTTAGGCCCTTAAAGCATATTTTCGAAATTAATAAAGATAGTTACTTGAAACAAATGTAGAAGCTTCCAATTTGCCACAAGGGTGTTTTTTACTATTTCTTGCGTGCCCCCCTAATTTGGGATCAATTGGAGTGGTGGTTCAGAATCTCTCTTAGACCCCCCAATGTGTAAAAGCTTATCATCGAAATTAATAAAACTAGTAACTTAAAATTAAGATAGAGCGTTCCAATTGTGTACAAGGGTTAACTAGTATTGAAAGTATGACGGGACTGCATATGGGCAAAATCGTACCATAATTTCGGGTCCTGGAACCCTTGAAAAGTTCAAGGACTAACAAACATATATCTTAAAAACACCATAACTCAAAAAATAATGCCGGTATTTAGATGAAATTTAACAGTAGGTTACTAGTAATGAAAGTACCATGGGAATTGGTTGTGGTCGAGTTTAATTTCGAAGCCAAAGAATATATTTCCTATGTCCTATGTGTCTCCGAAATCTAGACTTAATTGTAGTGGTTCAGCTATGTTCAAAGGTACTTGCTGCATTTATGTAAAATTTATTTTTATATTTACATAAATGAATTATATGAAAAGGTGTAAATTTTTAATTGTATTTTAGAAATACATTTATTGCATATTTTGCGTTTATAAGTTTTTCTATTAGGTATATAAACTAACCATTTAAAATAATTGCAGTTTTTAAAAATTTGGATTATAAAATATAATTTGCTTTGATTATCTTTTTATCACAAAATTTAATAATTAGAATTTTTTCATTTTGTAATTGAATTGGAATAAATATATTTTCATTTATTTCAAGTTTGTTTGTTTTTTAATATTTTTAAATAGATAAATTAGTAAGAATTTGTAGTATTTTTTAATAGATAGGGTAATTAGAAAATGTTTTTAGTATTATATAGTTAATTTGGTTAGCTTTGTCTTACGATCAAATTAATAACAGTTTCTATGGTGTTAAAATGACTTATGGATATGTCCTTAAATTTGAACCAAATAGGTGTAGGGTATTTCTAAGTCGGTTGCACCGACTGACTGTTTCTTTACTTGTTTTTATTCATGTAGGTACAAAGTGACAAAAAGTTATAAAAAAGTGTTTAAAATTATTAATAATTTTTTTTAATTTTATTAAATAATATAATTAGATTTAGAATTCATAACCTAAAAAAAATTCTTAATAAAAATGTGAAAAATTATTGATAAAAGAAGTATTGTAAAATACATATTAAAACATAATATAAAATCTAATTTTAATTTCTTATACCTACATATGTATATATTTTACATTTTTAAATTATTTGTTTAAGTATTGTTTTTAAAATTTTAAATTAAATATTCTAAAATAAAAAATATTTTAATATTAAAACAACAATTTAATTTAAATTTGTTTTGTCTCGCTACTTTCGACACACTTTGCTGCATAGTGAGATTTCAAGTTTTTTGTTTTCATTTCATAAAATCTTATTTCTATACCTAACCTACATATTTCAATTTCGCTGTATTTTGTTCTTTTTTAAATATTGCAAACCCAAAAATGAAGTGGCTGGAGCGGCTCATCTTATTACAATACCTAGATAATTTTTAATTATCAATTTTTTTTTTTATACTCTTGTTATACATATGTATATACATATTATGATATTATGACCACGAGTATATTAATATTGCGCCTCCATTTGTAACGCATTGATCTAGACGAGCTGGATATAATGTCAAAGATACGTATCGGATCAGCTTCGAAAAGTAAATCGATCTAGCTATGTGTGCTGTATTTTCTGCCTCTATGTCTGTGGTTAAGACTCGACCAAAATTTCGGATAGCTCTCATACAACTAACATTTATAACTCCAAATTTTTCATATAAAAATTTTAATTTTTGCAGTACCACTTGTATACAACATGCAATTATATGAATTTTTTTGTTTGTTTGTTTTTGCTTTTCTTATTGTTGGGTTTGTTTTGTAGGTATCTATCAATTTACGATTTCATATGATTCAAATGATGCGTAGTTTAAAAAATTTAAGATAAGTTAAAATTAACACAAATATTTTTTTTAAGTAGGTAAATGGCTTGATAATAATTTATATGTTTTTGTATAATATATATATTTGAAATTCTTTGTATTTGTAGTTTGTATTTTAGATTAATAGATAATAATCTTTATGAATATGATGATTATTATCTATCTTGATAATCTTAATATATGAATATCTATGATGTTTATTTTTTCAAGGTTTAAATTAAAAGAGATAATATCAAAGACTATAAAATATAATTATACACTAAGCATTTTTATAAAGTTTCCAAATGTTAAGGCTTCATTTTCAGCGAGCTGCCATACAAAGTTGTCAATTCGATTTGTGAATCTATTAAAGCTACGAAGTTAAAATTAAAATTGGGCTAGTAAAGGTAAAGGGCAAGTTACTTGTCGGGCCAACTTTAAGGGTAGGCCAAATATTTTTTTATTTTTATAATATTTTGTTGCCTACAAATCTAAATTGCTTTAAATTCTAATTAATATATTCTTGTGACCTTTTGATTTTATACTTAACATATTCGCTATCAGAATATTTAATTTGAAAAACTTATTTTTTAGCTATCATGAAAGATATATATAGCTTTTTAATAAAGGTAAAAATAAACATGCTAGAAAAAAAACATGGCAGAAAAAATTAACAAAATTTTTTAAGATTTAAAAATTATGAAAGAATGATTATTGCCCTTAAAACCCCTACTAAATTATTATTATCAATTGTTACAGCTTTAACCTTTGATTTAATTAAATTTTTAAGATATATTTTCGAGAAAATAATTTTTTTTTAAAAATTATTATATTATTTATTTATTAAATATTCAATATTTTAATGGCGCATTTTTTATTTCGAAGTATTTTTGAAAATTAATCGATAAAATATTAATCGCAAGTGAATTTAGTCTTTCTTATCTTCTGGAAAATCATATTTGTTCATATGAAAATTATAATTTATACCTTTAGACTAGATATAAATTACATAATTACAAAGTTTGTATTTGGAAATATTATAAGAATTTTGTAATTTTTAAAATATTTATTTTTATATTCAAACAATTTAATTTTATTTACAATTTGTGATATTATAAGAGCAAAATAATTTTGGAAGTTATTTTGGCTATCAGAATAGCAAATTTGTTAGGCGAATGATCTTGCAGTAATAGCAGCTCTTAAGGATATATTTCTATTAAGCTGTCATGTAAGTGACACAGAAAATCAAACATGTTTGCATTTGCCGTAACTTTTACACATCCGTTGCTATTTGGCTATCATGAAAGGTATAACTATTTTGTAGTTTCAGTATCACAATAGTCACACAGCTAATTTGCTTTGTTATGTTTTCAAAACGTCGAGAAACCCAAAATATGATCACCACTTTGATCACCGCAACATCATCATCACGTCATAAGAACATTTTCATAATTTTTGGACCTAGTAAAAATAGCTAAATAGCTGCGAATTTTTGCTGTGGCAACGTTTTGGTGACCTAGAATTGCTAGTTGGGATGTCAAAGTAAAATTAAAAATCTGTCACTTGAAAAGTTTATTAGTTTTAATATTTTTAGATATTGAAAAAAAATTTAAATAATTAATAGTTTTTATACACGTGCGGGCGAGCGAGCTAGTTACAGTGTCAAGGGTACATATATGATCAGCATCGAATAATAAATCGATCTCGCCATGTGTGTCTGTCCGTCCGTGTGTCAGCACTATAATTCAAAAACTAAAGGCACTACAGTTTTGAAATTTTCACAAAATAATTTTCAAACAATTTCTCAGTTCCCCATTTTGTTTGGTTAAGGCAGGTTTTCATGAAAATTTCACAAAATTTTGCCCAGCATTCTTAACTTTAGAAAGAGAGGGATATAGTATACTCTCAATAGGAGAGAAAGAGCAAAATGATTAAATTTATATTAAAGTGTTTTTATATGTTTTGACAAAAAAAAATTACATAACCTTAAAATTTTTAAAATTTTCACTAACCAAAAATTGATGGCAGATGGAATATATTTGTATTATATTAAATATATAAATATATTTTGATTGATAAAATATAAAATTTAGTTAATATAAATAATAACAAAAAATAATTAATGATTTAAAAGACAATTAGTTTAAGGAACAGATTTAGAACCTAATTTTAAAATTGTATAATTATGAATGTTTGCTCAGTCCCACATATGTTAATTAAAATATATAAGTAAAATAAAATTACCTACTTACTCAATGTAAAGAAAAATTTAAATCTCTTATATTATCTACAAATCCATTTTTTTATTTAGGTAGCTACAAATCTTTTTTTTTTGTATATGAATAAAAAATTACAAAAACTTTCCGCTTTTGAAAAATCAGTTGACTAAACATTCTCCGACGGTAACTATCTTCGAATGAACTAAATTTTATACATACATTCATAAGTTCATAAATTGGTGACAACTGACAACAGTTAAAACTACAACTGACAACACTCTCGTGTGGGATTGAGTAATATTCACTTACGTTGGAAGATTACGTCAATGCAAGTGAATATTACTTATCATGTGGCTTCCCGGAATGTCATTAATAAAAACTATTCACTTACGCACTCGCTTATTCATATAAAATTATTATCTTACTTATTATCTATAATATATACATACATATACATATATTCCATATTAATACAAAATCATTTCGTAATCTTTACATTTTGTATTACGCAGATTATGCTTCGATTCTAATATAACCATACAGAAAAGTAAACAAAAACAAATGACTGATAAATTTTTTTTGCATTTCAAAAATTTGAAGATGAATAAGTTACGTATTTTACTTTTTGCATGTTTCCTATTTTATAAAATGTTGAGATCGTGGGTTCAAATTCGTTGCTAGGTGAAACTTTTTTTTTATTTAAGTACCTACTTGTATAAATTTTAAATTAATGAACCAAAAATTTACGGACTAACTTAAAAAAACCCTAAAAATTTTTTATATGAAACTGATCGTCTATACCAGTCCGGTGCAAACTTTTTTGACATTCGGGCCGTTCTTACAACTTGGGATTAGCAATGGGCCGCATGAAATGCTATGATTAATAACATGAATTTAGAAAAATATATATAACTAGCAGATTTACCCGGCGTTGCCCGGAAGCTTGCAAATTGTAAAAATTTTTTGAGATACTACTTTGCCTATAAATGCCACAAAAAATATTTGTGGAGTTCCGTTAACCCATCGTGGCCCAACAGCTTTTTATAGGTTTTTTCGTTGCTTTGCTGTATATTAGAAATGATTTAACAGATTAACTTCAAATTTCGTATATGTGTTCTTCTTGGAAATTGAAGTTCTATTTACTAACAGACTTGAAGGTTGTTAACCCCTGCCGACCCGACGATTGTTCAAAAAAAAATTTGTAAGTAAATTACGTCCAATTTTTGAAAGTAGGTACAACTTCTTTGAATTAGGGGAATACTTAAAAAAAAGGTTTGTCGAGTTCTTTTAATCGATTGCGAAACAAAAACTTTAAAAAACAGTTTGCAAAACAATTTGAACGATTATCTCCAATTTTTCTATACATGGTGCTTCTTGACAATTTGGTGCTCCTTGACGATATAGTTGAGGATGGTAGGTTTCCGGTGAACAATGTTAACTGAATTAAAATGACTATAGGTTAAAAGGGGATTTTCTTGAATTGCCAACGCTTGAATAAAATATAGTCGATGGTTTAGAAAAGGTTTAAAAATTCGCTTTTCAACTTATATTTTGTTTAGTCCTGAAAGTTGTAATACGCTCTTCCTCGTTTTTTTATGATTTTATGAGAGAAATGTAGGCTTATTTTTTGGAAAAACTGTTTTAAAATACTATGTATTTAAGCATTATATATAACAAATTGAATTTTTTGATTTTTAGATTTCATTTGAAGAAAACTGAAAATTTCATTGAATCTTTGTTCAAAACGCACAAACAGGTCAAAACCAAATTAACCCTGTGGGTTTTAATTAAAATGCTGGTACAAAATTTTCAATAAAATACTTTTAATCGTATAAGAAAATAAAATATATGGAAAACTTCATAGCGTCGTCGTGGAAAATGGGTTAATCGAACTTAACTAAAACTTTTTGCAGCCTCTCTTTTAGACTACAAAATCAACCTGTAAAATTGGACACAAATCGAAAACACAAAATTTTTTGAAAGTCCGCCAGGCCGAAATGGGTTGATTTATTCCAACCAAATTTATACAACTAAATGCGGTTGCTAAGAGGAACATTTGTGCAAAATTTCAAGTCAATCGGTCAAACAGTTTTGATTCGACATCAAAAAGATTGAAAAAGCTTCTTTGCACCCTCGTGCCCAAACGGGTTAACCGAACTCAACAAAAATTTGTGCCAGACTATATTTTCGACTGCGAAACCACCTTGTAAAATTGGACACAAATCGGAAACACAAAATTTTTTGGAAGCCCGCCGGGCCGAAAGGGGTTAATTTATTCCAACCAAATTTATGCAACTAAGTGCGGTTGCTAAGAGGAACATTTGTGCAAAATTTCAAGTCAATCGGTCAAACTGTTTCGGCTCGACATCAAAAACATTGAAAAAGCTTCATTGCGCCCTCGTGCCCAAACGGGTTAACCGAACCCAACAAAAATTTGTGCCAGCCTCTCTTTTTGACTGCAAAACCACCCTGAAAAATTGGACACAAATCGGAAACACAAAATTTTTTGGAAGCCCGCCGGGCCGAAAGGGGTTAATTTATTCCAACCAGTTTTATACCATTAATTCCGTGTAATAAGAAGAACATTCGTGCAAAATTTCAAGTGAATCGGTCAAACCGTTTCGACTCGACATCAAAAAAACGAAAAAGCTTAAAACGGCTCTGGAGCCGCAACCTGCTGACTTATAAAATTGCGACATAGCCTATGTCACCCCCCGGACTCCCAAAATTATTCCTCTAAAATTTGGTGTCAATCGGACCAGTGGTTTTCACGTGAATCCTGGACAAACAAACAAACAAACAAATAAACAAACAAATTTTCTTCTTTATATATTAGATATGTATATTTAAATTTAAATACAAAATAATTTTATTTTATTCATTAGCATGAAATTCCACAAGAAAATAATATCCAAAAATCTTAATTTTGTATATGGTTGGTATGGTTACAAATATTTTTTGTGGTTACTATTGCTAAGTTGCAAATTTTTTGTCTGTTTTAAATATTTTTTCCTAATGATATAAAAATATATATAAATGTACCAAAAGTTAATGTTGATCTTGTGTTTTTTGTGAATAATGAATTGCAGTTTAATTAAAAAAATTGTAATTTTTAAGTTTCACATTTATATTTTTTAACAAGTACAAAATATCTGAGACGCAAAGAGATTTTGAAGTTGATCCGAGGTACAAAATATCTGAGCCGCAAAGAGATTTTGAAGTTGGTCCGAGATTTTATACTTACACCTAAGGTTAAACAATTTATGTTATATGTTAGATATAGAAAACTTTACTCCACGAAACGTACATAATTGTGGTTTTATGTTTAAAAAAAAATTAAAAAAAAATATTATGAAATAGTATGAAAAAATATATTATTAAATGGGCCGCATAATATCTTTTTTGGGCCGCATGTGGCCCATGGGCCGCAGTTTGCACGGGTCTGGTCTATACTCTATAGTATATAGTATGAGTGAAGTATTTTAGTTTTTAAAGTTACAAATTTTTAAAGAAACTATACAAATAAATTGATTTTATTTGTAATTTTTATACCCGTATGACTATATAGTCAAAGGGTATAATAAATTTGCCATTACGTTTGTGACGCAGAGAAGGAGGGGGGGTAGATATAGACTCAAGTGTATGGATCGGATCAGAATCGAAAAAAAAAATCGATTCAGCTATGTATGTCCGTCCGTCCGTCCGTCCGTCCGCACGATAACTCAAAAACTAAAGGAGCTAGGATCTTGAAATTTTCGCAAATTCGTTTTCTTGCAATAGCCGTCATCGCTATTTAAATCCAGCCATTTTGGT
This sequence comes from Dolichopus griseipennis, assembly GCA_963082915.1. Lineage (NCBI taxonomy): Eukaryota > Metazoa > Arthropoda > Insecta > Diptera > Dolichopodidae > Dolichopus > Dolichopus griseipennis. The sequence goes on along the minus strand of OY720444.1, from coordinate 65,614,532 downwards.
CTATGGGTTCGGGTGGCTGCCATACAACTTCTTTTTTTATATGAGTATTTCTCTGTACCTATTACAGCTACGTGTCTGAAATTTTGGCAAAAGTAGTTTAGTTTTATGGCCAAAGTTTCTGCAAAATTTGGTTGGTCTACTGCTGAGGGTTCCAGCAGCTGCCATACAACTTCTTATTTTATATGAGCATTACTCTATACTTATTGAAGTTGGGTGTCTGAAATTTTGCCAAAAATAGTTTAGTGTAATGGCCAAAGTTACTGCAAAATTTGGTTGGTCTACTGCAGAGGGTTCGAGTAACTGCCATACAACTCTTTCTTTTATATGAGCATTACTCTACACCTAATAAAGGTGAATGTTTGAAATTTTGCCAAAAGTAATTAACCGGATGATATAATGTATATGGTACTGTCATACGGGTATCCCAGAGTTGACACAGTCTACTCTACTACACTCTTCCTCGTTTTTATTATTTCTGTTAAAAAAAATTTTTTTCTTTGAAGGAGGATCGAACTCAGATCTATTTACACTCTAAGCCACTTTGCTTAACACTGAACCATACAATTCTTATAAATTTATGGTCAGATTTCTAATATAAATGTATCACAAACTGAGATAAAGAAAAAATAAAGCCATAAACACAGGCAAGTTTAATTAAAAGTATATAATATAATACAAATAAATATATTTGTTCATTTTTGTTTTTTTTTTAGTATTTAGTTTGAAAGATAAAAAATAACAAATAGAAATAAAACCTAAGATGGTAATCTTATATTGATTTTTATCAATTTCCAATACCAGAAATTCTTTATATTTTTTCCGGTCTGCAATTTTTATACCCGTATGAATATATAGTCAAAGCAAAGATCATATTAACTATATGATCTTTGGTATATCTATTGTTAAGAAGTAAGTTTACTCTCTTTTTCTAAACTTTTACTAAACCTGATACATTTTTTACAATAAAAAACTCTATGTGTATAAGCATATATATACAATATATTTTCGTTTGTTTTGCATTCACTGTGTATACGAAAAACATGTATGAAAAAGAAAACAACACTATGTATTTTTGTAATATAAATTTATAGGCGGTCTCTTAGGAAATTGTCTATGTATGAGTATATTTGTATCAGGTATAGGAACTACTGAAATTGAAATCGCGTGTATATAGTGGCGATCTCGTTTAAAAATTTGAGCACATGGTGTTAAATTATTATTTTAAACGAATTAATATTAGCAATAGTAAATATTTCAAACATTTAAAATATTAACATATTTATATGAGATTTTGTGAAAAATTGATAAACATACTTTTAAATGTTTGTGGTGCGGTTTTAAAAGTGATGAAACTGAAAATAATTTTTTTCGCTTACCATAGAAAGATAGACTTTTTAAATATTTTTTTTTTATATTATGTGCATATATAATATATAATGTGTTTATTTTTTAGGAGAAACACGTGGTTAAAAAATTTGGGGATTCAGAGTTTTAAGTATTATCCGCGAAGGACCAAATAACTATATCTCAAAGATAGCTGGTATTGTCAGGTTTCAAAAAATATGTAGGTTTATTGGGGCATACTATCCTTTAAGGACAAAAGGGACATTTGAAAGTATCCTTGTTATTTTTGTCTATTTTATAAAAACCATTATTTCTAGCAATCTGTTTGGTATATATATATTCAACTAATGCTATTAATTAAGATAACAGTCTGGAAAATATTTTAACGTTTGATGAAGATAAGTTATGCCGTTTTAGTAATATTGTAATTGAACTACAAAAAAAATTTTTTGAAAATCTTCCTCTAAAAGTAATATTTTCCAAAATTTTGCCAAGAAACCTATAAATGTTTTTACATCGTTGGAAAACTCTTATTATTTCGAAGAAATTTAAGAAACTGTATTTTAGGTATTTATTGAAACAGAAATTTAAACTACTGCATTTTAGGTATTTCAAAAAAAATTATTTCATGGAAGAATATTTTTCTGAAGCCCCACCCGTTACGGAGCTACAGCCCCTCAAAGTCGGAAAAAGGGCTTTATTTAAATTATTATAACAAGAGGTCTGTTAGGTATTTTTTCATTTTGAAAACAGTAAAAGATAGCTGGTTTTATAAATTTTTGAAATGCAAATGTTAAGGATTGCCATGCGGTACTAAAGTTTACCATTATGAGAAACTCAAATTTTGCTAATTTTTTGTCCTCACATATTTTTGGAATGGTTCAGAGACTTGATATTTTGGGAGAAGTTAGATCCTCAAAAATTACTGGGAGGCGGTTAGCGGTCAACAAAATTTTTTTTGTCCCGCGTCCTGTTTATGAGATGTTTTTATAAATCAGAAACTTATTCACCATTGCATATTTTTCCAAAAAGAAACCTTAGTAATGAAGCTTCAACATTTGTTAACAGGTTTTCTTATTGCACTAGGATTATATTCTAAGTATTGCTTTCACTATTATTCATAATTAATAATTAATTGACTGAATTAAAATTATTATATTATCATTAATCTTTACATATATTTCTATAAAAATAAATGATAAAATCCTCAGTATGAAACACTATATAATTTTGAAAACGTGCTTTTTTTAAAACCCTTGATTTTTTTCATCACTTATTTATTTTTATTTATTCTTTTTGTAATTAAAAATAAAAACAAGTGAAGAAAAAAACCAAGGGTTTTTAAAAAGCACATTTTCAAAATTATATAGGGTTTCTTACTGAGAATTTATAAAAATAAGTGATAATAATATAATTTAGCTATTTAATTAATTTATTAATTATATGACTAATAGTGAAATACTTAGAATATAACCCCAATGCACTCAAGAAAACCTGTTAATAAGTGCGAAATATAATGTTGGAGCTTCAATGTTAACGTATAATTTTGGAAAAACTTCCACTGGTGAAAAGGTTATTGTTTTATAAAAACATGAAAGTTATAATTTTTTAGACCTAGTAGCCCTTCAATGGGGAAGGTTCCGACAGCTTTGTTTTTGTGGTGGATCTGCCCACCCCGGTTTTGTCCTCACTATTCCATTTTCTTCGTTTTTAGAAAATCAATAGTGAAGACTGTGTCAACTCTGGGATACCCGTATGACACAAATATAAACATTATATCATCCATTAAATTACTTTACTACTACTAGGCATTCATTAATGTACAAAAAAAATATAAACCTCTTCGAAACTTTTCCACTACACAAACTTTTTTTTATTTAGATGTTGTCCATTAAAGTTAACTAATATAAACATAATTTCAGTCATCCATCTTTATTATGTATAGAGTAATGCTCATGTGAAATATGTATTTGTATGGTAGGTACTGGAACCCTCTGCAGTAGATCAACAAAATTTTGCACAAACTTTAATTCTAAAACTAAACTATTTTTGACAAAATTTCAGAAACCCAGCTCCATTAATGGTAGAGTAATGCGGTTGTAGAGTTTGTGGTTCATCTAACTGTTAAGGGTAAGGGTGTAGGGTATTAACAAATTAGTTGCATTGACTTACTGTTGTTTCATTATATTTATTTATAATTATTTAAAAGCTGTATTATACCATAGAGTAAAGATAATAGGAAGAGAGTTTTCAACAAATTCATATAAACTTTTTTAGTATGAAATATTTTTGAGAAAAATAAACGACGGTCAAGGTTTTGAATGAATTAGTGAACAGTTATTCTGTATAGAAAATATTTTGTTTACTTAATAAATAAAAGTATTTATTTACCGTTTTTGTAATATTGTTATAAACACACTTTCTCACATGTTTAATTAATAAAAAAAAAATTTCAAAATATACATACAATACAGCAACGCACAACCATTGCCAAATTTTATACAAATATAAATTTTAAAAAGTAAATATACGATAAGGCCATCCCAAATTAAATATAGGGTTCAAATAGATTCATATGATAAAAATGCATATCTTTAAAGAAGGTACTTACATAATCAAAAAATATTTATTAAATTGAAATAGATAATCTTGGGAGGCCAAGGTTCGACAATGGACTGTAGCGCCATAGCAGAAGAAGAATAGATAATCTTTGTTCATAATTTAACTAGTATTATTAGTAATCATAATCAATAATTATTAATCAAAAAACATTAATCAACAATTTTATCTAAAATCTTTTAAACGAGGAAGATTATAGTTGGCCTTGTCAACTTTTAGATACCCGTGCATACCCACTATAATGTGTAAAATAAACCGTTATTTATTTCTCTAATGCTATAATATATTAGACAAAAAATATAAAAAAGTAAAATAGTTTAAAAAAATTCAACTCATTATCCCATAATTTTTGCTTAAAAAAAACAAAAACAAAAAAAAAAAAAATTGCCCCACCCTAAAAGTTGGTCCGAGTGATGTCCAACTTTGTCAAGTAACTTGTCCTATTACTTTACCTGCCCAATTTTAATTTTAACCACCTAGCTTTATTAGATTCACAGTTATTGAACTGAAAACTTTGTATGGCAGCACCCCGAAAATGGGGCCGTAACATTTCGAAACTTCATGTAAGTTCTTGATTCATTATATAACTAACAGTTTGTAATTTTCATCCTCGTAGTACCTATAATTAGTTTTCAAGAAATTCATATTGGTGCAAAGAAGTTGTATAGCAGCCCCCCGATAATGGGGCCGTGACATTTTGAAATTTCAAATAAGTGCTCGATTCATTATATAACTAACAGTGTGTAATTTTCATCCTCATAGTATAATTACTTTTGAAGAAATTCATATTGGTGCAAAGAAGTTGTATGGCATCCCCACGAAAATGAAGCCGTAACATTTTGAAATTTCATATAAGTGCTTGTTGATTCATTATGGAACTAACCGTGTGTAATTTTTATCTTCCTGGTATTATTACTTTTGAGGAAATTCATATTGGTTTAAATAAGTTGTGTGGCAGCTCCCCGAAGGTTTGGTCTGATTTTAACCAAAAAGAATAGGGAACCTAAAAAATGTCCAAAAAATGCTTTGTGTAAATTTCAAAACTCTAGCTCTAATTTTTCAATTCTATCTCTTGTAATTAATTTTTAATTCACAAATATATTAAACCTAAGCAAAATAAGCATCATATTATAATCATACTCATGAATCTCAAAGTACAAAGTCCAAATCTAAAATTTTTTTTTAAAAATTTTACGCATCATTTAAATCATATGAAATCGTTACTCGAAAAATTCGTTATCTATAAAAAACGAGGAAGATTATAGTTGCCCTTGTAAACTTTTAGATACCCGTGCGTGTATTAAATAAATAAGAAATTCTTATATTGCAATTGAACTGTTTGGCAGAAAATCCAAAATATTTGTTTTTTTATATTTAGTTACAAAAAAAATTAATAAAAAAAAAAAATGAATTAAAAAAAAAGATGAATTTAAAAAAAAAATATGCTTTCAACGAGATTCGAACCCACACTGTTCAATTAAAATGTCGACGCCTTAACCACTAAGCATTCGACTTTATTGTCATCTCAATTTTTTTTTAAATTATTATAGTTGCGATGGTATCAATTGTTTGTTTTGAATAACTGTTTTGAATTTTTTTAAAAATGTATTAAAAAAAATAAATAATTTATAAATGAGAATTTTAAGATGAATTTAAAAAAAAAAAAATTTTGCCACAGCCAGGAATCGAACCGAAACGTTTTGACCACTAGTCCCATGTTCTATCCACTATACCATAGAACAATTAATAATTTCTCTACAAAACGAGTTTTTATTTATCTCATTATTTTTTTTTTAATAATTGTAGTTGCTAAGGTATCAATTGTTTGTTTTAAATAACAGTTTTAAATAATCGTAGTTTCTATGGTATCAATTGTTTGTTTTAAATAACAGTTTTGAATTTTTTTATAGAAATATTAAAAAAAATTAATAATTTTTAATATAAATGAGAGTCTTCTGTCAAATTTTCTATAAAATAAAATTTTTTCAAACATAAAATAAATACATATATTTTATTAAAAAAAAAATAGATAAAAAAAAATGAATTTAAAAAAAAAAAAAATTTTCCTTAGTCTGAATTCGAATCGAGACATTTTTGCTACAAGTAACATGTCCTAACCACTACACCATGAATCGATTAATAATTAAACAACAATTTGTTTGTTTTTATATTTGGTTTGGCCGAATTGATAAAAAAAATTGGTGAGGAAAACATTGTAACGCTGCACCAGCTGATGAAACAAATATGGCACGAGGAATGTATGCCAACAGGATGGCTTACGGGCTTAATAGTACCCATCCATAAAAAAGGTGACAAACTGAATTGCGAGAACTACCGCGGAATTACATTACTGAATGTATGCTACAAGGTGCTCTCAATTATTCTCTCGAAAAAATTAAAGGAAAAAGCTGAGCTAATATTGGATGAATATCAGTGTGGATTTAGACCAAACCGGTCAACAACTGATCAAGTGTTCCTACTAAAGCAAACTATAGATAAATGCTATGAATTCAACACAGATTTACACCTACTGTTTTTGGATTTTAAACAGGCGTTCGACTGCATTGAAAGAAGAAAAATTCCAAACTCTTTGCATAACTTGGGTATACCGACAAAACTAATAAATCTCACCATGATGACACTAAACAATACCATGGGTAAGGTCTTATTACAGCGAAATATATCCGAGTCTTTTAGAATTAAATCAGGAGTAAGACAGGGAGATACACTATCGACAACAATCTTCAACTTGATGCTACATCATGCGGTCAGAGATCTATATAGAGGAGGTCACATATTCTGCAGATCAGAATTGTTTTATGCGTATGCTGATGATATAGTAATAATATCAAAAAACAAGAACGATATGATGCGCATGTTCACATCCATAGAAGGAGCTGCAAAAGCTATTGGACTGCGAATAAACCAACCAAAAACACAATATCTGAAGGTATCAAGAAGAGAAAGCAGAAGACAACCCGAAAGCATTACCATCGGGGAGTACCAATTTCAAGGTACTGCAAGTTTTAAGTATTTGGGTGTGATAATAAAAAATGACAACAGTATGCAAGATTGTATAACTGACAGATTAGTGGCTGCAAACAAATGCTACTACGCACATCTCAAATTATTTAAATCCAGATTACTCACCAGAAAATCCAAGCTCAGTATATACAAAACAACCGTGCGACCAGTACTTACTTACGGTTGTGAAGCTTGGACCCCTACGGTCACTGAAGAGAAAAGTTTGCGAGTATTTGAACGCAAAATATTAAGAAAAATCTACGGGCCTAGAATAACAGAGGACGGGGAATATTTGCAAAGGTCTAATGAAGAGCTGGACCGTATAATCGAGGGGAAAGATGTAGTCAGGTTCTACAAAGCGCAACGCATTCGGTGGGCTGGACATATAATGAGGATGGAAGAAACACGGCCCCAGAAACAAATACTTCAGTATCGCCCACTTATAAATCGACCACAGGGAAGACCTCGTCTGAGATGGCTGGACAGTGTAGAAAAGGATTTACTAACACTAAATGTACAAAACTGGAAGATAAAAGCAAGAGACAGAAATATCTGGAGACTAGTTGTGCAAGAGGCTCAAGCTCACCCCGAGCTGTAACGCCAGTTGATGATGATGATGATTTGGTTTCTATTTCGTTATTAATTTAGAAAATACTCATAAAATATCGAAAAATTTGTATGGCAGCTACCCGAAGCCTTTCTCCGATTTTAACCAAAAACAATAGGGAACCTAGAAATTGTCTAAAAATTACTTTGTCAAAGTTTCAGAACTCTAGCTTTTATAGTTTTTGAGTTATCGTGCTGACGGACGGACGGACGGACACACATAGCTAGATCGATTCACTTTTCGATGCTGATTCGATACGTACCCTTGACACTATATCTAGCTCTTATATTTCGATGCGTTACAAACGGAGGAGTAATTTTAATATACCCGATGTTCATATATGTATGCACGGGTATAAAAAAATAAACAAAAAAAAAAACAAACAAAAACAAAATTCATATAAATTCATGTTAATACAAGATGTGCAGACAAATTTCAAATTTTTATATGAAAATATCGGAATTAAAAAAGTTAGTTGTTCGAGAGCTACCCGAAGTTTTGGTCCGATCTTAATCAAAATAGGGAACCTAGAAATTGATTAAAAAATATTTTGTGAAAATTTCAAAACTGTAGCTCTTTTAGTTTTTGAGTTATCGTGCTGACACACAGACAGACGGACGGACAGACACACATAGCTAGATCGACTCATTTTTCAATTCTGAGCCGATACGTACCCTTGACACTATATCTAGCTCGTCTAGATCGATGCGTTACAAACGGAGGAGCAAATCTAATATACCCGATGTCATATATGTATGCACGGGTATAAAAATTTTCGAATATTGTTACAATTTTAATGTTAAGTAGAAATTTTGCATTTAAAAGAAAGAAAGGTTTGGAGCTTTTTAAGTAAACGCAAAATAACCATGTCTTAGCACATTTTTAAAAACTTTTTTAAAAATGTGCCTATATAGTTTCACTCTGCCCGTTCATCCGTATGTTTACAAAAAATTTTACATCAACATTTTTGAAATAGAGTATGAAATCTTCTATCGAAGAACTTTTTTCTATAGCCCCTCTGAGTTATGATTACTAATAATATTTGCAAAATTATGAACAAAGATTATCTATTAGAATTTAAAAGCCAATCTTTTATTATGAATGTTCGTTCTTTTACCTCCCCACATAAACTTATTCATTTTTATAATATGAATCAATTTGAACCCTATATTTAAATTTCAGATCACCTTGTCTTATAAATGTGCGTTGCTGTGTGCATTGTATGTATATTTTGAATTTTTATTTTTTAGTAAAAAAATATGTGAGCAAATGTGTATATAATATTATTACAAAACGGTAAATAAATACTTTTATTTATTAAGAAAAAAAAAGCTTTTCTGAATAGAATAAGTGTTCACAAATCCATTCAAAACTTTGACAGTTCCTTATTTTTCTCAAAAATATTTAATACTAAAAAAGTTTATATGAAAATGTCCCTCTTCCTATTATCATAGAGTAAAGATAATACTTAATATATCTTTGAAGCTATTTGAAGCTAAAACTTGAAAACTATATTAAAGTGCAATTAAACATTTTTATAATTTTAAATCTGATTTAAATTTTTTGTGAACAAGATAATATTTAAATTCTTGTTTTAATTAGAAATTATTCAACAAAATTTGTCAACATCATCCAATAACTATAAATAGTTTTAGTTATCTGAAAAAAAAAGTCTCTATATAAAAATCCAGAAATTAAGGTAACAAGAGAAATAAAACGAACAAACCTGAAGTGCAGTATTAACTGATAATGGTGTTACTCCACCAATAGTGAAAATTTCTTTCTTTTGTGAACGCAATAACATAAACAGAATTACTTTTTGATGTTTAACACTAAGACGATACCATTCTATATCATAAATCATATCAATAACTTCATCTGCCTAAAATTAAATCGCGTATAAAGGAATATTCAGTTCAAGAGCTAAATAAAAATTTTACCGAATTTTCCCATAAAGTACCAACAACACAATATGTATAAACACAAACCAAATTTGCCAGAGTTGTTTGAATTGCTATAGGCCAATCACTGGTTATACCTATAAAAATACTGATGATCGCCCCCACAACACTAGTAGTAATTTCAGTTGCAACAACCCAAAAAAACAGTTCTGTAGTCAATTGATTGAAGCTATATTTTTAAAATAGAATTCAAAAGATTAAATATAGTTATAGATTAAATATAGATCATAAAAGATTTAATACACACGCAGAGCAAGTTTCTAGCCAATCTACTAGCTCTTTCACTTCAATTCTATTGTCTCCATTATCCTTAAGCATCTCATTAAAATCCTTTATTTTCTGTCTTAGAATATCCGTCAACAAACACATACTTAATGTATAGATTACAAAAACAACATCTGCAACATTATTACCAAGTCCACCAAGAAAAATGCAAATGCAATGTATTATATACAATGTAAAAAATCCTGTATCTGTGTCTTTATCTATACCGGGTAATAAAAAATTGATTGGCAAAACTTTTCTTTGTTTAAAAACGTAATAATACATTGGGGCAATCCACATTGATAACATTGCCGTAAAATATATGCTATTATTCAATATAATTGCTATTTTATATTTTTGAATATACTTTGATAAAATATTCCTATAAGTTTCAGTTTTGGAAAAGTCTCTATAAATATCCTTTAGTTGAGTAGTTGAAGATAAGAATTCTTTACTATAATACATTGCCGTTATCAATTTTACGACTATCTAACTTTCAAAGATTGATCAATCATATTGCTTTTTTTTCTGCAGTTTTTTTTTACTTACCTGTATAACAATGCCAGAAACACACAATGTTTCGCAAGATTTTTTCCAATCATCACGAATAGAAAGATTCATAGTGTAAGCAACCATCACAAAATAAGTGCCAGAGATAGAAAACATTACACATACAACCCAACCTGGTTTATATGGTTTGAAGACATTTGCACCAACCATAGTTCCAACTATTTCACCTAGATGAATTAGAAATAGAAAACTTTCGTATGGTAGACTTTCTTTAGTTTTAGAAACCATGTTGTTTGACTTTTAATTAGAATTAACGTGTATCTAATTCATAGGATTAAAGCGTACTAATAAAATAAGACTTTAATTTATAAAAGTTATTTTATTGCATATTAGTCTTTTGGCATTTTTAGGTAATGAATAAATAAAACCAATAATTAAAAATTATATGGTTACCTAAATATTGACGGGTAATTAAAAATTTATATAATTGTAAAAAAATTTTTAGGAAATAATATAATTATAATTTATTATTATCTCACATAATTCATTGTATATAAAAATTCTTAATAATATATCGTCTACACGGTTGGATGGCACTGGTGTTAGGGTTTAGGCCTGCCATTCGAAAGGCTTACGTTTTAATTGAAGTGGAGAAATTTTTATTTATTTGTCGACATGACTGAACTACCATTTGCTAACTGGGTTCAAACTAATAGTTTAAGCAATATTTAATAAATACACCTTTCGGATCTTTCGGAACTATATAGCACTTTCTGATGTATTAATTGTATATGTAATTCATTGAGAATCATGTCCTTCTGTTCCAACATGTACCTATTGTTATATTACCTATTCACAGTGTTTTCTACATTACATAAATAAGTTCTAATCTTTATTAGTCGTTTGGTGATAAAATTTGAAGCCCTTAGTAAAGATGGAAAAGATGTATCTGGGTACTATATATCTGTTATGTATATGTTTTTAAGGTAATCTTAGTATAATTTTTTGTATGGACCTTGTTTCACACCATCCTGCCTCACATAATTGAATATTAAGTAATTTTTATTTTAAAGTTTAAAATATTATAATATTATTAGTTCTGTTTTGTGCAAATAGTGAAGAATATGGAATTTGTGGCAATGTTATTTAAAAGTAACTAGATATTAAATACCTATTTATTCTCTCTGTACGAAAGTAATTCGTAGTTCGTAGTTATAAATTTAATTAGTGAAATATGTGAAATTTTCTTTCCTTAAATTGTGTAAAATTTGAATATTCATACTTGTTTAGACGGGTATCCCAGAGTTGACACAGCCTGCTCTTCTTTATTTCTCATTGTTTAAAATTTATTCATTAAAAGTGCTACGTTGTGTTGTACGATACATAAAGAAACAATTAAATTGAATTGCCTGAGGTATAGAATGTTTTAATTATTTATAAAATAAAAGAAATAATTTTAATATTGTTTTATTATTTATTAAATTATTTAAAATTCAATAAATTAAAACTTTACTTGTCACATAAATATTTTATTATATTGCGTTTCAAATGATATATTTAATTATCAACTAGTATAGCCCTGTGCTCGAAATTCGAGCTATTTTGGCTTTTAAATTTACATAAAAAATTCGTGTTGTGTAATTTATATTAGACTAATATTACACGAAAAATTATTCTTTTTCCTAAACGTAATAAAAGTTATTGCAACAATGTTTTTGCACTTGAAATTTGCTTAAAAAAAAATATTTATAATTTTTCAATTATTTAAACGTTGTTAAGTATTTTTGTATTTTAGTCCTATTGGTTAAGCCGCTTTAAAGAGAGTAAAATTTGGTACAGTTATTATACAAGAAAAAAGCGATTTAAATTGTAATATTGTTCTAATATATAATGAATAATATACATATATATATTACATATATATATATGTATATGACTTATACATATATTTACTGAAGTCAATTAGCCAAAATTCGAGTTAAAGCTGTCATTCATATAGGAAACTGTCAGAAGTTAAAAATAATAGTCAAGTTGACAGAAGTCGAGATTTGTGTTTTTAAATCTTAATTTTAAGATTTATAACATAGCTACACAGATATAAAAAAATACTACGTAGAATATAAGTTTTTCAATAAATCTAAGAATAAGTTTTAAATATTGATATATTTTTCTTCCCGTTATCTCATTTTTAAATTTAATAGCTACATAAGTAAGTAGGAACTGCATTTTAATAATAAAATCTGAAATTTGTACTACAAATGTATGCCTATCTAACGTTCTGAAAAACATGGAAAAATTGTTCTGAATTTTTTAGTTTTCTTTATACTTTTTTGTCTAGTTTATTTATTTAATTTTTCTTAAGTCTTTTATTGACAAAAATATATTACTATGTTCATGAGTCATGACTCATAAGTTTCTTAAAACAAATAAATGTTATTGCTTGCGTTCCCTTATGATTAGTAAACTCCTCTTTTCTACTCTCAACTACTGCTAGCTACACCAGCTCTTGTAAAAGAGAAAATAAGAGGAATAGGTTAATTAAATAATTTCCGGCAGACGGCTTTAATTAAAATTTTTCATAATAGATGGATTTTCACTTCAATAGGTTATGTTAGATCATATTTTCTATTTGGTAACCAATAAGCACTTACTTCTTCCATTATAAAAAATATTTTTTAATATATCACCAATAAACCTTAATTTTTTCAATTTATTTTCAATATCTTAATATACTAAAACTAATAAACTTCTCAAGTAACAGATAGTTTCAAAATGTCAAATATATGTGACAATTAATCTGATAATTATATACTCCTGAAGCAAAAATTAGCGTTCCATTTACAAACTACTACCAAAGATAATGAATACAACTTATTATTGTATTAATTATCTTTGCTACTACTATCTACTCTTCATATTCACTTTCTGCTAAAAGGAACGCATATATTATATAAAATTCGTTAGTTATATCAAAGTAAAATTAAAAATAGTTTTTATACCCGTGCATACATATATGACATCGGGTATATTAAAAGTGCTGCTCCGTTTGTAACGCATTGATCTAGACGAGCTAGATATAGTGTCAAGTGTACATAGATGATCAGCATCGAAAAATAAATCGATCTAGCCAGGTGTGTCAGCACGATAATTCAAAAACTAAAGGCGCTACAGTTTTGAAATTTTCAAACAATTTCTAAGTTCCCTATTTGTTTGGTTAAGATCCGACCAAAACTTCGTGTAGCTCTCGAGCAACATACTTTTTTAACTTCAATATTTTCATATAAGAATTTTATATTACGTATCAGTACATCTTGTATCCAACATGAAATTATATGAATTTTGTTTTTTGTTTCGTTCCTTTTTTTTTTTTTTTTTTTTTTTGAATTCATATGATTTAAATGTTGCGTAGTTTAAAGTTTAAAAAATTTAAGATAAGCAAAAAAAAACACACACTTTTTTTAAGTAAATAGCTTGATAAATATTTTATATGGATTCATATAATATGTATGGATGTGTAATATTTTGAATGCGTTATTTTGAGATTGATAGATGATAATCATTATGAATATGATGGTTATATTATCTATAATGATGATCATTATATGAATATGATTCTTATTTTGTTAAGGTTTAATATATACGTAGAAAAAAATTAAAAGAAATACAATTCCAAAATTAGAGCTAAAGTTTTGAAATTCAAACAAAACATTTTTTGGACATTTTTGAGGTTCCCTATTCTTTTTGGTTAAAACCAGACCAAGGCTTCGGGGAGCTCAAAATTTTTTGAATTATTTTACTTTTTTATATTATTTTTGTAATCTATGTTACTTGTTATTTATAATAGCATAAAAGAATTATATAATATAGTAAGTAATCTGACCATAAATTTATAAGAATTGTATGGTTCAGTCGTTAGCAAAGTGGCTTCTGGTTTAAATAGATGTGAGTTCGATCCTTCCTCAAAAGGAACAAATTTTTTTTTTTTTAAATTCGACAGAAAAAATAAGAAAAATTACAAATAAAATTTATTTATTTGGATAGTTAAATTTGTAACTTTAAAAACTAAAATACTTTACTTTGATAATATAAAACCATAGACCAAATAATTATATAGACGACCAGTTTCATATAAAAAATTTTAAGGGTTTTTTTGTTAAGTCAGATTTATTAATTTAAATCCAATAAAAATTTTTTAAAAATATTTTAATCTCCTTGTTCATTAAACATTTAAACTAAACAAAAACGAGGAAGAGTGTAGTAGAGTAGACTCGTTTTTTTAATATAGAAAGAAAATATTAATAAAACGAGTGTTCCCGAAATGCCTTAATTGAAAAATTATCGTTCTAGTTAAGGAAATCATATATAATTAATTTATGAAATTATAATATAACTTTTTATGAGTTTATTAAAATTTATTCTCATCATAATATTTAATCGGCTTTATTTTCTATACACGTCCCTTAAAAATAAACGTCCCTTTTCAGGGCAAACTATTCGACCAATTTTAATGAAACAACAACCAAAAGAAAATTTTTTCAGATGAAAACCAATGACCAAAGTTACTGCAAAATTTGGTTGGTCTACTGCTGTGGGTTCGAATAGCTGCCATGCAACTCCTTATTTTATATGAGCATTTCACTTCACCTAATAAAGCAGTATATTTGATATACCGGATGATATAAAGTATATGTTACGGTCATGCTGGTATCCCAGAGTTGACACAGTCTACTCTGCTACACTCTTCCTCGTTTTTTTATTAATTTTATTAGTATAGTCAGTATAGTCAACTCATATCCCAATATAAAATTTAATTTTCAATTTTGAAATAAGAAATGAAAATGTATAGAAAATTAGTACAAGATTTAAGGATTTTGATTATCTACATTATCTAATCTAATTATCTAAATTTCTTTTAAAATTCATTATGAATCGAAAACCGGATCAAAGTTTTTTTAAAACTATTTATATTAGTTAAATTTGTAACTGCATTTGGAAGACTATTGAATAATTGTAAGCCTTTATGAAACAAATTATTTTGAGTGTTATTTCTCCGAAAAAGTGGAAGCCTAAATAAATTTGCCAATCTTAAATTATAACTTGTTGATTCTCCATGTTAATTTATAAGATTTCTTAAATATTCTGGCAGCATGTTGTTCTTCATTTTAAAACTAAATATCAGAGTACTGTAATCAAGTCTCTGGCGTACAGACATCCATTTAAGCTCTCCCAGCATAAATCTTATGTTCGTTCTTCTGCCTCGTTTTAATAGTATTCGCATTGCTTTATTTTGTAAGATTTGTAATTTTTCTTTTTTATTTTCATTACATAAGAAAAGGAAAGACGCACAGTAATCGAAATGTGGAAGAATCATTGTATTTTATATTGTTATTACACTTTTTAATGTAAGTTTATTACGTATTCTGCCTAGGTAACCTACTTTCTGAGATATCTTTATTGCATATGTATAATTTTTTGAGACAATGCAGTCTCACAGGAATGTTTTCCCCTAAATCCACTTTGCTCATTACAAAAATATTATTTTCGGGGATTTTAAGGTTTAACTAGTATCCGCGTAGGACCAAATGACTATATACAAAAGATAGCTGGTGTTGCCACCTTTAAAAAAATATATAGCTTTAATGGCGCATATTATCCTTTAAGGACGAAAAAGACATTTAAAAGTATCCTTGTTATTTTAGTCTATTTTACAAAAACCGTTATAACTAGCGGTCTGTTGAATATATATGTATTCAGTTCAAGCTAATAATTAAGAGGTCTGGAGAATATTTTACCGTTTATTTGATGACGATAGGTGCTGCCGTTTTGGCGATATTGTAGTTCAAATTTGAAAATTTTTGCAAAAAAAAAAATTTTTAACATCCTTTCTCTAAAACACATATTTTTCAAAATTTTGCAAAGAAACTTCCTAAATATTTTTACATCGTTGGAAAGCCCTGATTTTTTGCTATAATTTGGGCATACATAAGGTATGTCTATATTAAAGCGTTTAGAAGATATAAGCATTTATGAAATAAAAAATTTTTTGTTTTGTAATTTTTTCTGTATAAAAAAAAATGTTGATATGTTTTACAATTTTTTCAGCCGTACTTTTTAAATGAATTAAATAATTTTATTTTAAAAAAAAAAAAATTTAGTATGGTATAAATATGTTTCCAGGTATAAAAAAATTCCAAAAAAAAAAACAATTCCAAAAAAAAAATTCCAAAAATCAAAATTTAATGACCAACTATTTTTTAAAAACAGTAATTTTTTACATGCATATTTCAACAAATAAAAATTTAAAAATAGTGGGGGCTGCCGCCCCCAAATCCCCGCTAAACAAATTATTGAAACCCTGATTTTGAATCCAACTCTAAAATCCCTCCTAATTCAGAATCTCACGTGTACAAATATATAAATACTAGCTGTTGGCCCGTCACAGAATGACGGAAGGTCAGTTGAAAGAAGAACTTTTTCTAATTAAGAACTATTTCTAATTTAATTACATATATTACATAAACATATATTATATATCAATACCATTTTCTTAAATAAAATGGTAACCGTTGCATTCTACGTAATACAGACTATGCTTCAATTCTAGTTATGTACAAAAAAAACAAAAACTTATATGTTGTTGTATCTAAAAATTTGAAGATGAATAATTTATTTAGTCTACCTTTTTTATGTTTTGAATTTGATAAAATTTTGGGGCTGTTAGTTCAAATCCCTTCTTGGTGAAATGTTTTTTTAATTTCAATTAATATTTTTTTTTTTATTCAATTACGTACTTTTTAAAATTAAGTTCGATAAATTTGTGTTAATAAGAGATGTGAAATAGATTTATTTTGTTTCCATAATGATTTATTTCTCCAACTATTAATGTTTTGTATATACATTTTTAAAAAATGTTGTTATACATTCTATATTGTTTCCTTTGTTTAGATTCAAAACGAAATACTTGTTTGAAGGCTAACCGTTCTATAATGTACATATTCAACATGCTAAATAATGTATCTATTTATATGTACGTGAAATTGTATTAAATAAATGTTGATTTTTGAATTGAGTTTTGCATTATCAAATGCAAATTATAAATTTTATTTGAAATTTTTTTAATATACCTAACCCTAACTAAGTTTAAAATCTATTTTGTCTGGTTTTTATGGTGCATTGAACTCAGAGGTATTGTATACCTGAACCCACTTTCCCAACCGTCAGTTGTTACATAATTTTTTTCCATTTTAACTTTTAAATAGATAAATAATTAAAAAGTTATGAAGGAAGGGATGAGAGATAGATGAGGTAGAGTTGAGAGCGAGATGAGGGGAAACTTTGAAATTACTTTAATACATTTCTTGGTTTATTTGCTTAAGCAAACCAAGCAATGCATCAAAGCATACATTGGGCTTTCGCCCTTATTTCAGATATTTACTGAAAATTATTAAGACCAACTACACAAATGTTCCTGTAAAGCATTGTCTTCTTAATTTTTATTGACAAAATGTCTTACTATATATTTAAAATTTCCAGAAAATCTTCTGTGATTTTTAAAACTGAAATGAAATTTTTCATAAACTAATAAGTAAATTTTATTTCAAAAAAAAATTTTTTTTTTTTTATTAAAAATAAATAAAATATTTTTTGGCCTGCTTATGATAATTTATGATATTTTATTTTCTAAAATAAAACACATTCAACAAAACGTCAATATTTTATTTTTTTATAATTGAACACATCCAACAAAACACATTTAATTGAATGCGTTTGTTACACCTCATTCTAGACAAATATATTAATAATAATAATAATAATAATAATAATAATAATAATAATAATAATAATAATAATAATAAATAATAATAATAATAATAATAATACTCATATCTAATGTCGAAGTTGTTTAATTAAGAAGTTTAATGTTTTAAATAAAATAACTTTAGCTTTAAGGGGTGGGAAGCGCCCTACTTTATGGTGTGGTCGAATTGTATAAAACCCAAATTCCACTTGTACTAAATAGACACAATTAAAGGAAATGTTGAATTTTCTAAAAATAACTAAATAATAAATGAAAGTTCAAATTTATAATATCCAATAATCAAAAGAAATATACGTTTTATTGGAAAAATGGTGGTGGAAAATTTAGATGCTTAAAAAATTATCTGAATGAATAAATGAATGAAAATATAAATAAAGTTTAGATCATAACTTTCAAAATATTTACAAAAAAGCCAGGTGGTACCAATACAGTTTTTCTAGGAAAGTTGGAAAAAAAAAAAAATTAAAAATTTCCAAAAGGATTTTCAAAAAGAAACTTTAAATCAATAAAATTTTATAAATTTTTTAGAAAAAAAAATGGTTATTTAAGAAAATTTAAAATAAAAATAAAATTAATAGAAAGGTCAATAAAATAATTAAAATTTATTACCTACAGATTTTGATTTAATTTTTTATATTGATTATGAGAAAATAAAACACATCCTAAAAGTATGCAATGTGGGTAGGATTATGCAATCTACATAAATTTCTTTCATTCGTGTTCAAGTGTTCAAAGAATTTTTATTATTGTGTTTTTTTTTTTGTTCAAAAAATTTTTCCATCAAAATAATTTTGATAATTTTTTTGCATATTTTTAGGAGATTTTATAATTGAACACATCCAACAAAACACATTTAATTGAATGCGTTTGTTACACCTCATTCTAGACAAATATATTAATAATAATTCTGGAAAAAGCGTATAATCCTGTAATTGTAGCCAACTATAAAATCTATCCTTATTATTTTTTACATGCATATTTCAACAAATAAAAATTTAAAAATAGTGGGGGCTGCCGCCCCCAAACCCCCGCTAAACAAATTATTGAAACCCTGATTTTGAATCCAACTCTAAAATCCCTCCTAATTCAGAATCTCACGTATACAAATATATAAATATTCTGGAAAAAGCGTATAATCCTGTAATTGTAGCCAACTATAAAATCTCTCCTAATTATTTTTTACATGCATATTTCAACAAATAAAAATTTAAAAATAGTGGGGGCTGCCGCCCCCAAACCCCCGCTAAACAAATTATTGAAACCCTGATTTTGAATCCAACTCTAAAATCCCTCCTAATTCAGAATCTCACGTATACATATTATGTATAAATATTCTGGAAAAAGCGTATAATCCTGATTTTGTAAAAAACTCTAAAATTCTTGCTCGCTAAAGCTATGGAAATATTTTTTGGATTTTTTTTTGGAATTTTTTTTTTTGGAATTATTTTTTTTCTTTCTTTGGAATTTTGTAAATTTGGAATTTTTTTTTTGGAATTATGACACCATCCCAACAAAAAGGCAAAATAAGTTTATGAGAAATAAAGTATGAAAATGTATTTTTTAATAAAATTGTTGTGTCAGTTTTTCATTCATGTCCTCTGGTGGGGCTATTTGTCAACATATACCATACTTATTATATACCTTTGGAAAGACCTTTCAAAAGACCTTTCTAACAGTATAATAAAAAATACAGGGTGCTTTTGAAAATTTCATAGTTATAGTGGTTTTTTTGAAAGTTCAAAATTTTTTTTTTTTTTGTTTGAAATTTCCACTTGAAATTGCAATATCTCCAAAACAGCAGCACCTATCGTCATCAAATAAACGTTTAAATATTCTCCAGACCGTCATCTTAATTAATAGCTTTGATTGAATATATATATATTGAACAGATCGCTAGATATGCCGTTTTTTGTAAAATAGACTAAAATAACAAGGATACTTCTAAATGTCATTTTCGTCCTTAAAGGATAATATGCGCCATTAAAGCTATATATTTTTTAAAAGCTGGCAACACCAGCTATCTTTTATATTTAGTCATTTGGTCCTACGCGGATACTAGTTAAACCTTAGAATAGCCTTATTTTCTATATTATAACTACTTTTTCTAGTATCTTTTCGTATACAGGACTCATATTAACTGGTCTAAACTCATTTGGATATGAAGGATGACAAATTTTTGGAATTGGTCGTACAATCGTTTCTTTCCATGAATTAGGAAAAGTGCCTTCATTCATCGAAGTATTAATAATATGGATGAGAACATCCTCAATTTTATTAAAGCACTTTAACATTATGTTTTGAATTTATTCCAAAAAAATCAGTTTTTTTATTCATATTTGTAATTATTTCGAATAATTCATCTCTGTTTATGTTTCTAAATTTAAATCGTATTTCTCGTTCTTCTATCATATTCTAATATTCAATAAAACATGTTTTCCTTGATATTTCATCAACACTATTAATAAAAAATTTATTTAATTTGTTAGCAATTTTTACTGAATTATTTATTTTCTTATTATTAACAATAATACTCTCAATAGCTTGGTTTTCTTTTGATTTTGTTTTGAACTTTCCGATTGATCTCCATATTGCTTTATTATCTCCTTCACAATTTTTAATTTTATATTCAATAAATCGATTTTTTGCTCTTTTAATTTCTATGTTATATTTGTTTCTATTTTCTTTATAGATTGCCCAAAGATTTGAATCATTAGTTAGTGCAGCTCTTTGATGTGCTACTATTTTATTATTATACCCGTATGACTATATAGTCAAAGGGTATAATAAATTTGCCATTACGTTTGTGACGCAGAGAAGGAAGGGAGGTAGATATAGACTCAAGTGTATGGATCGGATCAGAATCGAAAAATAAATCGATTTAGCTATGTATGTCCGTCCGTCCGCCTGTCCGTCCGTTTGTCCGTCCGCACGACAACTCAAAAACTAAAGGAGCTAGGATCTTAAAATTTTCGCAAATTAGTTTTTTTGCAATATCCGTCATCGCTATTTAAATCCAGCCATTTTGGTCCATGGGTTCAGTAAGCTGCCATACAACTTCTTTTTTTATATGAGTATTACTCTGTACCTACTACAGCTGCGTGTCTGAAATTTTGCCAAAAGTAGTTTAGTTTTATGGCCAAAGTTTCTGCAAAATTTGGTTGGTCTACTGCAGTGGGTTCGAGTAGCTGCCATACAACTTCTTATTTTATATGAGCATTACTCTCCACCTAATGAAGCTGGGTGTCTAAAATTTTCCTAAAATTAGTTCAGTGTAATGTTCAAAGTTTCTGCAAAATTTGGATGGTCTACTGTAGAGGGTTCGTCCCCTGTTTAGCAGCTATAAGGGCTCAAAAATTGAATATTTTTAAACACCTGTAACTTGAATACCTATTTTTTTTTGTTAATATACAAAATTTTAAGGTCCAATATTATACTTTAACATATGTTAAAAGATTTTCTTAAATTTAAAAGCTGTTCTTTAAATTGAAGAAAGTGTCTGTCAGTTTTAACCATTTTTGCTTAGATTGTATAATTCTAAGTAAAATTCCAAATTTTTGTGTAATTCACAATTTAATTTCTAGAACCTAAAAAATTAGAGGATGAGGAGAGGAAATTTGGCAACCTTCCCCATTGAAGGGCTATAACAACTTTTAAATAAAAAATTTACTGTTAGCAGTAAATTTTATAAGTCAGTAGTAACTATTTCCAACTAAATATTTCCAAAGTTAAACTCAGTATGTAATACAATATAATTTTGAAAATGTGCTTTTTTAAAAACCCTTGGTTTTTTTTCATCACTTGTTTTTCTTTTTCTTTACCTTTATTAGAATCAAAGAAACTGCGTAATATAAATTGTAACAGTGTGAAATTATTTTTTTTTGGTATATGGTATAGATATGCAAATACAATATATTAACGTATAGGAATATGTATATTATAATATACTGTTATAAAAAAGAAAAAATTTGCCATTATTAGGGACATTTTTATATCTATACCCTGTATTTTATCCGTATTTATTATATTAATAAGGATAAAACATATTCGGTAAGTGATGAAATTAAATTTCTGGTACCGCCAAGTGTTATTTCTAAAGCAATAACAGCCGGTATTATTGGTGGATTTTTATTTTTATACCCGTATGACTATAGCTCAAAAGGGTATACTTAATTTGCGATTTGCGATTTCGTTTTTATGCAATAGCCGTAATCGCTATTGAAAATCAGTCAGTTTGCCCCTCGGGTTTGAGTAGCTGCCATACAACTTCCTTTTTTATGCGAGCATTACTCTATACCTGTTAAGGCTGGGTGTAAATTTGTAAAAACAAATTTGAACAGATGTTCAAGTTACAGGTGTTGAAAAATAGCAAAATTTAAATTTTCGAGCCCTTATAGCTACTAAACAGTTTTTTAAATTTTTTTAACCGACTCCTACTAATTTCTAAGGTTTTAACTTCACCCAAAGTTTTAAGACCTTAGCTTAAACCGTTCAGAAGATATATTTGGCCAAAAATTTAGCAAAAATTAAGTTTTGTGTAATGTTAAATTTTAGTATCGCATGGCAACCCTAAAAATTTGCCTTTTAAAAAATTTATAAAGCTTATAAAACCAGCTATCGTTTGCCGTTTTCAGACTGAAAAAATATTTAACAGAACTTTTGTTATAAGAATTTAAATATAGGGATTTTTGCAACTTTCGATCCCTGGCTTAAATTGGAAAAGTAGGATACTTTGTTTTTGTATTCTTTTTTTTTTGCAATTACAAACAATTTAAGTGTTTTAAATACTTCATTTTATTTTTATTATCACTTATAGGAAGATAATTCACCTCTGCTATGGACGATATAGATTAGAAGGTGGAAATATAACAATAATTAATATAACAGAATCAGATCGTGCTATTTATCAGTGCTCGGCAACAAATGATGCTGTAACAATAATAGCTAAAACGAAACTAATGATTGCAAATGTTCCACCACGACCACCATACTTTGTCTAAAAATATACAATTACGTAAAGATTAGCGGATGCATCTAAATGGCGATAAGCTGGGGTTGGTAATAAACTTCAATCAATAATTACAAATTTAAAACCTGGAACTGATTATGTATTTATGGTATTAAGTCAAGATCCATCTGGTGATGGAATGTTGAGCCGATTATTTTGATATACAACAAAACGTAAAATAAAATATGCAATGCAACAGAATAATAAAATATTAAAAACAAATATTGAAAACATCTTAACAATTCTATATAAAAAACGAGGAAGATTATAGTTGCCCTTGTCAACTTTTAGATACCCGTGCATACCCACTAACCGTTATTTATTTTCCCTATGCTATTATAAATATTACAAAAAAAATATAAGAAAGTAAAATAGTTAAAAAAAAATTTAACTTATTAGGTATCCCATAATTTTTGATTAACTTATTATCCCATAACAAAACAAAAAAAAATAGCCCACCCTAAAAGTTGGTCCGAGTGATGTCCAACTTTGCCAACTAACTTGTCCTATTACTTTATCTGCCCAGTTTTGATTTTAACCTCGTAGCTTCATTAGATTCACAGTTATCGAATTGATTACTTTGTATGGCAGCTGCCCGAAAACGGGTCCGTAACATTTTGAAACTTCATATAGGTGCTCGATTCATTATATAACTAACAGTGTGTAATTTTTATCCTCGTAGTATAATCAGTTTCCAAGAAATTCATATTGGTGCAAAGAAGTAGTATAGCAGCCCCCCGAAAATGGGGCCGTAACATTTTGAAACTTCATATAAGTGCTCGATACATTATATAACTAACAGTGTGTAATTTTCATCCTCGTAGTATAATCAGTTTCTAAGAAATTCATATAGGTGCAAAGAAGTTGTGTGGCAGCTCCCCAAAACCTTGATCTGGTCTTAAACAAAAAGAACCTCAAAAATGTCCAAAAAATGTTTTGTGTGAGTTTCAAAACTCTAGCTCTAATTTTTCAATTCTATCTCTTATAATTAATTTTTAATTCACCAATATATTAAACTTAAGCAAAATCAACTTCATATGATCATATTCATATAATAATCATCATATTCATAATCTATCAATCTATCAATATCAATAAGCCATTTACTTAAAAAAAATCTTTGTCTTCTTTTTTGCTTATCTTAAATAAACTACGCATCATTTAAATCGTATGAAATTCTAACTCGAAATCGTTATCTACATAAAAAACAAAAAACAAAAAAACAAAAAAACAAAAAACAAAAAAACAAAATTCATATAATTTCATGTTACATACAAGATGCATAGCTAAATTTCAAATTTTTGTATGAAAATGTTGGAGTTGAAAAAGTTAGTTGTTCGAGAGCTACCCGAAGTTTTAGTCCGATCTTAACCAAAAAAAATAGGGAACCTAGAAATTGATTGAAAAATATTTTGTGAAAATTTCAAAACTGTAGCTCTTTTAGTTTTTGAGTTATTGTGCTGACACACAGACGGACGGACGGACGGACGGACAGACACACATAGCTAGATCGACTCATTTTTCGATTCTGAGCCGATACGTACCTTTGACACTATATCTAGCTCGTCTAGATCGATGCGTTACAAACGGAGGAGCAAATCTAATATACCCGATGTCATATATGTATGCACGGGTATAAACATAGTACAACAAAACTTCCTCCTGATAAAATCACAAAGAAAAACGAAAAAAATATACTTAGGAATGTGTAAACTGAACCTAAAATTATCCAGAAAAACGAGGAAGAGTGTAGTAGAGTAGACTGTGTCAACTCTGGGATACCCGTATGACCGTAACATATACATTATATCATCCGGTTAATTACTTTTGACAAAATTTCAAACATACAGCTTAATTAGGCGTATTGAAATGCTCATATTAAAGAAGGAGTTGTATGGCAGCTATTCGAACCCACAGCAGTAGACCAACCAAATTTTGCAGTAAATTTGGCCATCACACCAAACTATTTTTGGCAAAATACCAGACACCCATCTTAAATAGGTATAGAGTAATGCTCATATAAAATAAGAAGTTCTATAGCAGCTACTCGAACCCACTGCAGTAGACCAACCAAATTTTACATTAACTTTGGCCATTACACTAAACAATTGTTGGCAAAAATTCAGACACCCAGCTTCATTAGGTGGAGAGTAATGCTCATATAAAATAAGAAGTTGTATGGCAGCTACTCGAACCCACTCTACTAGACCAACCAAATTTTGCAGAAACTTTGGCCATAAAACTAAACTACTTTTGGCAAAACTTCAGACACGCAGCTGTAATAGGTAATGCTCATATAAAAAAGAGTAATGCTCATATAAAAAAAGAAGTTGTATGGCAGCTACCCGAACCCATGGACCAAAATGGCTGGATTTAAATAGCGATGACGGCTATTGCAAAAAAACGAATTTGGGAAAATTTCAAGATCCTAGCTCCTTCAGTTTTTGAGTTATCGTGCGGACGGACGGACGGACATACATAGCTAAATCGATTTATTTTTCGATTCTGATCCGATCCATACACTTGAGTCTATATCTACCCCCCCTCCTTCTGTGCGTCACAAACGTAATGGCAAATTTATTATACCCTTTGATTATATAGTCATACGGGTATAAAAACCCTTTTTAAGCTAATAAAAACGATTACATCGAACCGGAGCAATATCATGCATTAGCAGCTTCAACTGCATGAATACCACAGTTCTCTGAAATTGTACCACAGTTCTCCTATGTTTCCACTAGGTTATGTTTTATTATGGGAACCGCCAACTAGAGGAACTGATCAATTTCGTGTTTTTAGTAAAACATCGCTAGAACTTTACATTCATGATGCTAATTCTCTTTTAGCGAATTTTTTAGATAATGATGTCCCAAACACAAGAAGGTGGTTCAGATACCATCCATACACCTAAAAAGTATAGTTGGTTGTTGGTTGTAAGTTGGTTCGAGTAAAATTGGAGATTATTGAGGTGATTGTTCAGGTGCGACTCGCACACCTCACTAAACCTAACCAGTATGTCTTCGGAATTAATTAAGTTTGTTATTTGATAGCTCCTTCCTGTTTGGTTAATTTCCCTGAAATCAGAAATGAATTGAGGTTCATTATTTTGTTTTGCTTCTGCAAATGATTTTTCTTTATATTTATTTATGATAATTTATAAATACTCGTTTATACTACTCATTTATGGATTAAAGTTATCTAGGATTTGAGTTCAATTTCTAATACTTTTTAATACGTATATTAGCGTGCAACTTTTAGCGTTTTATCCGTAGGTCTTTCTATTATTTATAATCATTTAGAAGTTGAATTATACTTAATATATCTTTGAAACTATTTGAAGCTAAAAATTGAAAGCTGTAATAAAGTGCAATTAAACATTTTTCTAATTGGAAATCTGATTTAAATTTTTTGTGAACAAGATAATATTTAAATTCTTTTTTAAATTCTCAATTATTCAACAAAATTTGCCAACATCATCCAATAACTATAAATAGTTTTAGTTATCTGAAAAAAAGTCTCTATATAAAAATCCAGAAATTAAGGTAACAAGAGAAATAAAACGAACAAACCTGAAGTGCAGTATTAACTGATAATGGTGTAACTCCACCAATAGTGAAAATAACTTTCTTTTGTGAACGCAATAACATAAACAGAATTACTTTTTGATGTTTAACACTAAGACGATACCATTCTATATCATAAATCATATCAATAACTTCATCTGCCTAAAATTAAATCGCGTATAAAGGAATATTCAGTTCAAGAGCTAAATAAAAATTTTACCGAATTTTCCCATAAAGTACCAACAACACAACATGTATAAACACAAACCAAATTTTCCAGAGCTGTTTGAATTGCTATAGGCCAATCACTGGTCATACCTATAAAAATACTGATGATTGCCCCCACAACACTAGTAGTAATTTCAGTTGCAACAACCCAAAAAAACAGTTCTGTAGTCAATTGATTGAAGCTATGGTTTAAAAATAGAATTCAAAAGATTAAATATAGATCATAAAAGATTTATTACATACGCGGAGCAAGTTTCTAGCCAATCTACTAGAGCTTTCACTTCAATTGTATTGTCACCAACACTGTGTATTGTCACTATTTTCTGTCTTAGAATATCCGTTAACAAACACATACTTAATGTATAGATTACAAAAATAACATCTGCAACATTATTACCAATACCACCAAAAAAAATGCAAATGCAATGTATTATATACAATGTAAAATATCCTGTATCTGTGCCTTCATCTATACCGGGTAATAAAACATTGATTGGAAAAACTTTTTTTTGTTTAAAAACGTAATAATACATTGGGACAATCCACATTGATAACATTGCCGTAAAATATATGCTATTATTCAATATAATTGCCATTTTATATTTTTGAATATACTTTGATAAAATATTCTTATAAGTTTCAGTTTTAGAAAAGTCTCTATAAATGTGCTTTAGTTGATTAATTGAAGATAAGAATTGTTTACAATAAGTTAATGTCATTACCAATTTTGAGATAGCCTTGAAAGTTAGATTGATCAATTATATTAAAATATTGCCGCATCAATTGGCTTTTTTTTCTGCATTTTTTTTTTACTTACCTGTATAACAATGCCAGAAACACACAATGTTTCGCAAGATTTTTTCCAATCATCACGAATAGAAAGATTCATAGTGTAAGCAACCATCACAAAATCAGTGCCAGAGAGAGAAAACATTAAACATATAACCCAATTTGGTTTATATGGTGCGAAGACATTTGCACCAACCAAACCTGAACCCATTTGAATTAGATGAATTAGAAATTGAAAACTTTCGTATGGTAGACTTTCTTTAGTTTTAGAAACCATGTTGTTTGACTTTTAGAATTAACGTGTATCTAATTCATAGGATTAAAGCGTACTAATAAAATAAGACTTTAATTTATAAAAGTTATTTTATTGCATATTAGTCTTTTGGCATTTTTAGGTAATGAATAAATAAAAGCAATAACAATAATTAAAAATTATATGGTTATCTTAATATTAACGGGTAATTAAAAATTTATATAACTGAAAATAAATTTTTAAGAAATAATATAATTATAATTTATTATTACCTCACATAATTCATTATATAGAAAAATTCTTAATAATATATCGGCTACACGGTTGGATGGCACTTGTGTTAGAGTTTAGGCCTGCCATTCGAAAGGCTTAGGTTTTAATTGAAGTGGAGAAACTTTTATATATTTGTCGACATGACTGAACTAACATTTGACTTGGGTTCAAACTAATAGTTTAAACAATATTTAAAAGTTACACCTTTCGGATCTTTCGGACCTATATAGCACTTTCTGATGTAATAATTGTATATGTAATTCATTGAGAATCATGTCCTTCTGTTCCAACATGTACCTATTGTTATATTACCTATTCAGAGTGTTTTCTACATTACATAAATAAGTTCTAATCTTTATTAGTCGTTTGGTGATAAAATTTGAAGCCCTTAGTAAAGATGGAAAAGATGTATCTGGGTACTATATATCTGTTATGTATATGTTTTTAAGGTAATCTTAGTATAATTTTTTGTATGGACCTTGTTTCACACCATCCTGCCTCACATAATTGAATATTAAGTAATTTTTATTTTAAAGTTTAAAATATTATAATATTATTAGTTCTGTTTTGTGCAAATAGTGAAGAATATGGAATTTGTGACAATGTTATTTAAAAAGTAACTAGATATTAAATACCTATTTATTCTCCCTGTACGAACGTAGTTCGTAGTTGTAAACTTAATTAGTGAAATTGGTGAAATTTTCTTTCATTAAACCGAGTAAAATTTGAATATTCATAACTTGTGTTTACGGATATCCCAGAGTTGACACAGTCCACGCTTCTTTATTTGTCATTGTTTAAAATTTAATTGAATCAATTAAATTGAATTGTCTGAAGTATAAAATGTTTTAATAATTTATAAAATAAAAGAAATAATTTTAATATTGTTTTATTATTTATTAAATTATTTAAAATTCAATAAATTAAAACATTACTTGTCACCTAAATATTTTATTGAATTTCGTTTCAAATGAAATATTTAATTATCAATATACTAGGTCTCATAAAATATAAAAATTTTAGTTAGCAAAAGAATAAATTTTAATAAAATCATAAAAAGTTATTTTATAATTTCGTAAATACGAATTTTTTCAATTAAGGCATTTTGGGAACACTCGTATTATTAATCTTTTCTTTAATATCCAGATTCAAAGATTATTCAAGTAATTTGTTATCTGCTTTGAAAGATAAAATATGAAATTAATTGGCTATCTGAACTGACGGATATAATATGATTTTTTAACTTCATTATTTCTTGAATAAATCCATGTACTACGAGAAAATATTCTCTTTGATCTAAATTGATTTGTTACAAAGCAGTGCTCTGCAAAATTGGATTATCAGTCTTTTTATTCGTTAGAGATTTGATCTTCGTAATGAGGTTTTTTTTTGTGCTTAATCGACACTAACACCGCGCATCTCACATAAACTATAATCTCATTCATAATCACTCTTTTTTGGCTTAATTAAACCGTTCCGCGATAGAGTTGTTTTCGCTAAATAATTAAACCTTTGAGCTATTAACATCAAATTTTGTTTGATTGGCGATAAAGCTGTCGAATCTGTTAACTAATTGCGAGATTTGCGACGCAAAATTAATGTTTATCTCTACTAACTTAAGACAGGTTGATCCAAGTCTGTGAATCCTGAAACTTCATCTCCTCAGAGTTTGGCCATTAAAGTAGAAATTCTACTTCATGTGTTAAACATATGAAGAACTTCTTTTTTAGGTGGACAAAATCTATGTTGCGCTATTTGTTGCCATACATCCAAATAGAAACTAATTAGAAAAAAAAACAACATATAGTTAACTTATTAATCGCTTAATGGTGTAGTGGTTAGGACGTTGGGCTTCTAATCAAAAAAACATATCGGTTCAAATCCCGGTTTTTAGCATATTTTCAAAAAATTTTGTAAAAATGTGCCTATATAGCTTCACTCTGTCCGTCCGTCCCTTTTTACCTACGATTGACAAAAAAATATCAGGAATGGGTAGGTATTGCAATAAAAATAATTTAATGTTAAAACTTTTTTTGTAGCCCCCCCCCCCTCCCCTGTTTCGGAGCTACAGCCCCACAAATTCGAAAAAAGCCCCATATTTAAACAGTTATAATTAGAGTTCTATAAGGTATATCTCCAACCTGAAAACGGTAACAGACAGCTGTTTTTATAATCTTTACAATTTTTTAAAAGCCAATTGTATTGGGTTACAATACGGTACTAAAATTTACCGTTATTCAAAACTAAGTTTTACAAAATTTTTGGTCCCTCATAACTTCGGAACGGATAAGTCTATAGAGTAAAGAAATTTTAACCACGGGTAGATATTACAAAAAAATTAATTTCGTAGAAGAATTTTTTTCTGTAGCCCCACCCGTTACGGAGCTACAGCCCCCCATAGTTGGAAAAAGCCCTATTTTTAAATTATTATAACAAGAATTTTTTTAAGTGTATTTTCAATCTGAAAACGGCAAAAGATAGCTGGTTTTATAAGCTTCACATAAATAAAAGACTAAAATGTATAGGGTTACCATACGGTACTAAAATTTACCGTTAAGCTAAACTCAACTTTTGCAAAATTTTTGGCCCCATATATCTTCTAAACGGTTCAACCTAGGCTCTTGATGTTTTGGGAGAAGTTAGGTCCTCCAAAATTAATAGGAGTCGGTTAACAAAATTTTTTTGTCACGCCCCCTGTTTAGGAGCTATAAGGGCTCGAAAATTGAAATTTTGCTATTTTCAACCACCTGTAACTTTAACACCTGTTCAAATTTTTTTTTACAAATATACAAAATTGACAGTTTTTGTAAAATTCCAAATTTTGTTGGAATTCAAAATTGATTTCCTAGAACCGAAAAAAAATGGAAGGGTGAACGCAGGAGGGGGGTGAGCAGATCCATCATAAGTTTGCTAAGCAAATTTGGGAACCTTCCCCATTGAAGGGCTACTAGGTCTTCAAAATTAAAACTTTTATGTTCTTATAAAACAGTAACTTATTCACCAGTGTAAGTTTTTCCAAAATTAAACTTTAACATTGAAGCTCCAACATTATATTTTGCACTTATTAACAGGTTTTCTTGAATGCATTGGGGTTGTATTCTAAGTATTTCACTATTAGTCATATAATTAATTATTAATGAAATAACAAAATTATAATATTATCATAATATATATTTTTATAAAAATAAATAATAAAATACTCAGTAAGAAACCGTATATAATTTTGAAAATGTAAGTTTTAAAAACCCTTGGTTTTTTTTCCCTCACTTGTTTTTCAAAATTTCATCTTTTTTCAAAAAATTTTCTGAAAATGTGTCTATATAGTTTCACTCTGTCCGTCCGTCCATCCCTTTTTACCTACGACTGACAGCAAAAAGTAGATTTTGCAATAAAAATAATTTGATGTTAAAAATTTTTTCTGTAACCCCTGCCGTTACGGAGTTACAGCCCCTCAAAGTCGGAAAAAGCCCTATATTTAAATAGTTATAACAAGAGCTGAACTTAACTCGTTCTAAAAAAAAATCGTGTTCATACCATGCAATTTTAAAAAAAGTTGAATATTATAAAAGGAATATAAGAAATACAAAAACCTTCCATTTAACTAAAAACCTGATTATATCAAAACTTAAATACGCAACTTTAAAAATGAACTGGTTAAAAAGATAAACTAGTTAAAAAATGTCAAAAATTTTTATAGAATATTATTTTTGGTTGATAAAATTTGAACTAGTTTATCAGAGTTAAATATATTTGATTCTGTAGTATAAAATAAAATTTAGATTCTCTGGATCCCTGGCTAAATTGGAAATTGCATACTTTGTTTTTGTATTCTTTTATTATCAATTACAAATATTTTAAGTGTTTTAAATATTTCATTTTATTTTTATTATCACATATAGGAAAATTATTCATCTCTGATAGATGGACGATATAGATTAGAAGTTGGAAATATAACAATAATTAATATAACAGAATAAGATCGTGGTATTTATCAGTGTTCGTCAACAAATGATGCTGCAACAATAACAGCTAAAACGGAACTAATAATTAAAAATGTTGCACCACGACCACCATATAATTTGTCTGCATTACATAACTTTTTTTATTACGATGGCAACCAGGTAAGGAAGAAACATAACTTTTTAAATATTAACAGAAAAACCTAAAATATGTATATATATATATTTTAGGTCAAATAAGACCCAATTTAAAATATACTACTTTGCAAAGATTAGCGGATGCATCGAAATGGCGAATTGCTCGTGTTGGTATTAAACTTTAATTAATAATTAAAAATTTAAAACCTGGAGTCTATTATGTATATGTGGTATTAAGTAAAGATCCATCTGGTGATGGAATTTTCAGCCGATTATTTCCATATGCAACAAAACGTAAGCCAACAAAATAATAAAAAATAAAAAACAAATATTGAAAACATCTTAATAATTCTATATAAAAAAAAACCCTTTTTAAGCTAATATAAACGATTACATCGAACCAGAGCAATGTCATGCAGCAGCAGCATCAACTGCATGAATGCCACAATTTTCTGAAATTGGAGCACCACTAAATTTAACCGTAAAACCAATATCAGGAGGTTATGCTTTATTATGGGAACCGAGAAGTAGAGGAACTAATCAATTTCGTGTTTTTAGTACTAAAACATGGCTAGAACCTGAACATAAACTTTACGCTCATCATAACACACATGATGCTCATTTTCTTTTAGCGAATTTTTTAGATGGTGATGTTCCAAAACCAAGAAGAAAAAAAGTTGTACTAAGTGGATCGGCTGTTTCCATCACTTTTCTTATTACTGCTCTTAGTTTGGGTCTTTACGTAAAAAGAACATGTTTAAAAAATTTTTCCGAGGTTTTCATCGGTACGGTTCGGTCGCAGAATTTGTTTAAACAAAAAATTCAAACTAAAATATTGAATTCTATACTACAAAAAATTAATTAAAATAAAAGAGTGTTTTTTTTTAAGAGTTATGAATTATTTTATTATCTTCATCATTAATAAGACATTGGATATAGATATTTCTTTTATCATTTTCTTAAATTAATTGTAATAGTGCACTTGACTTAACTGTAATAAAGAAAACTGTATGGCTGTGTAAAAAAAAAAAATATTTGGCCAATAATAAAGAATTTTAATAATAATTTTTTTTTTCTATGCAAAGCTTAAAATATTTAACTTTCTATAAAGTAAATACAAATTTTTAACTTAATTTAATTTTATAATTAAGAGTGCATTAAAATAAACACTTAAAACTAATAATTAAAATAAATCAAACTTTTTGTCCAACTGATCTTAATTAAATATTAAAACTGGACTAAATTAATAACAATAATTAAACTATATTTTAATATTTAACTTAAATAAACATAAAAAACAATTTAAAACTAAACAATTTAATTTTGATTTTTACCATCACAACTTTTGTTTGTTAAAGAAAACTGTATGGCTGTGTAAAAAAAAAAATATTTGGTCAATAATAAACAATTTTAATAATTTTTTTTTGGACTAAATTAATAACAATAATTAAACTATATTTTAATATTTAACTTAAATAAACATAAAAAAACAATTTAAAACTAAACACTATATATTATAAAACTAATTAAACTATATCTTAATATTTAACTTAAATAAACATAAAAAAAACAATTTAAAACTAAACAATTTAATTCAATTTAATTTTTTACCGGCACAACTTTTGTTTTTGTTATCATTCATAGAACTGTCAACTGACCAAATATCATCCCTACTTGTTTTGTCAATATTATCACTACGAAGTAAAGTGCTGCCAGCATAAGATTTTTTTTAAGATGTCTAATTTACTTGTTATGATCCAAATTAGTATTACCGCTTTGTAAATTATTTCGATTTACAATATTCGACATATGTATTTAAGTAGATTCATATTCTTACTTCCAAATTTTTAGTTTAATTTAAAATTATAATAAATATACGAGTATAACAAATATATCTAATATGGACACATTTTTTTTTAAGATCCACAATTAAGATCCACTAGTACTAGTACTTCTTCATCAAAATCTGCTCCTTCACCCGTTACGGGTAAAAATAAAGAGGTCTATAATAAAAATGTTAACGCATGTAGCAATGATTACCTTAACGAAATGCTTAACAAATTAATTGAACGTCTTGAAAGTTTTGAAGATAATATATTGAATGTTATTGATCAAAAATTTTCCAACCTAGAACAAAAAATTGATGATAAACTTGCTGATCTAGAGCAACGCTTAGGTGAGACTTACGCGGCAGATTTCAAACTTGAAGGTGAGAAAATTTGTGATAAACTGGAAATGATAAACGTAAAAAATATTGTTGAAGAAGTACCAAAAAGTAGCAATGTACAAAAGAAAAAGTTAACTCCTTTGTATTCTGATATGGTTAAAAAAAACCCTGTTGTATTGATAAAACCAAAACAAAACCAAAAGTCAGAAGTGACAAAGACAGCTGTCAAAAAAGTTATCAACCCAATAAACTACAAATTAAGTGGATTGTCTGAAAGAAGAGATGGCAAAGTAGCAATATTTTGTGAGGACAATAGTACTGTAGGTAACATTGAAAATGAAATTAAAAATAAAATGAATGAAAATTATGATGTCGTTGTCTTAAAAGAGATAAAACCAAAAATTTTAATAGTAGGTATGACAGAAAAATATGAAAAAGAAGAGCTAGTAGAAAGAATTATTAAGCAAAATATAATGAAATTCGAGAATGAAATAAAATTTATAAAATCGTACAAAAGTAGCAAAAGTGAAGAGAAATATAATGGAATTGTTGAACTTAGCACAGAAGATTTCAAATCTATAATGGAAGTAGGGAAAATAAAGATTGGTTGGGATAATTGTAAAATATATGAAAATTATGATGTTCGTAGATGTTTTAAATGTTTGGCGTATGGGCACAAAAGTGAGAAATGTACTATATCCTCAAAGGTATGTCTGAAATGTGGAGGAAATCATCTAGTTAAAGAATGTATACAGAATAATCAAGTTTGTATAAACTGTAAAAGGGCGAATGAATCTCTGAATTTACAACTAGATATTTCACATAATGTTTTTGATAAAAATAGTCCATCATTGTTAAGAAAAATAAATATTGAAAAAAGAAAAATTTTTAAGTAGCAATCAATAGAAGATATTGTAGGAATTTATTTAAATTGTCAGGGTATTATAAACAATTTTTATGAATTTGAATTACTAACAGTTAATAATACTTTTGATTTCATTTGCTTATCTGAAACTCATCTTTGTGAAATGGACGAGGATAATTTAATAAACATTGCTGGGTACAGTTTAATAAGAATTAATTCAAGTTCACGTCATACGGGTGGATGTATGTTTTATCTGAAAAATTGTTGGAATTTCGAGTCAGTCAAAAAAGTCATCGTAGATGTTGAATTCTGGATTTTGATCATCAGAATATACAATATGACTAATGTGTTCTATCTAGTAGCAGTTTATAGGGCACCCCACTACTCAAATTTGAATTCTTTTATCAGTAATTTCAATTTGTTAATGGAAGAACTAAGCGAAATATCACATACAGTTTTAATAATGGGTGATTTTAATATTAACTGGCTGAATGATAATACTGAAAGAAATAAAATAAAAGACATAATTAATGATAGTGGATTCAAACAAATCGTTAATCAATATACTAGAATATCTAAAAACAGTAAAACATTAATTGATTATGTGATAGTAAACGATAATAATAATATTAAAGCATTCACTGAAGATAATTGGAAGATAAGCGATCATGAAACAATTAAAATTAGCATAAAAACCAATTTAAATAAAAAAGATAAAAAAGATAATAATAACAGCTTTAAAATATTAAAATATAGTAAAAATAGATTTATAAGAAAGTTGAACGGAAATGAAATTTTAACGGTATATAACTTTAACTGCAATATAAAAGCAGAAATTTTTAGTAAAGGCCTAAGAAATATTTTTAATGAATTTGTTGAAATAAAAACATTTAATCAAAGTAATAATAATAACTGGTTCACATTTGAACTGCATGAATTAAAAATAAAAAAAATTAAACAATACAAAGTTGCTAAATTTTTAAATAATGAAGAAGAATGGAATAAATATAAAAGTATAAGAAATGAATTTAAAAATAAAATTAGCAGTCAAAAGAATAAATATGTAAAAAATGAAGTAGAGAATTGCACAGATCAAAAAGATATGTGGAAAACAATAAAAAAATTAGTGTTAAATGAATCAAAAAATAAAATTAAACAAGTGAAATTTACTGATAATAAAATATACACAAATAACTTAGAAATTGCTAATAAGTTCAACTAATATTTCGTTGATTAACAGCAGTATTCCTATAAAACAATATAATAATTTTATCGATAATATTTCCACTATATTTAAATTTAAATTAATCACGATAAATGATTTAAAAAAAATTGTAAATGAAATAAATAATAAAAAAGATATGAACTTAATTAGCATTACTGCAGTTAAAGACGCGTTTGAACTTATAGGAGAGAATTTATTATCAATTATAAATATATCATTAAATTCCGGCAGTTTCCCAGACATATGGAAAGAAACAATGGTAATACCCATACAGAAAGTTAAAAATACCAACATATGCAGCGAATTTCGACCAATCAATATGATACCAATTGAAGCAAAAATTCTAGAAAAGATAGTATATAACCAACTAGAAACATACTTTGAAAAAAATAATTTAATTTCTGAGTACCAATCTGGTTTTAGAAAGGGTCATAATTGTGAATCGTTACTTAATCTAGTAATTACAAATTGGAAAGTAGCAGTTAATGAGAAAAAATGTATTGTGGCAGTCTTTCTGGACTTGAGAAGAGCTTTTGAAACAGTGGATAGGAACATATTAATCAACAAGCTACATAAATATGGTATTCAAGAGAATGAATTAAATTGGTTTATATCTTACCTAAGTAATAGAAGGCAGGTTACGAGAGTAAACGAAGCTGTTTCGGATGCAATTAACATTCTGTTAGGAGTACCGCAAGGAGTGGTGATATTCAGCCGGTACGGGGCGGTACGCTGTACCGGTTGTTAACATTTTTAAAATTTTCCGTACCGGTTGTTGTATATTAAAAAAAAAGTATGTTTTTAAGTAAAAGTATGTAAAAGTAAAAGTATTGATAAAAACATTCTATATTACTAAAAAAATATAAATATTTACCTGCCATTATCGATCAAATAATTAAAACGAAAAAATACAATATTCCATTTGAAATTAATAGAAAAAAAACATCAATTGTTGTTTCGAGAGATAAATTTTTTGATTGTTTAGAAAAACATATGAAAACGCGTTTGCTATTAGACGATAAAAATGAAAACTATAATAATCTCTTAAATTGCTTTAATTTATTAAATCCAGAAACATGGCCGGGTGATATTTTTGAAGCACCATGGATTGAAGGTGAAAATAGGTTAGAGCAGTTAAATAAAATAATCAAATACATCATTCCAGTAAATGATTTTCGAGATTTTGTTGATGTGCGAGATAGAGAATCTAAAAATATTAATACTATTTTGAGAGCAAAAAGAATTTTAAATGTAATTGCTGTTAATTCCGCAGAAGCTGAAAGAGGATTCAGCACAATGAACAATATCATTTATGATAAGAGAAATTCGTTGTTAATTGAAACAACAAGTCATTTAATGACAATAAATTTAATGGGAAAATCGATTGAGGATTTTGGTGCAACACCATATGTTAAATTATGGTTGCGAGAAGGGCATCATATGGCAAGTGACAAACGTGTCAAAGCAGCCGCACCTAATTTGCCGTCCCAAAACCAAAATTTAATTTGGAAATTATTTAATTAATTTTATATACTATTTTTTATACTATTATATATAATATATGTATTTCTTATGTAAATATGTAAATAAATAACTATTATGAAGTAAATATAACCTACAATAGATTTTTTTCCATGCGTACCGGTTGTTAAAAAATTCGAATATCACCACTGACTGCAAGGATCAATTCTTGGAGTGCTACTATTTTTGATATATGTAAATGATATGGAAAAAGCTGTTTCGATGGCTAGATTAGTACTCTTTGCAGATGACTCGTTAATTTACGTCATTGATGAAAGCATTGAAGAATGTATTCGAAAAATTAATGAAGATTTAGGTAATTTAAATGAATGGTTTGAAATTAATAAGCTTAAACTAAATATCTCTAAGACAAACTGCATGATAATAAATGATGAAACACAAAGCAGCGTCAAAATCAATAATATATGTATAACACCGGTTAGAGAAATTAAATATTTAGGAGTGATTATAGACGATAAATTAAAATTCAAAGCTCATATAGATTATATATGTAAAAAAGCAGCAAAAAAAAGTTATTTCTTTTCCAAAATTAGAAAAAAACTCAGCCTTTCAACATCTATAAAAATTTATAACACCATGGTTAAACTACATTTCGAATATTGCTCATCAATCTTATTTACAGCCAATAAAGAAGACAAAAATAGGCTACAAAAGATACAGAATAAGGGAATGAGAACAATATTAAAAGTGAACAGATATACTTCCATTAAATTATTTAATGAATTACCACTTTATTTAAAGAATGAAATTAATATCAGTATTTTTAAAAAGAAACTCTTAATTCATATAAAAGCACATTTTGAATAATATATAAATTTAAACTTTATTATACTTATGTAAATAATTTGTAAATATTATATTCTTTGTTTTATATTTTTTGTTTTATAGTATGTAAGAATAAAAGAAAAAAAATGAATTTTTATATAATAGTGAATTCACTAAATAAATAAATAAATAAAAAAAAAAAAAAAAAAAAAAAAAAGGTAAATCAAATGGGGAAAAACTTGGAGGCTAAAACGATATTAATATTCATGTTTAATTTTATTTATCATGCGAATGCGTTTTAGAACTTTAAAATTTAGATAATGATATGCAATATATAATAAAGAAATTTTAAAATAATTATGTAAAACATTAATTG
Organism: Dolichopus griseipennis; assembly: GCA_963082915.1. Lineage (NCBI taxonomy): Eukaryota > Metazoa > Arthropoda > Insecta > Diptera > Dolichopodidae > Dolichopus > Dolichopus griseipennis. The sequence goes on along the minus strand of OY720444.1, from coordinate 65,575,236 downwards.
TTTTTTTAAACAATCAATTTCAACAATTTAAAAAACATAAAAGATGCCTCTTCCATTGGACTCTAGGTTTGCCCGTTTCTCGCTAGTTCAGTTTGCCGGTTTCTCCGTAGCTGTTTGATGTCAGATATAACACCTTCGTTTTCTCATTACCGGTGCTTCGCCTGCTAGCTGCCTATTACAGATGGTGTTGGAGTATATTCTACACATGATTCTTTGGAACTTATTCGCGAACACTTGTATTTTTTGTCTGATGTTATTTGTAATCAGCCAAGTTTCACATGCTTTGAATATTCTAATCATATTCTTTCATTTATCTGGGTTGATTTTTACCCCAACTTTGCGCGCTACTTGCTGAAGTTGCTTAGCTTTATGTTGGATGTCGCAGAATATATGCTTTATATGTCGTCCGCATAGACTAGTACCTCCAGTTTCCGTGAGGGTTCCCACCGTATACCCTTTCCGATTGAGCCAGCTTCTGGTATGACATCATCTATTGCAAGGCAGAACAGTAAAGGTGAGAGTGAATAGTTTTTCTTGTCTTACTCCGGTGTTTGTGGTGAAAGTGCTGATGTTTTTGCCTATGTAGAACGGATAATTCTGAATCTTCATAGATTGCTTTTATTATTCTTATTAGTTTTCGGGTATTCTTTTCCTTCTTAATGCATCCTATATCGCACTGCGTTGTGTCGTAAGCCTTCTTGAAGTCGATGAACAAAGATATAGTGCTGAGTGCCATTTTACAGAGTGTTCTATGATTAGCCTGAGCGTGTTGGAGAAGAAGTTGTGGTATATACGGCTGGGTGGCACAGTGGTTGAGTGCCGACCTTTCATGCGGAAAGGCCCGGGTTAGAATTCTCCCGGGCGTGTTGGAGAAGAAGTTGTGGTATATACGGCTGGGTGGCACAGTGGTTGAGTGCCGACCTTTCATGCGGAAAGGCCCGGGTTAGAATTTAGTGAAAGTAAAAAAACTTTTCTGGTTTTTGACTCGACTCAGCTACCATTCGCCATTGGGTTCAAATTAATGGCATAATCAAAATTTTAATAATTATATATCTTTAATAAAAAGTACATTAATATAACAATATAAACAAATGCAAAATATAAACAAATAATTTAATTGAATAATATAACTCGCAAGTATAGAATATTCTATTTATATTCTAATTAGTTGTCGCAGCTAAATTTTAGCTTTTACAACATCATCCTAATGGACTAGATTAGCTACTTTGCAACTAATGCTAATTTGCAAGTTTTCGAGTCATGAAAACGTTAGCACAACGAAAAAAAAATTTAAGTAGCTTTTGCGACCAATATGCTTTTTTATAAGCAAAGAAGTAATATATGTAAAATGACAGCTAAATTGCTGTTAAAGTAATCTTTATTACCATAATGCGTATTTTAACATGTTTTCAATAACAGCAAAATAGTTTTTTGGAAAATTAATTTGTTGCGACAACAAACAGGCTAAAATTAAAGTTTTTTTGCTTTAGTTACCACAGTGCATTATTTTAGCTACAAAAATGGTAACATAGTCGAATTGGCAAAATTATAGCTTTTGTTCGATCTGTGTTAAAAATAACTTTTGCAACAAATATTAATATTCAAATACGTAAATGTAAAGTTTAATTAATTTCATTGAATGAAAAACGTATTTAATTTTTAATGTTTAATTTAATAATTAAAAAACAAATTTAAGTATAATATAATGTACATGATGAATTGCAAGATTAATTAAAGACGATTTTAAAGAGTGTAGCAATGGTATTGTGTTCTGATAAACCTCTTACAATATGTGCTAAGGGCTTTGAACCAGTTTGGAGCATTATTTTTATATCAAAAAATTTGCTTACAAATAGATATGTACTGAAACTTGGAAAGGGTTGAAATCTGGTAACTTCTTTATTTAAGTGGCATAAATTTTAGACATTCTTAGATATCGAAATATCAATAAGTATATTGGTTCTACTGATACGGTTATAGTTTCTCCAATCCAAATTACCTCAATTCTTAAATTAAGGCTAGTTTGCTTTTTAAACTATCATTTAGCATTTATCAGGGCTATTTAAAATTTTGAATAGATATAGTTGGGTTATTTTATAGAAATACTAGATTGCTTTTTAAACTATCATTTAGCATTTATCAGGACTATTTAGCTTTTTGTGTAACTATTTAATTTATTTTTTGTTTTTCTCTGTTTAGTGATTTTGGTTCCATTTTAAAACAAAAATCAACACACTTTTTGGTAGACTTATGAAACTTTATTATAAATAAAAACGGTTTCTCGAACTGTTCGACTAATTTTCAATATTCCTTTGCACTAAAAATTACTCATCATATGGGATACAACAACATATTGAACCATATCCCTTTGTAAAGAAAGAATTATAGTTTCTTATTCCCGATGATCTTTTTTTAATAAGCTCCTTTAAGATACAGAATTGTAAAATAGTCTTCTGCTCTGTTTAATAATTTTATAATAATATGTATTTATTACAAAATACCTTGCTTTTCTAACTTATAAACTGCTTTTTGGGTTAAATAGCATCAGAGTTTTTCGACAGTTTAACAACAACAGCAAATATTCGCATTTTTGACGTCTATTTAACTAAAAATTAGTATAAGTTTTTTAAATGACAAAATAGCAATAAGTTATTATGCCTTTATAAATGCATTTTAATCATTATATACAAAGTGGCGAAACTGACAACAACTTAGCTAGAAATGTTCTATAACATAAAACATTTGTCATCAGGACCAAAAATTGGACAAATTTTAATTAAAAATGCTATATATAACTACAACTTATGTTTTATCAACAAAGACTATGTATTCTTAATAAGATGGCCCATTAGTATATATTTGTAGCTAAAATATATGATACTGCGTAGAAAAAAAAATTCTGTTATTGAAATTTCTGCAAGAGAGAAACTGAACCATATTTTTAAAATGCTTTTTATTTAAATGCTACTTTGTATCTTTATTCATGAATTGGTATAATATAAAATATAGGAATATTTAAATTTGAATCATAATGTACTTTAAAAGGCGCCACTTTCTGATATTTTATTAATTAAGGAGCAAAGTGGCAAAAAGTAATAAACAAGTATTTTAAAATGTCATTCGAAATTTTATCTTATTTTATCCAAATATATAATTAGAATAAGAATTCATGATTTAATAAAAAATTTAATAAACATGTGAAAGAATTTGATATAAGAAATAAAACGAGGAAGTGTGTGGTAGAGTTGACTGTGTCAACTCTGGGATACCCTTATGACCGTTGTATAAACATTATTCATTATTATTATAAACATTAATTTCTTTTGGCAAAATTTCAAACATACCAGCTTTATTAGGTGTAGTAATGCTCATATAAAAGGAGGAGTTGTATGGCAGCTACTCGAACCCTCTGCAGTAGACCAACCAAATTTTGCAGTAACTTTGGCCATTAAACTAAACTATTTTTAGCAAAATTTCAGACACCCAGTTTTAATAAGTATAGAGTAATGCTCTTATAAAAGAAGGAGTTGTATGGCAGACTATATAGTCAAAGGGTATAATAAATTTGCCATTACGTTTGTATCGCAGAGAAGGAGGGGGTTAGATATAGACTCAAGTGTATGGATCGGATCAGAATCGAAAAATAAATCGATTTAGCTATGTATGTCTGTCCGTCGTCCGTCCGCACGATAACGTAAAAAAATAAAGGGTCTAGGATCTTGAAATTCTCGCAAACCAGTTTTTTTGAAATAGCCGTCATCGCTATTTAAATCCAGCCATTTTGGTCCATGGGTTCGGGTAGCTGCCATACAACTTCTTTTTTTATATGAGTATTACTCTATATTTATTGAAGCTGGGTGTCTGAAATTTTCCTAAAAATAGTTTAGTGTAATGGCCAAAGATTCTGCAAAATTTGGTTGGTCTACTGTAGATGGTTCGAGTAGCTGCCATACAACTCCTTCTTTTATATGAGCATTATACTACACCTAATCAAGCTGGGTGTCTGAAAGTTTGCCAAAAATAGTTTAGTGTAATGGCCAAAGTTAATGCAAAATTTAATTGGTCTACTGCCGAGGGTTCGAGTAGCTGCCATACAACTCATTGTTTTATAAGAGCATTATATTTCACCTAATAAAGCTGGTATGTTTGAAATTTTGCCAAAAGTAATTAATGTTTATAATAATAAGGATATAATGTTTATATAACGGTCATACGGGTATGAGAAATACTCACATAAAAAAAGAAGTTGTATGGCAGCCACCCGAACCCATGGACCAAAATGGCTGGATTTAAATAGCGATGACGGCTATTGCAAAAACACGAGTTTGCGAAAATTTCAAGATCCTAGCTCCTTTAGTTTTTGAGTTATCGTGCGGACGGACAGACGGACGGACAGACGGACGGACGGACGGACAGACGGACGGACATACATAGCTAAATCGATTTATTTTTCGATTCTGATCCGATCCATACACTTGATTCTATATCTACCCCCCCTCCTTCTCTGCGTCACAAACGTAATGGCAAATTTATTATACCCTTGGACTATATAGTCATACGGGTATAAAAAGCTAAATATATAGGCTTAACATACGGTATTAAAATTTACCGTTATCTCATACTAAGTTTTGCAAAATGTTTGGCCCTTCGTAATTTCGGAACGGCTTAATCCAGAAACATGAAATTTTAGGAGAAGTTAGGTCTTCAGAATTAAGTAAGAGTCAGTTAAGAATTTTTGTCACACCCCATGTTTAGGAGCTGTAATGGGTCCAAAAACTTAAATTCTGCTTTAAATTTTGCTTTTAAACACCTATAACTTGAATACCTGTTAACATTTTTTTTTATTTACATATGTATATACAAAATTGAAATCTCGAAAACGATTGTTTCAACCAGTGTCAAAGTTTTCTCTTAATTTTGACTTTGTCCGTTTGTCCATATGTTTAAACAAACTTTTACACCGTTTGAAATAAAGATACGAAAAAGAAAAAACAAGAATGGGCAGATACTCGAGAATCAAGATATGTTTGCTTAGTAAAAATTAGGGAACTTTCTCCATTGAAGGGCTATTAGGATTTAAAAATTAGAACTTTCATGTTTTTATAAATCAGTAACTTATTCACCATTGTATATTTTTCTAAAGATTAAACGGTAATATTGAAGCTTAAACATTTCCTTAAGCTGAAAAATAAATTGATACCAGTAATAAATGTTGTTGTACAAAGGCCGCCAGTATTTACAACACAATCGAAAGCAATATATATACATAAATTCGGTGAAGATGCGCATCATGTGATGCTATTGATAGATATGATCATTGTCAGCCAGGTATTGTTTGGAAAAAAGTATGTAAAAAATTTTAAATAAATTAAAAAAGAAAAAAACGAGGAAGAGTGTAGTAAAGTAGACTGTGTCAACTCTGGGATACCCATATGACCGTAACATATACATTATATCGTCTGGTTAATTACTTTTGGCAAAATTTCAAACATAAAGCTTTATTAAGTGTCATATAAAAAAAGGGGTTGTATGGCAGCTACTCGAACCCTCTGCAGTAGACCAACCAAATTTTGCAGAAACTTTGACCATTACACTAAACTATTTTCGACAAAATTTCAGACACTCAGCTTCATTAGGTGTAGTGTAATGCTCATATAAAAGAAGGAGTTGTATGGCAGCTACCCGAACCCATGGACCAAAATGGCTGGATTTAAATAGCGATGACGGCTATTGCAAAAAAACGAATTTCCGAAAATTTCAAGACCCTAGCTCCTTTAGTTTTTGAGTTATCGAGCGGACGGACGGACGGACGGACAGACGGACAGACGGACAGACGGACGGACATACATAGCTAAAACGATTTATTTTTCGAGTCTGATCCGATCCACACACTTGAGTCTATATCTATCCCCCTCCTTCTTTGCGTCACAAACGTAATGGCAAATTTATTATACCCTTTGACTATATAGTCATACGGGTATAAAAAACAGTGTATTGGGTTGTGACTAATTTTTTTATTATTGTAAAATTAGAATAAGCCATTTTGTAGGTTTTACATCATTTTCAATCATAAATTAATTAAGTTTGTGAACATAAAAAAAATGAAATCCGTTATTTGTTATCTAAACCCCTTAAAAACTAGAATAAATTTATAATTAAAGGCTAAAAAATTGCAATCAATAATTTGAAAAAGTATTTCGTTGATACCTTTTTTTTGCTATGGGTGTTAATCTTGAAGTTAACTTGTTCTAAAAAAAAAACCGTGTTCATACTATACAATTTGAAAAAAAGTTGAAAATTATAAAAGGAATATAAAAAATTAAAAACCTTCCATTTAACTAAAAACCTAATCGATTATATCAAAACTTAAGTATGCAACCTTTAAAATGAACTGGTTAAAAAGATAAACTAGTTAAAAAATGTCAAAAATTTTTATAGAATACTAGCTAATACCCGGTGCGCGTTGCTGCGCCTCTCAATGGAGGTTTAATTGAATTTGATGTTACTGCAAAAACTTAACACAAAACTTACACACGGTTTACACATGTAAATTTTAAAATGTGTGAAAGCAATCTTTTTAAAACGATTTTTCTAGGATTATTCTAGTAATTTTTGAAACTTTCTGTAATTCAAAGCAGTACGAACTACTTTCCAAATTTTGACGTAATTTACTTCCAAAAAAATTTTTTTGAAAAATCGTAGGACCGACTGTTAACAGACCCAACTCCATTTTCAAGTTGCTTCACACATATAAAATTTGAGGTAAACCGGTCAAATCGTTTCTAATTTAGAGTTAAGTAACGCAAAAATCTATTAAAAGCCACTGTGCCCCACTGGGTTAACGGAACTACACTTTCTCTTTGGGCAAAGCAGTATTGCGCAAAATTGGACGTAATTTGCTTCCAAATCACGCAACAAAATTTTTTTGAGGCTTTCTTTTTAGCCAAAGCAGTACTTCGCAAATTTTGACAATATTAGCTTCCAAAATTATTTTGACCAACCATTATTTTGTCAAACCGTTTTTAATTTTGAGTTAAGTATTGAAAAAACCTATAAAAAGCTGTTGGCCCCAATGGGTTAATGCAAGTCAATAAAATTTTTTTGTGGGTTTTCTTTTTAGCCAAAGCAGAATTTCATAAAATCGGACAAAATTCGGACCCAAAATTTTTTTTGACCACCCGTCGGCCCGACATGGGTTAACAAATTCCAAAACTGTTAATAGTGTCAACTCAATTCTCAAGGAGAATCACGTATACAAAATTTGAAGTCAATCGGTCAAATCGTTTCGAATTTAGAGTAAAATATTGAAAAAACCTATAAAAAGCTGTTGGGCCGCAATGGGTTAATGGAACTCAACAAAATTTGTTTTGAGCCTTTCTTTTAAACCAAAGCAGAATTTCGTAAAATCGGACAAAATTTGGACCCAAAATTTGTTTTGACCACCCGTCGGCCCGACATGGGTTAACAAATTCCAAAACTGTTAATAGTGTTAACTCAATTCTCAAGGAAAATCACGTTTAGAAAATTTGAAGTCAATCGGTCAAACCGTTTCGAATTTAGAGTAAAGTATTGAAAAAACCTATAAAAAGCTGTTGGACCGCAATGGGTTAATGGAACTCAACAAAATTTTTTTTTGAGTTTTCTTTTAAACCAAAGCAGAATTTCGTAAAATCGGACAAAATTTGGACCCAAAATTTTTTTTGACCACCCGTCGGCCCGACATGGGTTAACAAATTCCAAAACTGTTAATAGTGTCTGCTCAATTCTCAAAGAGCATCACGTATACAAAATTTGAAGTCAATCGGTCAAACCGTTTTCATTTTAGAACAAAGAAGTTTAAATACTTGCACCACAGCCCCAACTTGGCGGTCCGTTAGAGCAAAATTTTTGGGCCACGATTTCTTTCCGTACCCAAAAACCCCTATATACAAATTTTCATGAAAATCGGCTGGGCAGTTTAGGAGTCTATTCGCTACATACAAACAAACAAACAAACAAACAAACAAACAAACAAACAAACAAACATACAAACAAAGAAACTTTCCCTTTTATATATATAGATTATTTTTGGTTGATAAAATTTGAACTAGTTTATCAGAGTTAAATATATTTGATTCTGTAGTATAAAATAAAATTTAGATTCTCTGGATCCCTGGCTAAATTGGAAATTGCATACTTTGTTTTTGTATTCTTTTATTATCAATTACAAATATTTTAAGTGTTTTAAATATTTCATTTTATTTTTATTATCACATATAGGAAAATTATTCATCTCTGATAGATGGACGATATAGATTAGAAGGTGGAAATATAACAATAATTAATATAACAGAATAAGATCGTGGTATTTATCAGTGTTCGGCAACAAATGATGCTGCAAATAACAGCTAAAATAGAACCACCACGACCACCATATAATTTGTCTAAAAATATACAAATATGTAAAGATTAGCGGATGCATCTAAATGGCGATTAGCTCGTGTTGGTATTAAACTTCAATCAATAATTAGGAAGATTATAGTTGCTATTATACATAATTACAAAAAACATATAAAAAAGTAAAATAATTAAAAAAAATTTAACACATCCCATAATTTTTGCTTAAAAAAAAATAAAACAAAAAAAAAATTAAATTTTAATTCATTATACCATAATTTTTACTTAGCAGCTCCCAGAAGCTTTGGTCTGGTTTTAACCGAAAAGAATAGGGAACCTCAAAAATGTCCAAAAAATATTTTGTGTGAATTTCAAAACTCTAGCTCTGATTTTTCAATTTTATCTCTTTTAATCATTATATTTAATCGGCTTATTTTTGCCTATACAAATATAAACATCCTTTTTCCGGGTTAACCATAAGACCAATTTTTATGAAACAACAACCAAAAGAAAGGTTTTTTTGTTTCCATAATACAATGATATTTTTTTATAGAATATTTCGTTTTTTCTGGTGAAAACCCGTCTTTAATTTGACGTAAATTTGAATTTAACGGTCACGCGGTTAAAAGTAGAGGCTTATGACTCTAATATTATGCGCCGACTTTCTGTGTAAATGTAATTCATTTTCGGTTGTAACTCGCAGCTCAATCAAACTATTTATTATAGGCGCCGACTTATGTCCTTTGTTTTTTTGTTTAGTTCAAATGTTCAATGAACAAGGAAATTTAAATAGTTTGAAATTTTTTGTTTTGTTTTTGTTTTCTTGTTTTTTTTTTATCTTAAAAAGTGAACGACAAATGTGAAAAAAAAAAATGAGTTCTGTTCGAAATGAAAGCAATACATTTGGCTTATACAGTAGTTTTCATTTATAACGAACTCGGTTCAATTTTAATTATAATAAACTTTACAATTTTTGCCAATCAATTAAATTTTACCTAAAAATGTACATTCATATTTCTTTTATATAAACTTATTATATCTAATAATGTTGCTTGGTGATTAATTTAGTATTTTTATATTTATTTTTGAATAGAAAACAAAATTGTAATAACGCATCAAAAATACAAAAAAAATTTCATTAGAGAATTACCACATTTTACAATGTTCAAGTCTTATACTAATTTTTCAAGCTCACAGCATTATTTTAAAACGACATTCATTTATTACGACGAATATTTTCTGTCTCTACATGGTCGTTATAAGCGAAAAGTACTGTATGTTTTTTTTTGCCTAAAAAGAATTATTTTGCTACTTCGTATATTGTTGTAGCTTTTTGTTAAGTTTTTTATAATAATAAAATAACCGACTTTTGAAATATATTCTGTAGTTGCCAATACGTTTGCGAGATGTATAACAAAAGTTGTTATAAAATATTTTTACAAAAAATTAAAATACCTTTTTTTTTTTTAAAAATATACATTACATATACATATGTATTCAAAATAATTGAAATACCTATAATATGTTTGCAGAAACAAAAAAGAAAATAACATTTCTTAAGAAAAATGATGTGTTCTTTAGGGATCAACCAGAATAAACGCGTACGGCGTGCAGTTTTTGTCAAAAAATTTTGAAACAAGTAGGTATGTTATGTACTGTACTTCGGAATTTTAAATTTTAAAATTTGAGAAAGCGTAAAAAAATATTGTAATTGTTTTTTCTTATGTTGCTACGATTAAGTTTTCAAAATAAAATAATATTTTTTTTTAAAAAAACATATGTACAATCAAATTAATTAAAAATACCTATTATTATGTTCGCAAAAAAAAAACTAAAAAATAAACTTCAACTTAAATAAAAGCGTTCGGCGTATAATTTCTGTCAAAAAATTTGAAAATAAATAGGAACATGAATTTACATAAGAGCAACCAAAATACGTGTAACGCGATCTACTGTAACTCGGATTTTTAAAAATTACAAATTGACAAAATGTATAAATATATTGTTTTTGGTTTTTCTTATATTCTTTATTTTGAAAAAAATTCAAAATATACCTATTATATGAAATTAAAAAAATTTTTTGTACTAAATTAAAACATTGAAATAAATATTTTTGTGTGTACGCGCGTAACAATTTAGGGATGTAGATAGACATATTGACGTACTGCCGAGTAAAAATTGTACGTCGTATGTTTTAATTTAGGCTAATGTAGCCCCTATTAAATGAAAAGTTTATTCTACATTTTAAACATATGTTTTTTTATAATAAAAAAATCTTTTTAGTTTTACTTTAACATTACGCACGAATCAAAAATTGTTGATGAAGAGTAGGTAGAAGTTGTTTGTAAATGGAAAGCTAATTTTTGTTTCAAGAGTGTATAATTGTCAGATTAATTATCCTACATAATATTTGACATTTTAAAATTATCTGTCATTTGTAAAGCTAATAATATTTAATATATTTAGATAATGAAAAAAAAGTGAAAAAATTAAGGTTTATTGCTGAAATATATAAAGACTATTTTTTAAAATGGAAGAGTTAAGTGCTTATTGGTAATCAAATAAAAAATATAATTTAACATAACCTATTCAAGGGAAAATTCATCTATTATGAAAAATTTATTTAAAGCTATATGCCGAAAATTATTTAATTATCTACTCCTTTCATCTACTCTTTTTCAAGAGGCGGTGTGTGGCAGCTGGCAGTAGGTGAGAGTAAAACAGAGTAGTTTACTCCTCATATAGGAACGCAAGTAATAACATTTGTTTGTTTGAAGAAATTTATGAGTCATGACTCATGACCATATATAGAAAAAAAAAATAAATAAACTAGACAAATAGGTATAATATAAAGTACACTAAAGAATTCAGAACAATTTGTTCTATATGTACATACATTTGTAGTAAAAATTTCAGATTTTATTATTGAAATGTAGTGCTTATTGGCCTATGTAGCTACTAAATTTAAAAATTGAATAAGGGGAGGAAAAATTTATCAATTTTTTAATTGATTAGTTATTTTTTTTTAATATCTTTGTAGATATGTTATAAATCTTAAAATTGTGATTTTTAAAATAATCTCGATTTCTGTCAACTTAACTATTATTTTGTATTTCTGGCAGCTTCAATATAATATAATACTAAGTACTAAACTCATGAATTATGATAAGTATGTTAAATTTTGTTGTACATATTATGCTCTATGAATAAGCTTTTTAATTAGGATATAGAATACATACAACATAGTTCAAAAGGTACTAAAATGTTTAGAAAAAAGTACAGTTTTCTATATGTAGAATATATGACAGCATTAACTCGAATTTTGGCTACTTGACTTCAGTAAATATGTATACATATGTATTTGCTTAGAAAAATCATCAAATTTTCAGAACATTATATAGGTATTAGAACACTATTTATATTTAGAATGTAAATCGCTTTTTTTGTGTAATAATTGTACAAAATTATACTCTCTTTATAGCGCGTTAAGCTACAGGAATAAAATTTAAAAATACTTAAAAACGTTTTTATAATTGAAAAAATTATAAATTTTTTTTCAAGCAAATTTCAAACGCAAGAATTGTTGACAACATTGTTGCCATAAATTTTATTTTGTATAGGAAAAAAAAAAATTAATTTCGTGTAATATTAGTCTAATATAAATTACACAAAATGGATTTTTTATGTAAATGTAAAAGCAAAAAAAGCTCGAATTTCGAGCACAGGGCGATACTATTTAATTTTTAATACACTAATATATTAAACCTAAGCAAAATAAGCATCATATAATCATATTCATATAATAATCATCAGGATCGAAAATTATCATCATATTCATAATGATTATAATTCATAAATCTCAAAGTACAAAGTTAAAATTTTTTAAAAATTTTACGCATCATTTGAATCAAATCGTAACTCGAAAGATTTTTTATCTACAAAAAAAAAACAACAAAACAAAAAAAACAAAATTCATATATGTAATTTCATGTTTAATACAAGATGCTTAACAAAATTTAAAATTTTTATTTTAAAATATTGGAGTTAAAAAATTTAGTTGTTCGAGAGCTACCCGAAGTTTTGGTCCGATCTTAATCAAAAAAAATAGGGAACCTAGGAATTGTTTGAAAAATATTTTGTGAAAATTTCAAAACTGTAGCTCTTTTAGTTTTCGAGTCATCGTGCTGACACACAGACGGACGGACGGACGGACGGACGGACAGACACACATAGCTAGATCGACTTATTTTTCGATTCTGAGCCGATACGTACCCTTGACATTATATCTAGCTCGTCTAGATCGATGCGTTACAAACGCAGGAGCAATTTTAATATATACGATGTCATATACATATGTATGCACGGGTACAAAAAAACCCTTTTTAAGCTAATATAAACGATTACATCGAACCATAGCAATATCATCAGAAGCATCAACTGCATGAATACCACAATTTTCTGAACTCCCATCTTTCTCTGCGTCACAAACGTAATGGCAAATTTATTATACCCTTTGACTATATAGTCATACCCTTTGACTATATAGGCCTCCATGTATGGTCTACATTATAAATAAACAAATAATTTAATTGAATAATATATACTAAAAACTAAAAAAAACAAAAATGAACAAATATATTTGTATTATATTAAATATATAAATATATTTTGATTGATAAAATATAAAATTTAGTTAATATAAATAATAACAAAAAATAATTAATAATATTAAAGACAATTAGTTTAAGGAACAGATTTAGAACCTAATTTTAAAATTGTATAATTGTGAATGTTTGGCCCAGATATGATATAAGTAAAATAAAATTACCTACGCACTCAATGTAAATAAAAAATTAAATCTCTTATATTATCTACAAATCCATTTTTTTATTTAGGTAGCTACAAACCTTTTTTTTTTATATGAATAAAAAATTACAAAAACTTTCCGCTTTTGAAAAATCAGCTGACTAAACATTCTCCGACGATAACTATCTTCGAATGAACAAAATTTTACACATATATTCATAAGTTCATAAATTGGTGACAACTGACAACACTTAAAACTACACCTGACAACACTCTCGTGTGGGATTGAGTAATATTCACTTGCGTTGGAAGATTACGCCAATGCAACTTCCCCATACTCATAATGTGGCTTCACGGATTAGTAATCATAATCAATAATTATTAATTAAAAATCATTAATCAACAATGTTATCTAAAATCTTTTAAAAAAATTTCGAATATTGTTACAATTTTAATAGAAATTTTGCATTTAAAAGAAAGAAACGTTTGGAACTTTTTAAGTATACGCAAAATAACCATGTTTTAAATAAAATAACCACATATATAGTTTCACTCTGTCCGTTCATCCGTATGTTTACAAAAAATTTTACATCGTTTAAAATAGAGTATGAAATCTTCCATTGAAGAACTTTTTTCTATAGCCCCTATGAGTTATGATTACTAATAATATTTGTAAAATTATGAACAAAGATTATCTATTAGAATTTAAAAGCCAATCTTTTATTATGAATGCACGTTCTTTTACCTCCCCACATAAACTTATTCATTTTTATAATATGAATCAATTTGAACCCTATATTTAAATTTCAGATCACCTTGTCTTATAAATGTGCGTTGCTGTGTGCATTGTATGTATATTCAGAATTTTTATTTTTTAGTAAAAAAATATGTGAGCAAATGTGTATATAATATTATTACAAAACGGTAAATAAATACTTTTATTTATTAACAAAACAAAAGCTTTTCTGAACAGAATAAGTTTTCAAAAAAACATTCAAAACCTTGACAATCCTTTATTTTTCTCAAAAATATTTAATACTAAAAAAGTTTATATGAATTTGTCCCTCTTCCTATTATCTTTACTCTATCATAATACTTAATATATCTTTTAGGCTATTTAAAGCTAAAAATTTAAAACTATGTTGAAGTGCAATTTAACATTTTTCTAATTTTAAATCTGATTGAAATTTTTTGTAAACAAAATAATATTTAAATTTTTGTTTAAGTTATAAATTATTTAACAAATTTTGCCAACATCATCCAAAAACTATAAATAGTTTTAGTTATCTGAAAAAAAAAGTCGCTATATAGAAATCCAGAAATTTAAGTAACAAAAGATAAAAACGAACAAACCTGAAGTGCAGAATTAACTGATAATGGTGTTACTCCACCAATAGTGAAAATAACTTTCTTTTGTGAACGCAATAACATAAACAGAATTACTTTTTGATGTTTAACACTAAGACGATACCATTCTATATCATAAATCATATCAATAACTTCATCTGCCTAAAATTAAATCGCGTATAAAGGAATATTCAGTTCAAGAGCTAAATAAAAATTTTACCGAATTTTCCCATAAAGTACCAGCAATACAATATGTATAAACACAAACCAAATTTCCCAGAGTTGTTTGAATTGCTATAGGCCAATCACTGGTCATACCTATAAAAATACTGATGATTGCCCCCAAAAAACTAGTAGTAATTTCAGTTCCAACAATCCAAAAAAACATTTCTGTAGTCAATTGATTGAAGCTATGGTTTAAAAATAGAATTCAAAAGATTATATATAGTTATAGATTAAATATAGATTATAAAAGATTTAATACACACGCAGAGCAAGTTTCTAGCCAATCTACTAGCTCTTTCACTTCAATTCTATTGTCTCCATTATCCTTAAGCATCTCATTAAAATCCTTTATTTTCTGTCTTAGAATATCCGTCAACAAACACATACTTAATGCATAGATTACAAAAATAATATCTCCAACATTATTACCAATACCACCAACAAAAATGAGAATGCAATGTATTATATACAATGTAAAATATCCTGTATCTGTGCCTTCATCTATACCGGGTAATAAAAAATTGATTGGCAAAACTTTTCTTTGTTTAAAAACGTAATAATATATTGGGACAATCCACATTGATAACATTGCCGTAAAATATATGCTATTATTCAATATAATTGCCATTTTATATTTTTGAATAGACTTTGATAAAATATTCTTATAAGTTTCAGTTTTGGAAAAGTCTCTATAAATATCCTTTAGTTGAGTAGTTGCAGATAAGAATTGTTTACTATAAGTTATTGCTGTTATCAATTTTGCGAAAGCCTTGAAAGTTAGATTGATCAATCATATTGCTTTTTTTTTCTGCTGTTTTTTTTTACTTACCTGTATAACAACGCCAGAAACACACAATGTTTCGCAAGATTTTTTCCAATCATCACGAATAGAAAGATTCATTGTGTAAGCAACCATCACAAAATAAGTGCCAACGATAGAAAACATTAAACATACAACCCAATCTGGTTTATATGGTTTGAAGATATTTACACCAACCATAGTTGCACCTATTTCACCTAGACGAACTAGAAATAGAAAACTTTCGTATGGTAGACTTTCTTTAGTTTTAGAAACCATGTTGTTTGACTTTTAATTAGAATTAACGTGTATCTAATTCATAGGATTAAAGCGTACTAATAAAATAAGACCTTAATTTATAAAAGTTATTTTATTGCATATTAGTCTTTTGGCATTTTTAGGTAATGAATAAATAAAACCAATAATTAAAAATTATATGGTTACCTAAATATTGACGGGTAATTAAAAATTTATACAATTGTAAAAAAATTTTTAGGAAATAATATAATTATATATTATTATCTCACATAATTCATTATATATAAAAATTTTTAATAATATATCGTCTACACGGCTGGGTGGCACTGGTGTTAGGGTTTAGGCCTGCCATTCGAAAGGCTTAGGTTTTAATTGAAGTGGAGAAACTTTTATTTATTCGTCGACTGAACTACCATTTGCTAACTGGGTTCAAACTAATAGTTTAAGCAATATTTAATAAATACACCTTTCGGATCTTTTGGAACTATATAGCACTTTCTGATGTATTAATTGTATATGTAATTCATTGAGAATCATGACCTTCTGTTCCAACATGTACCTATTGTTATATTACCTATTCAGAGTGTTTTCTACATTACATAAATAAGTTCTAATCTTTATTAGTCGTTTGGTGATAAAATTTGAAGCCCTTAGTAAAGATGGAAAAGATGTATCTGGGTACTATATATCTGTTATGTATATGTTTTTAAGGTAATCTTAGTATAATTTTTTGTATGGACCTTGTTTCACACCATCCTGCCTCACATAATTGAATATTAAGTAATTTTTATTTTAAAGTTTAAAATATTATAATATTATTAGTTCTGTTTTGTGCAAATAGTGAAGAATATGGAATTTGTGGCAATGTTATTTAAAAGTAACTAGATATTAAATACCTATTTATTCTCTCTGTACGAACGTAATTCGTAGTTCGTAGTTATAAATTTAATTAGTGAAATATGTGAAATTTTCTTTCCTTAAATTGTGTAAAATTTGAATATTCATACTTGTTTAGACGGGTATCCCAGAGTTGGCACAGCCTACTCTTCTTTATTTCTCATTGTTTAAAATTAATTCATTAAAAGTGCTACGTTGTGTTGTACGATACATTAAAAGTGCTACGCTGTGTTGTGCGATACATAAAGAAACAATTAAATTGAATTGCCTGAGGTATAAAATGTTTTAATTATTTATAAAATAAAAGAAATAATTTTAATATTGTTTTATTAATTATTAAATTATTTAAAATTCAATAAATTAAAACATTAATTGTCACATAAATACTTTATTATATTGCGTTTCAAATGATATATTTAATTATCAACTAGTATAGCCCTGTGCTCGAAATTCGAGCTATTTTTGCTTTTAAATTTACATAAAAAATTCGTGTTGTGTAATTTATATTAGACTAACATTACACGAAAAATTATTCTTTTTCCTAAACGTAATAAAAATTATTGCAACAATTTTGTTGCACTTGAAATTTGCTTAAAAAAAAATATTTATAATTTTTTCAATTATTTAAACGTTGTTAAGTATTTTTGTATTTTAGTCCTATATGTTAAGCCGCATTAAAGAGAGTATAATTTGGTACAGTTATTATACAAAAAAAGCGGTTTAAATTCTAAATATAAATATTGTTCTAACATTTAATGATATACATATTACATATATATATGTATATGACATATACATGTATTTACTGAAGTCAAGTAGCCAAAATTGGAGTTAATGCTGTCCTTCATATAGGAAACTGTATTTTTTTTCTAAACATTTTAAATTTAACTATTCCTATCTAAATCTTATATCCTTGCGACTAATATGCTTTTTTATAAGCAAAGAAGTAATACATATATGCAATAGCGATTTACTAAAATGACAGCTAAATACTGTTAAAGTAATTTTTATTACCATAATGCTATTTGGCTTTTATTATTTTTTCAATAACAGCAAAATAGCTTTTTGGAAAACTTATTTGTTACTCTAGCAAACTGGCAATAAGTAAAGTGTTTTTACTTTAATTACCATATTGCATAATTTTTGCATTAGCTACAACGAGGAATAGTGTAGTAGAGTAGACTGTGTCAACACTGGGATACCCGTATGACCATAACATATACATTATATCATCCGATTAATTACTTTTGGCAAAATTTTAAACATTCAGTTTTATTAGGTGTAAAGTAATGCTCATATAAAAGAAGGATTTGTATGGCAGCTAGTCGAACCCTCAGCAGTAGACCAACCAAATTTTGCTGTAATTTTGGCCATTACACTAAACTATTTTTTGCAAAATTTCAGACACCCAACTTCATCAGGTGTAGTGTAAAGCTCATATAAAAGAAGGAGTTATATGGCAGCTACTCGAACCCTCAGCAGTAGACCAACTAAATTTTGCAGTAACTTTGGCCATTATACTAAACTATTTTTGGCAAATTTTCAGACACGCAGCTTTCATAGGTATAGAGTAATGCTCATATAAATTTAGGAGTTGTATGGCAGGTACTCGACCCCGTGGACCAAAATGGCTGGATTTAAATAGCGATTCCGGTTTTTGCATAAAAACGAATTTGTGAAAATTTCATAATCCTAGCTCCTTTAATTTTTGAGTTATCGTGATGACGGACGGACGGACGGACATACATAGCTAAATCGATTTATTTTTCGATTCTAATCCGATCCATACACTTGAGTCTATATCTACCCCCTCCCTCCTTCTCTGCGTCACAAACGTAATGGCAAATTTATTATACCCATGGACTATATAGTCATACGGATATAAAAATGGCAATATACCTAGTCGAATTGACAAAATTGCCATATTTGAGATTATCATAGCTTTTTTCGATCTATGTTAATAATAGCTTATTTCCAACAAATATAATTAATATTTAAATACTATATAAATGAAAAGTTTATTTAATTTCATAGAAGAAAAAACGTTTTTAATTTTAAAAATATAATTTAATTAAAATATTTATGTAGGTATAATATAATGTTCATAGACAAGATTAATTTAAAACGATTTTAAAGAGTGTAGCAACGTATAAAAACAGAATCGGTTTTGTAGGATAGACATACAAATTTTGCTTTAATTTTTTCGATAACATATTATATCATCAATATTTTGTCTTGCACTATCTGCTATATAAATGTTGAGATCTGATGATAACATAGGCTGCACAAAAAAATCTCTTTTTGATTTCAATGAATTACCAAGAATATATATTTGTTAAGAACTATTTGTTCACCATTTGTTTGTAATATACATCCATTGTTAAGAAACATTTGTTCGCATTATTATTTGACAACGAAATTGATGTACTCAAATCAATATAATAATAATGTTTCCATGCATAACTATTTAGATTTTTACAAAGTTAAATAGTTATGCATGGAAAGCTATTTTGCTTTGTACAAAGCTAAATAGTTATGCATGGAAAGCTAGTTTAAAAATTTAGATATGTAGAAAGCTAAATTTTCTGTGAAATGTAATTGGTTGTTGCCACAGCTATTTTATTGTCAACAAAGAATGTCAATTATTAGTAAGATGTTCCACTGTCATTCACAAATGTTGTACAGCAAACAAAAAAAAATTTCATTTGTAAAGTTAGATAAAATATACATATATATGTTGCAAAACCTTTCTGTTATTAAAATTTCAGAAACAGAACGATATTATTGCAAGGCTCTTTCAAAACCACTACTTTGTTTTTTTGTGTTGGTATAATATAAAGTATAGGGATATTTAAAATTGAATTGCAAAGTATTCCTTAATTTTTTTTATTCATGTAGGTACAAAGTGACAAAAAGTTATAAAAAAGTGTTTAAAATTATTAATAATTTTTTTTAATTTTATTAAATATGTAATATAATTAGATTTAGAATTCATAACCTAAAAAAAATTCTTAATAAAAATGTGAAAAATTATTGATAAAAGAAGTATTGTAAAATACATATTAAAACATAATATAAAATCTAATTTTAATTTCTTATACCTACATAGGTATGTATATATTTTACATTTTTAAATTATTTGTTTAAGTATTGTTTTTAAAATTTTAAATTAAATATTCTAAAATAAAAAATATTTTAATATTAAAACAACAATTTAATTTAAATTTGTTTTGTCTCGCTACTTTCGACACACTTTGCTGCATAGTGAGATTTCAAGTTTTTTGTTTTCATTTCATAAAATCTTATTTCTATACCTAACCTACATATTTCAATTTCGCTGTATTTTGTTCTTTTTTAAATATTGCAAACCCAAAAATGAAGTGGCTGGAGCGGCTCATCTTATTACAATACCCTAGATAATTTTTAATTATCAATTTTTTTTTTTATACTCTTATTATACATATATACAAATTATGACCACGAGTATATTAATATTGCTCCTCCATTTGTAACGCATTGATCTAGACAAGCTAGATATAATGTCAAAGATACGTATCGGATCAGCTTCGAAAAGTAAATCGATCTAGCTATGTGTGCTGTATTTTCTGTCTTTATGTCTGTGGTTAAGACTCGACCAAAATTTCGGATAGCTCTCATACAACTAACATTTATAACTCCAAATTTTTCATATAAAAATTTTAATTTTTGCAGTACAACTTGTATACAACATGCAATTATATGAATTTTTTTGTTTGTTTTTGCTTTTGTTCTTGTTGTGTTTGTTTTGTAGGTATCTATCAATTTACGATTTCATATGATTCAAATGATGCGTAGTTTAAAAAATTTAAGATAAGTTAAAATTAACACAAATATTTTTTTTAAGTAGGTAAATGGCTTGATAATAATTTATATGTTTTTGTATAATATATATATTTGAAATTCTTTGTATTTGTAGTTTGTATTTTAGATTAATAGACAATAATCTTTATGAATATGATGATTATTATCTATCTTGATAATCTTAATATATGAATACCTATGATGTTTATTTTTTCAAGGTTTAAATTAAAAGAGATAATATCAAAGACTATAAAATATAATTATACACTAAGCATTTTTATAAAGTTTCCAAATGTTAAGGCTTCATTTTCAGCGAGCTGCCATACAAAGTTGTCAATTCGATTTGTGAATCTATTAAAGCTACGAAGTTAAAATTAAAATTGGGCTAGTAAAGGTAAAGGGCAAGTTACTTGTCGGGCCAACTTTAAGGGTAGGCCAAATATTTTTTTATTTTTATAATATTTTGTTGCCTACAAATCTAAATTGCTTTAAATTCTAATTAATATATTCTTGTGACCTTTTGATTTTATACTTAACATATTCGCTATCAGAATATTTATTTTGAAAAAATTAATTTTTTAGCTATCATGAAAGATATATAGCTTTTTAAGAAAGGTAAAAATAAACATGCTAGAAAAAAAACATGACAGAAAAAATTACCAAAATTATTTAAGATTTATAAATTATAAAAGAATGATTATTGCCGTTAAAAACCCTACTAAGTTATTATTATCAATTGTTACAACTTTAACCTTTGATTTAATAAAATTTTTAAGATACCTTTATTTTCGAGAAAATAATTTTTTCTTGAAAATTATTATTTTATTTATTTATTAAATACCTACTCAATATTTAAATAGCGCATTTTTTATTTCGAAGTATTTTTGAAAATTAATCGATAAAATATTAATCGCAAGTGAATTTAGTCTTTCTTATCTTCTGGAAAATCATATTTGTTCATATGAAAACTATAATTTATACCTTTAGACTAGATATAAATTACATAATTACAAAGTTTGTATTTGGAAATATTATAAGAATTTTGTAATTTTTAAAATATTTATTTTTATATTCAAACAATTTAATTTTATTTACAATTTGTGATATTATAACAGCAAAATAATTTTGGAAGTTATTTTGGCTATCACAATAGCAAATTTGTTAGGCGAATGATCTTGCAGTAATAGCAGCTTTTAAGCATATATTTCTATTAAGCTGTCATGTAAGTGACATAGAAAATCAAACATGTTTGCATTTGCCGTAACTTTTACACATCCGTTGCTATTTGGCTATCATGAAAGGTATAACTATTTTGTAGTTTCAGTATAACAATAGTCACACAGCTAATTTGCTTTGTTATGTTTTCAAAACGTCGAGAAACCCAAAATATGATCACCACTTTGATCACCGCAACATCATCATCACGTCATAAGAACATTTTCATAATTTTTGGACCTAGTAAAAAAAGCTAAATAGCTGCGAATTTTTGCTGTGGCAACGTTTTGGTGACCTAGAATTGCTAGTTGGGAAGTCAAAGTAAAATTAAAAATCTGTCACTTGAAAAGTTTATTAGTTTTAATATTTTTAGATATTGAAAAAAATTGAAATAAATAATAGTTTTTTACCCGTGCGGGCGAGCGAGCTAGTTACAGTGTCAAGGTACATATGATCAGCATCGAATAATAAATCGATCTCGCCATGTGTGTCTGTCCGTCCGTGTGTCAGCACTATAATTCAAAAACTAAAGGCGCTACAGTTTTGAAATTTTCACAAAATAATTTTCAAACAATTTCTCAGTTCCCCATTTTGTTTGGTTAAGGCAGGTTTTCATGAAAATTTCACAAAATTTTGCCCAGCATTCTTAACTTTAAAAAGAGATGGATATAGTATACTCTCAATAGGAGAGAAAGAGCAAAATGATTAAATTTATATTAAAGTTTTTTTATATATTTTGACAAAAAAAAATTACATAACCTTAAAATTTTTAAAATTTTCACTAACCAAAAATTGATGGCAGATGGAATATATTTGTATTATATTAAATATATAAATATATTTTGATTGATAAAATATAAAATTTAGTTAATGTAAATAATAACAAAAAATAATTAATGATATAAAAGACAATTAGTTTAAGGAACAGATTTAGAACCTAATTTTAAAATTGTATAATTATGAATGTTTGCTCAGTCCCACATATGTTAATTAAAATATATAAGTAAAATAAAATTACCTACTTACTCAATGTAAAGAAAAAATTAAATTTCTTATATTATCTACAAATCCATTTTTTTATTTAGGTAGATACAAACCTTTTTTTTTGTATATGAATAAAAAAATTACAAAAACTTTCCGCTTTTGAAAAATCAGTTGACTAAACATTCTCCGACGATAACTATCTTCAAATGAACTAATTTTACACATACATTCATAAGTTCATAAATTGATAATAACTGACAACAGTTGCTTACAACACTCTCGTGTGGCATTGAGCAATATTCACTTACGTTGGAAGATTACGTCAATGCAAGTGTTGTTAACCACTCATGTGTGGATAGGGTATGGATATGTATTAATTATAGTATAATCTTTCTAATCGTAAGTTTATTTGTATTTTGTAAGATAATAATCTTATATGAATCAGCAATTGCGTATTTTGCTTTTGGTGTATGTATATGCAAATGTAAGCAAAAAATATTTAAGTGAATGAATTTAAAGTAATACCCCCAACGATAATAGTCATATGATGTCATATAAATCATATGATTTTGTACGATTGTATGACTTTTCATATAACTAACTATAATTCTCATAACCATCAATCGATATCTTAAAAAAATCATTCGTCAAATCATAGGCTAACGAAACGAAGCGTACATATCATATGATATCATACATACAGGCAAACTAAATTAAAAAGAAACCAAAAATAATTTAAACTAAAATTATGACTATTGAAGTTAGGGTTATGATTTTATATATCATATGTAATCATATCGAATAATTATCGAAAGTTCATATGACATCATATGTCTATTATAGTTAGGGGTAATATTTTTCATTAATGACATTAATATTTCTAATAAGATTTTCACCCATGTAATTGTTATATTATTATGAACATATGTATGTATATGTATGCAGAAATTTTATAAAAGACCATAAACAAAAAACTAGGTATAAATCGTTTTATAATTCCTTATAAAAATTATCATAAGAATTACTATCAAATAAAATTTGAATACTTATTTCTATAGATACCTATACCAAGTTTCTTTAAAAATTAAAAAATATAAAAATATATTCTAAGCCGTAATTAAAAAATGTTGACA
Source organism: Dolichopus griseipennis (assembly GCA_963082915.1). Lineage (NCBI taxonomy): Eukaryota > Metazoa > Arthropoda > Insecta > Diptera > Dolichopodidae > Dolichopus > Dolichopus griseipennis. Next base: position 65,551,356 of record OY720444.1, on the reverse strand, counting down.
CCTAATATTTGAATTAGTTAGAAAATTAGTTTTATGGCAAAAGTTGGTGCAAAATTTGGTTGGTCTACTGCAAAGGCTTCGAATAGCTGCCATACAACTCCTTCTTTTGTATGAGCATTACACAATACCTAAAGAAGCTGGGTGTCTGAAATATTGCCAAAAATAATTTAGTGTAATGGCCAAAGTTTCAGCAAAAATTGGTTGGACTACTGCAGATGATTCGAGTAGCTTCTATACAACTCCTTCTTTTATGTGAGTATTCTACTACACTTAATAAAGCTGTATGTTTTTGCAAACATATTATAGGTATTTTCAATTATTTTGATATATAATAATTTGATATAATATATTATATAATGTATGTTTTAAAAAATATTATTTATTGGAATTTGCAGGGGCTGTAGTTTCGCCACTCTTCAAAATTAAGAAAAACCTTTGACACATGTTGAAATATGATATTGCAGCTTTTAATTTTTTTATATTACTAAAAATAAATTTGAATAGGTATTCAAGTTACAGGTGTTTAAAAATAGCAAAATTTCAATTTTCGAGCCCTTATAGCTCCAAAACAAGCGGCGTGAAAAAAAGTTTGTAAACCTACTCATATTAATTTCTAAGGATATAACTTCTCCCAAAATTTCAAGTCTCCAGCTTGAACCATTTAAAAGTAATTTTGTGCAAAAATTTGCAAAAATTGAGTTGCATAATGGTAAATTTTAGTACCGTATGGTAACCCTATATATTTGTCTATTAAAAACTTAAAAACTTATAAAACCAGCGGTCTTTTACCGATTTCAGATAGAACATATATTTAACAGAACTGTTGTTATAACAATTGAAATATAGGGATTTTTCCAATTTTGGCGGGGTTGTAGCTCCCTAAGGGTTGAGGCTACAGAAAAAATTCTTCTATGAAACTATTCTATGAAAGAACTTGTTTTGTTTTTTTTCACCAGAATTTTAAAACCAGAATAAAGAAAAAAAAGAAAAATAAAAAAAAAAATTAAAATATATTTTAATCTCCTTGTTTATTAAACATTTAAACTAAACAAAAACGAAGAAGAGTGTAGTAGAGTAGACTGTGTCCATTTTGGGATACCCGTATGATCGTAATATAAACATTATATCATCCGGTTAATTACTATTGATAAAATTTCAAACATACAGCTTAATTAGGTGTATTGAAATGCTCATATTAAAGAAGGAGTTGTATGGCAGCTATTCGAACACACAGCAGTAGACAAACCAAATTTTGCAGTAACTTTGGCCATCACACAAACTATATCATGATTCAAAGATTATTCAAGTAATTTGTTATCTGTTTTGAAAGATAAAATATGAAATTAATTGGCTATCTGAACTTTCGGAATGTGAAAATAGTCTCTTTGATCTGAATTAATTTGTTAAAAAGCAGTGCTCTGCAAAATTGGATATATCAGTCTTTTTATTTGTTGTTTGATCTTCGTAATGAGATTTTTTTTTGTTTGTGCTTAATCGACACCTGCACCGCGCATTCCATTGAAACTATAATCTCATTCATAGTCACTCTTTTATTGGATTAATTAATCCGTTCCGCGATAGAGTTCTTTTCGTTAAATAATTAAAGCTTTGACCTATAAACATCAAATTTTGTTTGATTGGCGATAAAGTTGTCGAATCTGTTAACTAATTGCGAGATTTGCAACGCAAAATTAATATTTATCTCTACTAACTTAAGACAGGTTGATCCAGGTCTTTTAATTTTGTATAAGTGCGATGCATTCACTTTTTAAAACTTCATCTCCTGAGAGTTTGGCTATTAAACCAGAAATTCTCCTTCAAATGTTAAACATATGGAAAACTTCTTTTTTAGGTGGACAAAATCTATGTTACGCTATTTGTTGCCATCCTTGTTTCCTCTTGGAAAATTTTAAGCTATAGGGACTACGTTTTATAATTATTAGAAGAATACAAATCAAACGATTCGAAAGGAAATTGCCAATCCATTTTACAAAGTCCCTATGCCAAACTCGTTCAAGAGCCTAAAAAATATCTAATTCCCAATCATCAGATTCATCAGCTTGAGAAAGATTGATATTAAAGCTTCTCTCAAAGCCAGGAGATCACCTGTTGAAAATCGGGATCTTAACCCGTAATGTCGATAACGAAGCAAACAATAGATCTAAATATTTTAAAAGTTTTTAATTTTACAATTTATTCCCTGATCGTAGTAATAGCAATATGTCGGTAGTTAGAGGGGTCCTTTTTATAGTGCAAAAACATGTGTAACCTTCTATTGAGTAGGATAAAAATCAGAAGTAAAGAACAGATCAATAATGAGGAAGAGTATGGTAGAGTAGAATGTGTACCCGTATGACCGTTATATAAACATTATATCATTATTATAATAAACATTAATTACTTTTGGCAAAATTTCAAACATACCAATTTTATTAGGTGTGTAGTGTAATGCTCATATAAAAGAAGGAGCTGTATGGCAGCTACTCGAACCCTTTGCAGTAGACCAACAAAATTTTGCAGCAACTTTGGCCATCACACTAAACTACTTTGGCAAAATTTCAGAAACGCAGTTGTAATAGGTACAGAGTAATACTCATATTAAAAAAGAAGTTGTATGGCAGCTACCCGAACCCATGGACCAAAATGGCTGGATTTAAATAGCGGTGACAGCTATTGCAAAAAAACGAATTTGCGAAAATTTCAAGATTCTAGCTTCTTTAGTTTTTTTGTGTTATCGTGGTGACGGACAGACGGACGGACATACATAGCTAAATCGATTTTTTTTTGATTCTGATCCGAACCATACACTTGGGTCTATATCTACCCCCCTCCTTCTCTGCGTCACAAACGTAATGGCAAATTTATTATACCCTTTGCCTATATAGTCATACGGGTATAAAAATATAGGATAGCGGTTATAAATTAGACGTTTTAAAGTACGATATTTTTTTATGCTTTCAGGACCGCCAGATTTTTTCGTATCAAAATAATTCAAGATTTACAAAACCGAGCATCGAACTTCAGGAATAGAAGGGTATCTTTCAGTTGACTTAGTTTGAAAAGAACAGATTGTCAAACAAATTCCCTTTTTCTTAAAAATCTGATACGATTTAGCTGTTTATATCTAGGGGACATCGCATCCGTTTCAAATTACCATACATTTGTTTAAATATGATTCTTTTGATCTGTCCTATACCGTATCGTAGCGTGATTTTTTACAAGTTAGGGAAGGTTAAATATAGTGTGGAAAGTATTTCAACTTTTTTTCTAATCGAATTTTCACTCAGAGAAGTGTTGCTGGAAAGGTGAAGCTAGTCTCTCTTATATAAATATTAAAATCCCCCGTCAAAACGAAAAGAATCGAGAATGTTAGTTTTAAAAAAAGTTATACATGCATGCTGGTGATTTTTAAAATATAAATAGTTTTTGTTCATAACGGTGTTTTTTTTTTGTTGAAATTGCAGCACATTTTCCTGGCTAGCTTTGTATTACCTGATAATATCAATAGAGAGGGAAAACTCTCGGCTTGCATATCTCATTATGGAATTTTTATTGAAAAACAGATTTAATACACAATTATAGAGGCTATTTTGTTTTTTTTTTGTTAAATGTCTTCTTTAGTGATTGCATAACTTTAGGTCTTCTAAATTAGTTAACTTATTTTTGGCTAAATAAAGTGATTTGATTGTGTATGCTATTTTTAACTGTTGGTTTTGTATAGAGAGAATTTTCAGCAATTACTTCTCTTCAGGATTTTTAGCTGTAGTGCTTTTACTGTTGAATGATATAGTACCCTTATTAATTATTTCAATTCTAAATAATTTTTAAATTTATTCTCTTAATTTATAAGTATATTAATATTATGTTTTATATAATTAAACTCAAAGTTATTCGAACGAAATATTAATTTTTAATAATATAAATATAAAAGTTTATATAATTTCATGGGTTTTAGTATTAGTTAAAACCATTAATGCTTTCATTAGCTTTCTATCACCCATTTTAATAATCAAAATATGCAAAAAATATAATTCTACAGGGACAAATTTAGAACTTTTCATATAATTAATGTAAATATAAAAATAAATTTTACAACTTAAGAATCGTAAACAATTACTTAATTATATATTACCTATGGTAATAATTCAATAAAATATAGATATAATATTAATAAAAATTAAAAAAAAGATATGATATTAATAAAAATAAAAAACAAAAAAAAATTTCCCCGTTTTCGCCAAAATATTTTGTTTTTAATTTACAAAATATAATACATAATATGTTTTATAGTAAAAATTTAACCTTTTAAAATTACAAAAGTGTTAAATCAGAACGGAAATTTTTTATCTATAAATATTTCGAATATATTAGGCTTTAAGGTTTTGGGAGTTGTGGGAGTGGTACGCAAACCGCTATTTCAATTCATCTAAAATTTCACGTACACAAAACAAATAAGAAGAAACACCTGGGTCCCAAATATAAGGTTCTATCTTCTTTGGTTTCAAAATTATAATAGTTTGACCTCAATTCGATCAAAAGTTTCTAGAATCCGAACTCGACCAGAACCAATTCCCATAGTACTTTCATTACTAGTAACCTAGAATATAAATTTCATCGAAATAGCGTAATTAGTTTCTGAGTTATGGTATTTTAAAGATATATGTTTGTTAGCACCGTCATACTTTCAATACTAGTTAACCCTTGTACACAATTGGAACATTCTATATTAATATTATGTAACTATTTTAATTTATTTCGGTGATAAGCTTTTAAACCTTGGGAGGTCTAAGAGAGTTACCTGAACCACCTCTCCAATTTATTATAAAATAGGAGAATAATAGTCCTCGATCCACTATTTCAATTGGTTCCAATTTTGGAGGGCGCTAATGGGAATAGAAAGGGACACCCAGATACCGAATTTGGGGGTTCTAACTTCTTTGGATTCGGAATCATGCTCGTTTGGTCTAAATTCGATGAAAAATTTCCAGAATCCGAACCCATGGTGGGATTTCGCCTATATGCATTCCGCGCCGTTCTTTCAATACTAGTGAACCCTTATACACAATTGAAATGTTCTATCTTAATTTTAAGCTACTTTATTTTATTAATTTCAATGATATGCTTTAAGGTCTTCAGAACTATGTGGATGGCCCCCGACCCACTACTCCAATTGTTTCTAAATTTCAAGAACTCTAAAGACATAGGAATCCAAATCTGAAGGTTTTATCTTTATTGGTTTCTGAATAATACTTGCAAAAGATAGCTGGTTTTATAAACTTTATAAATTTTTAAAAAATAAATGTTTAGGGTTGCCATACGGTGCTAAAATTTATCATTATGCAAAACTCAATTTTTGCAAAATTTTTGGCCACACATATCTTCTAAACGGTTCACGCATGAAATTTTGGGAGAATTTAGACCTTCAGAAATTAGTAAGAGTCGGTTAACAAAATTTTTTTTGTCACGTCCCCTGTGTAGGAGCTATAAAGGCTCGAAAATTGAAATTTAGCTATTTTTAAATACATGCAATTTGAATACTTGTTCAAATTTTTTTTACAAAAACACAAAATTTAAAGCTGCAACATTATATTTCAATATATTTTAAAGGTATTTCTTAAAAATAAAAGGGGTTCTTTAAATTAAAGAAATTGTTTCTTAGTTTTAACCATTTTGCTTAGATAATAAAATTCTAGGTAAAATTCCAAATGTTAATGGAGTTCATAAGTGATTTCCTAAAACCTAAAAAAATGGAACGGTGGAGACAGGAGAGGATGGGCAGATCTTCGAGAATCATCATAAGTTTGATTAGCAAAAATTTTTGAATTAAAACTTTAATGTTTTTATAAAACCGTAACTAATTCACCAGTGTGTGTTTAACATAGAAGCTCCAACATTTTATTTCGCAACAGCTTTTTTTGAGTGGGTTGGGGTAAAATTCTAATTATTATTTTATTATTATTATTATTAATATATTTGTCTAGAAATAGGTGTAACAAACGCATTCAATTAAATGTGTTTTGTTGGATGTGTTCAATTATTCAAAAAATAAAATATTAATGTTTTGTTGAATGTGTTTTATTTTAGAAAATAAAATATCATAAATTATCATAAGCAGGCCAAAAAATATTTTATTAATTTTTAATAAAAAACGAGGAAGATTATAGTTGCCCTTGTCAACTTTTAGATACCCGTGCATACCAACTATGGTGTATAAAATAAACCGTAATTTACTTCCCTTAAACATTTAACTCATTACCCTATAATTTTGACGCAAAAAAAAAAAAAAAAAACTAACAAAAAAAAAAAAAATCACAAAACAAAAAACAAAATTTTCATTCATTGTCCCATAACTTTAGCTTAAAAAAAAAAAAAAAAATTAACAAAAAAAAAAACAATACAAAAAAAAAAAAAAAATTTTCATTCATTGTCCCATAACTTTAGCTTAAAAAAAAAAAAAAAATAAAAAAAAAAAAAACAAAAAAAAAAAAAATTGGCCCACCCTAAAAGTCCGATGGTCCGAGTGATGTAACTTTGCCAAGTAACTTGCCCTATTAATTTATCTGCCCAATTTTAATTTTAACCTTGTAGCTTCATTAGATTCAAAGTTATTGAATCGAAAACTTTGTATGGCAGCCCCCCGAAAATGGGGCCCTAACATTTTGAAACTTCATATAAGTGCTCGATTCATTATATAACTAACCGTGTGTAATTTTCAGCCTCGTAGTATAATTTGTTTTGAAGAAATTCATATTGGTGCAAAGAAGTTGTATGGCAGCCCCCCGTAAATGGGGCCCTAACATTTTGGAACTCCATATAAGTGCTCGATTCATTATATAACTAATCGTGTGTAATTTTCATCCGCGTAGTATAATTAGTTTTGAAGAAATTCATATTGGTGCAAGGAAGTTGTATGGCAGCCCCCCGAAAATGGGGCCCTAACATTTTGAAACTTCATATAAGTGCCGGAGTCATTATAAAACTAACCGTGTGTAATTTTCGTCCCCGTAGTATAAATAGTTTTGAAGAAATTCATATTGGTGCAAAAAAGTTGTATGGCAGCTCCCCGAAGCCTTGGTCCGATTTTAACCAAAAACAATAGGGAACCTAGAAATTGTCTAAAAATGACTTTGTGTGAATTTCAAGACTCTAGCCCTTTCAGTTTTTGAGTTATCGTGCTGACACATGGACGGACGGACGGACGGACAGACACACATAGCTAGATCGACTTATTTTTCGATTCTGAGCCGATACGTACCCTTGACACTATATCTAGCTCGTCTAGATCGATGCGTTACAAACGGAGGAGCAAATCTAATATACCCGATGTCATATACATGCACGGGTATAAAAACAACAAAAAAAAAATAAAAAAAAAATTTTTATGAACTTTAAAATTAGTTTATGAAAAAATTGATTTCAGTTTTAACAAGTAAAGAAACAATCGGTCGGTGCAACCGACTTAGAAATGCCCTACACCTATTTGGTTCAAATTTAATGACATATCCATAAATCATTTTAACTCCATAAAAGCTGTTATTAATTTGATTGTAAGACATAGTTAACCAAATTATCTTTATAATACTAAAAACATTTTCTAATTACACTATCTCTTAAAAAATATTACAAATTCTTACTAATTTATCTATTTAAAAATATTAAAAAACAAACAAACTTGAAATAAATGAAAATATATTAATTCCAATTCAATTACAAAATGAAAAAATTCTAGTTATTAAATTTTGTGATAAAATGCTAATCAAAGCATAATATATTTAATAATCCAGACTTTTCAAAATTGCAATTATTTTAAATGCCTAGTTAATATACCTAATAGAAAAGCTTATACGCAAAATATGCAATAAATGTATTTCTAAAATACAATTACAAATTTAGACCTTTTCATATAATTCATTTAAATATAAAAATAAATTTTACATAAATGCAGCAAGTACCTTTGAACATAGCTCAACCACTACAATTAAGTCTAAATTTCGGGGACACATAGGAAATAGGAAATATATTCTTTGGCTTCGAAATTATACTCGTTCGGCCTCAAATCGATTAAAAGCTTCTAGAATCCGAACTCATTGACCAAACTAGACCAGAACCAATTCCAATGATACTTTCATTACTAGTAACCTAGAGTTTAAATTTCATCAAAATAGCGGCATTATTTTTTGAGTTATGGTGTTTTTAAGATATATGTTTGTTAGCCCTTGAACTTTTCAAGGGTTCCAGAACCCGAAATTATGGTACGATTTCGCCCATATGCAGTCCCCGTTATACTTTCAATACTAGTTAACCCTTGTATACAATTGGAACGTTCTATCTTAATTATAAGTTACTAGTTTTATTAATTTCGATGATAAACTTTTACACATTGGGGGGTCTAAGAAAGGTACAAAATTAGAGGGACACGCAGGAAATAGTAAAGAACACCCATGAGCCAAATTTGAAGCTTCTACATTTGTTTCAAGTTACTATCTTTATTAATTTCGAAAATATGCTTTAAGGTCCTTGGAACTGAGTGGCTGGTCCACACCCACTACTCCAATTGGGCTCAAATTTCAAGGACACTAAGGAAATCGAAAGCGACACCAAATTTGGAGGTTCTATCTTCATTGGTTTCGGAATTATGCTAGTTTGGCCTAAATTCGATCAAAAAGTTCTAGGTTCCGAACCCATGGTCCAATCCCGAACTTACGCAATCCCCGAAGTAACTTCATTACTAGTAACCTACAGCGCAAATTTGAAGAAGAAAGCGTCATTAGTTGTTGAGTTATTGTCATTTTTTATATATGATCGTTAGCCCTTCGATCGATTAAAAGGTCCAGAATCCGAACCAATGGGCCGATTTCGCCCATATGCAATCCCCGCCGTACTTTCAGTCCTAGTAACCTCCAGTTAAAATTTCATGAAGATAGCTCCATTATTTTTTGAGTTATCGTGCCTACGGACGGACGGACGGACGGACATGGCTATATCAACTCAGGAGGTCACACTGATCACAAATATATATACTTTTCCATATCTAGCTCGCTTCCTTTAGGTGGTTACAAACACCATACCAAAGTTAATATACCCTTTTACCTATTCTATAGGTGTAGGGTATAAAAATCACAGAAGATTTTCTGGGAATTTTAAATAAATAGTAAATCATTTTGGTATTAAAAACTAAGGCCATGCTTTACATGAACAGTTTTGTAGTAAGTCTTCATAAGTTCCAGTTAAAAACTGAAATTATGGCGAAGGCCAAATGTACGCTTTGTTGCGTTGCTTGCTTTTTGCTGTGGAAAGTAAATAAAGCAAGCAATGTTTCAAAGCAATTTCAAAGCTTTCCTCATCTCATCCCTGAAATAAAGCCAAATGAACTGCACCATAGTAATCAAAGCAAATATATTTTTTTTACTTAATTAGGTAGGTATAATAAAAAAAATCAAAAAATTACTTTGCATTTGATAATGCAAAACTCAATTCATAATTCAATTTCATGTTCATAGAAATAGGTACATAATTAAACATGTTGATTAGGTACATTGTAGAATGTTGGCAACATGCAAGTATTTCGATTTGAATCTAAACAAAGGCTATGAAACAATATACAGAGCTTAGCAACATTTTAAAAATATGTCTACATATAGTTAATAGATGGAGAAATAGATCATTATTGAAATAAAATAAACTTGTAAAAAAATTTCAAATCTTTTAACAAACAAACTTATCGAATTGAAATTTAAAAATTTAAAATTTAAACAAGTACGTAATTGAATAAAAAAAAAATTAAATGAAAAAGACAAAAAAAAATTCACCAAGAAGGGATTTGAACTAACGACCCCGAAATTTTATCAAATTTAAAACATACAAAAGGTAGACTACATAACTTATTATTCATCTTCAAAAAAAACAAGAAGTTATATAAGTCTTTTTTTTTGTGTATCAGTTACTAGAATCGAAACATAATCTACGTATTACAAAATGTAAAAGTTTCGACTTTATTTAAGAAAATAGTATTGAGCTAATTTAGACGGTGTCAACGTTGTAGTATTCACATCTTGTTGTTATATCTGCTTAAAAGCTCTTTCCGTTTACACGTTGATGTCATGTATACATAGAGTGCTGCCGCAACTTTATATGTGTGAGTTAATATTATCAGATTTTTTTCCAATAGTATATCACTCTTTAATGTTTAATATAAGAATGATGTGTAGTATATCATAAAAAAATTTTTGACCTGAAAAATTTTTTATTGCTTTTTTAGATGTATTGGTGACTGTCAACACGTAAGGCCCCTAAATTTTGGTTAACAAAAATGTACAAAAATGTATACAAGATTTTCGGGTGTTAAGCGTGTTTTCGTCGTTTTTTTTCGTGTTAAAGCTTTTTTGTAGAAGAAATGAGTAAGTGGGAAAGAGAAAGAAGATTATTTTGACAACAATTGCTGCCCCGTCTGAACGCATGGATTGATATACAATATATGTAAATGTATATAATGAAACTAGAAATAATTCTTATTAGAAAAAGTTTTTCTTTCAATTGACATTCCGTCATTCTGTGACCGGCCAACAGCTAGTTTTATTATTAATATATTTGTCTAGAATGAGGTGTAACAAACGCATACAATTAAATATGTTTAGTTGGATGTGTTCAATTAAAAAAAAATAAAATACTAATGTTTTGTTGGATGTGTTTTATTTTAGAAAATAAAATATCCAAAAAAAAAAATATTTTTTTATGAAATAAAATTTATGACTTAGTTTATGAATTAATTCATTTCAGCTTTAAAAATCACAGATGATTTTCTGGAAATTTTAAATAAATAGTAAAACATTTTGTAAATAAATATTAAGAAGACTATGCTTCACAGCAACATTTGCTTAGTAAGTCTTAATTATTTTCAGTGAAAATCTGAAATAAGGACGAAGGCCCACGCTTTGATGCATTGCTTGCTTTGCTTTAGCAAATAATCCAAACAATGTATCAAAGTAATTTCAAAGTTTTCAGCATCTCGCCCTCAACTGTCCCACATCTCGCTCTTAATCAACTCTCCCTCATCTATCACCATTATGTATATACATTATTTAACATGTTGAGTAGGTGAATTTTAGAATGTTAGTAACAAGCAAGTATTTCGATTCTGTTACTAACAAACAAGTATTTTGATTTGAATCTAAACAAAGGAAACAATATACATTTTTAAAAAAACTTCGAGTATTTCGAGAATGTCAGCAACAAAGATTTGAATCTAAACAAAGGAAACAATATACAATGTATAAAAACATTTTTTAAAAATTTATATACAACAGATTAATAGATGGAGAAATAGATCATTATTGAAACAGAATAAACTTATAAAAAAATTTAAAATCTTTTATTAATTTATTTAAATTAGGCAAGTACGCACTTAAATAAAAAACAAATATTAATTGAAATTAAAAAAAATATTATACCAAGAAGGGATTTGAACTAACGACCCCAACATTTTATAAAATAAGAAACATACAAAAAGTAGACTACCTAACTTATTCATCTTCAAGTTTTTTAGATACAATAAGAAATTATATGAGTCATTTATTTATTTTTTGTGTTATTATTACTAGAATCGAAGCATAATATGCGTTATACAAAATGTAACGGTTGCAATTTTATTTAACATACATTTAACATAATGTACATAATGGAATTAGAAATAGTTCTCAAATAGAAAATGTTGTTTTTCAATTGACCTTCCGTCATTCTGTGTCGGGCCAACATCAAGTATATGTATATTTCTATAAAAATAAATGATAAAATACTCAGTAAAAAACCATATATAATTTTACATATCTGTTTATTAAAAACTCTTGATTTTTTTCATCACTTGTTTATTTATTGTTTTTGTTAATAAATATAATTATTATTTATATGAAAAATGATTATTCTACAGAAAATTTGACACTAAACTTTTATTTATGTTAATAATTCATTAAAAAAAATATGTTTTTCAATATATACTTTTATTAAAGTAGTACCAGACCCCTAAAATATTGTTTTAATATTAAAGTAAATTGCTGGTATAAAAAACAGTTTTTTTAATGTTTGAAAACTTTTAAGCTTTAAATATTACAAACTTTCAGTACCCAAAAATTTATGGTAGATCTTTTGCACTTAAAAATGTTTTAATATAAAAGTAAAATGCTGAAATGAGAGGCAGATCTTCTTTTAGTTAATCTTGATCCAGTTAATCTTTGAATTTAGTTAATCTTGACGAAGTTTTTAAATTTTATTTGATAGTAATTCTTATGATAATAAAACGATTTATATGTACCTAGTTCTTTGTTTACGGTCTTATATAATTTTTCTACTTACATATACATACATGTGCTCATAATATTAAAACAATAACATGTCTGAAAGTCTAATTAGAAATATTAATGCCATTAATGAAAATTATTCACTAAAGTATTTTTTGCTTACATTTGCATATACACCAAAATCAAAATACGCACACGCATATTCATGTAAAATAATTATCTTACAAAATACAAATAAATCTATAATTAGACAGATTATAGTATTATACTATAATTTATATATTTACATATTATATTGCAAAAATTAATAATATCATTTCGTAACCGTTACATTTTGTATTACGTAGATTAAGCTTCGATTCAAAATAAATAAATTAATTTTATTTATAATTTTTTTTATTATTTCTGTTGAATTAAAAGAAAAAAATTCACTTGTTTTAACGAGGATCGAACTCAGATCTGTTTACACCCCAAGCCAATTCGCTAACCACTGCACCATATAATTATTAAAACTTAATGGTCAGATTTCTAATATTATCACTAACTTACAGAATGAAAAATAAACCCATAGACACAGGCAAGTTAATATGAAAGTATATAATAAACGAAAATTTGATGATTTAGTGGTTAGAAGAACCAAAGTATATCTATTGTTAAGAAGTAAGTTTACTCTCTTTTTCTAAACTTTTACTAAACCTGATACATTTTTTACAATAAAAAACTCTATGTGTATAAGCATATACAATATATTTTTGTTTGTTTCGCATTCACTGTGTATACGAAAAACATGTATGAAAAAGAAAACAACACTATGTATTTTTGTAATATAAATTTAAAGGCGGTCTCTTAGGAAATTGTCTATGTATGAGTATATTTGTATCAGGTATAGGAACTACTGAAATTGAAATAGCGTGTATATAGTGGCGAGCTCGTTTAAACATTTTTTTATCTGAGCACATGGTGTTAAATTATTATTTTAAACGAATTAATATTAGCAATAGTGAATATTTCAAACATTTAAAATATTTACATATTTATATGAGATTTTGTGAAAAATTGATAAACAAACTTTTAAATGTTTGTGGTGCGGTTTTAAAAGTGATGAAACTGAAAATATTTTTTTTCGCTTACCATAGAAAGATAGACTTTTTAAATATTTTTTTTTTATATTATGTGCATATATAATATATAATGTTTTTATTTTTTAGGAGAAACACGTGGTTAAAAAATTTGGGGATTCAGAGTTTTAAGTATTATCCGCGAAGGACCAAATAACTATATCTCAAAGATAGCAGGTATTGTCAGGTTTCAAAAAATATGTAGGTTTATTGGCGCATATTATGATTATCCTTTAAGGACAAAAGGGACATTTGAAAGTATCCTTGTTATTTTTGTCTATTTTATAAAAACCGTTATTTCTAGCAATCTGTTTGGTATATATATATTCAACTAATGCTATTAATTAAGATAACAGTCTGGAAAATATTTTAACGTTTGATGAAGATAAGTTATGCCGTTTTAGTGATATTGTAGTTGAACTACAAAAAAAAATTTTTGAAAATCTTCCTCTAAAAGTAATATTTTCCAAAATTTTGCCAAGAAACCTATAAATGTTTTTACATCGTTGGAAAACTCTTATTATTTCGAAGAAATTTAAGAAACTGTATTTCAGGTATTTATTGAAACAGAAATTTAAACTACTGCATTTTAGGTATTTCAAAAAAAATTATTTCATGGAAGAATATTTTTCTGAGCTACAGCCCCTCAAAGTCGGAAAAAGGGCTTTATTTAAATTATTATAACAAGAGGTCTGTTAGGTATTTTTTCATTTTGAAAACAGTAGAAGATAGCTGGTTTTATAAATTTTTGAAATGCAAATGTTTAGGATTGCCATGCGGTACTAAAGTTTACCATTATGAGAAACTCAAAAATAAGTGATAATATTATTATTTAGTTATTTAGTTAATTTATTAATTATATGACTAGTAGTGAAATACTTAGAATATAACCCCAATGCACTCAAGAAAACCTGTTAATAAGTGCGAAATATAATGTTGGAGCTTCAATGTTAACGTATAATTTTGGAAAAACTTCCACTGGTGAAAAGGTTATTGTTTTATAAAAACATGAAAGTTATAATTTTTTAGACCTAGTAGCCCTTCAATGGGGAAGGTTCCGAAAGCTTTGTTTTTGTGGTGGATCTGCCCACCCCGGTTTTGTCCTCACCATTCCATTTTCTTCGTTTTTAGAAAATCAATTGTGAACTCCACCAAAATTTGAAATTTTACCCCTAATTTTATTATTTAAGCAAAAATGGTTAAGACTAAGAGACAATTTCTTCAATTTAAAGAAACCCTTTCGAATTCTAGAAAAACCTTTAATGTATGTTGAAATATAATGCTGCAGCTGTAAATTTTTTATATATATAAATATGTCTAGAACCTTTTCGAAGATATGTGTGGCCGAAAATTTTGCAAAAATTGAGTTTTGCATAATTGTGAATTTTAGTACCGTATGGCAACCCTAGCCATTTGCCTTTTAAAAATTTATAAAGTTTATGAAACCAACTTTCTTTTGCCGTTTTCAGATTGAAAATACACTTAACAGAACTCTGTTTTATAAAAATTAAAAAATAAGGCTTTTTCCAACTTTGGGGGGTTGTAGCTCCATAACGGGTGGGGCTACAGAAAAAAATTCTTCTACGAAATTATTTTTTTTTTGGAATATCTATCTGTGTAAAATTTTTGTAAACATACGGACGGACGGACAAAGTGAATCTATATAGACACGTTGTTACAAAATTTTGTGAAAATGTGCTAAAAACAAGGAAGATTATAGTTGCCCTTGTCAACTTTTAGATACTTGTGTATACCCACTATGATGTATAAAATAAAATAAACCGTTATTTATTTTGCTTATGCTATTATATATATTACAAAAAAAATTATAAGAACTTAAAATAGTTTAACTCATTATTTTCCTTCAAAAAAAAAAAAAATAAGAACCCATAAGAAAAAAAAAATTGACCCATCCTCAAAGTTGATCCGAGTAATGCCTAACTTTGCAAGTAACTTGCTTTTTTACTTTACCTGCCCACTTTTAATTTTAACCTCGGAGCTTAATTAGATTCATAGTTATCGAATTGACAGCTCCCTGAAAATGGAGCCGTAACATTTTGAAACTTCATATAGGTGCTTGTTTTATTATACAACTAACCGTAAGTAAATTTCATCCATTTAGTATAATTAGTTTTGAAGAAATTCATATTGGTGCAAAGAAGTTGTTTGGCAGCCCCCGAAAATGAAGCCCTAACATTTTGAAACTTCATATTATTACTTGATACATTATATAACTAACCGTGCGTAATTTTCATCCTAGTAGTATAATAAGACGAAGCTGCAGCCCTCACAAATTCCAAAAAAGCCCTATATTTAAATTCGTAAAACAAGTTCTATAGGGTTTATTATCAATCAAAAAACGGTAAAAGAGAAACAAAGTTTTAGGAACGTTTTAACAAATGAAGGGATGAAACCTAATCCTGACAAAATTAAATAAATAGAAAATTTAGAAGTCCCAAACACCTAGAAGCAAATAAAAAGTTTTTTTGGGTTGACAGGTTACTACAGCAAATTTGTAGAAGATAACGCGAAAGTAGCCCAACCTATTATTAAATATTTGAAGAAAGACATGAAAATGAATCTTAAAGCTCTCAAGCTAAAATTATGGTGGTACAATCGAAAAATTAAAAACAATAATCATTAGCCACCAAACTTTTTAAAAACATATCACTCTAACTACAGATGCATCTAATTATGCGATTGGAGAATTTCTGTCTGAAGAAGGACATCATATGTGTTTTGAACATTAAATAAGCATGAATTTCTGCAACAGATAAGAAATTCCTAGCTATTATGTGGTCAGTAAGTTATCTCAGACTATACCTGTATGAAAATAAATTCAAAATCCTTACAGATCACCAACCAATTAAATATTTTTTATTGCTAAGTATAAGGGTAAAGAAATTTTGCCAAGACATCAAAGATATTTATTAAAATTAGGTGAATATATCAAAAGCAGCAAATTTAGATTAAATTTCCAACAAAAAAACGAGGAAGAGTATAGTAGAGTAGACTGTGTCAACTCTGGGATACCCGTAGAACACAAATATAAACATTATATCATCCATTAAGTTACTTTACTACTACTAGGCATTCATTAATGTACAAAAAAAATATAAAGCTTTTCGAACCTTTTCCACTTCACAAACTTTTTTTTATTTAGATGTTGTCCATTAAAGTTAACTAATATAAACATAATTTCAGTCATCCATCTTTATTATGTATAGAGTAATGCTCATGTGAAATATGTATTTGTATGGTAGGTACTGGAACCCTCTGCAGTAGATCAACAAAATTTTGCACAAACTTTGATTCTAAAACTAAACTATTTTTGACAAAATTTCAGAAACCGAGCTTCATTAATCGTAGAGTAATGCTCATATAAAAGAAGAAGTTGTATGGCAGCTATTCGAACCCACTGCAGTAGACCAACCAAATTTTGCAGTAACTTTAGCCATTACACTAAACTATTATTGGCAAAATTTCAAACATCCAGCATTAATAATGTCTAAACTATGTATCCCTGAAATTTAGATTGAATTGCGGTGCTGATCAATTTAGGTGATTGTTCATGCACTTCCCGCACACTTCCCTAGACCTAACCAGTGTGTCGAAGTAATTAAATAAGAAAATTTAAGTATTTGATAGTTCTGTCCTGTTTGATTAATATTCTGAAATCGGAAATGAATTGAATTTAGGCTTCATCTAACTGTTAAGCGTAAGGGTGTAGGGTATTAACAAATTAGTTGCATTGACTTACTGTTGTTTCATTATATTTATTTATAATTATTTAAAAGCTGTATTATACCATAGAGTAAAGATAATAGGAAGAGAGTTTTCAACAAATTCATATAAACTTTTTTAGTATGAAATATTTTTGAGAAAAATAAACGACGGTCAAGGTTTTGAATGAATTAGTGAACAGTTATTCTGTATAGAAAATATTTTGTTTACTTAATAAATAAAAGTATTTATTTACCGTTTTTGTAATATTGTTTTGTTATTGTTTTTTTAATTTTCATCCTCGTAGTACCTATAATTAGTTTTCAAGAAATTCATATTGGTGCAAAGAAGTTGTATAGCAGCCCCCCGATAATGGGGTCGTGACATTTTGAAATTTGATGTAAGTTCTTGATTCATTATATAACTAACAGTTTGTAATTTTCATCCTCGTAGTATAATTAGTTTTGAAGAAATTCATATTGGTGCAAAGAAGTTGTATAGCAGCCCCTCGATAATGGGGCCGTGACATTTTGAAATTTCATATAAGTGCTCGATTCATTATATAACTAACAGTGTGTAATTTTCATCCTCATAGTATAATTACTTTTGAAGAAATTCATATTGGTGCAAAGAAGTTGTATGGCATCCCCACGAAAATGAAGCCGTAACATTTTGAAATTTCATATAAGTGCTTGATTCATTATGGAACTAACCGTGTGTAATTTTTATCTTCCTGGTATTATTACTTTTGAGGAAATTCATATTGGTTTAAATAAGTTGTGTGGCAGCTCCCCGAAGCTTTGGTCTGGTTTTTACGAGTTAGAATTTCATATAATTTAAATGATGCGTAGTTTATTTAAGATAAGCAAAAAAGAAGACAAAGATTTTTTTTAAGTAAATGGCTTCATAAATAATTTATATATGTATATTCATATATTCATTTTATCAATATGATTATATGATGCTTATTTTGCTTAGGTTTAATATATTTGTGAATTAAAAATTAATTCCAAGAGATAGAATTGAAAAATTAGAGCTAGAATTTTGAAATTTACACAAAGCTTTTTTTGGACATTTTTTAGGTTCCCTATTCTTTTTGGTTAAGACCAGACCAAGGTTTCGGGGAGCTGTCACACAACTTATTTAAACCAATATAAATTTCTTCAAAAGTAATTATACTAGAAAGACGAAAATTACACACGGTTAGTTTTATAATGAATCAAGCACTTATATGAAGTTTCAAAATTTTACGGCTTCATTTGCGGGGGGCTGCCATACAACTTCTTTGCACCAATATGAATTTCTTGGAAACTGAGTATACTACGAGGATGAAAATTACACACTGTTAGTTATATAATGAATCGAGCACTAATATGGAGTTTCACAATGTTGCGACCCCATTTTCGGGCAGCTGCCATACAAAGTTGTCAATTCGATAACTGTGAATCTAATGAAGCTACGAGGTTAAAATTAAAACTGGGCAGGTAAAGTAATAGGGCAAGTTAGTTGGCAAAGTTGGATATCGCTCGGGCCAACTTTTGGGGTGGGCTATTTTTTTTTTATGATTATTTTTTTTTATAGTTTTTTTTTTTTGTTTTTAAGCAAAAATTATGGTATAATGAATTAAAAATTTAATTTTTTTTTTTTTTATTTAATTTTTTTTAAGCAAAAATTATGGGATATAAATTTTTTTAACTATTTTACTTTCTTATATTTTTTTTGTAATATTTATAATAGCATGTGGAAAATAAATAACGGTTAGTGGGTAAGCACGGGTATCTAAAAGTTGACAAGGGCAACTATAATCTTCCTCGTTATTAATATGTTTCAGTGTACAGTGTGTGGAAAATTCTTTAGACGTAGAGATAGCTTAATAAGGCATAGTAAGAACAAACATGGAGTGCTGAATCTAACAAATGGATCGAAGAGTGTTAATAAGGTTATAAAATTAAAAATACAGTGTACAGAGTGTGGAAAACTTTTTAGTCGTAAGGATAACCTATTAAGGCATAAAAAAGTAAACCACATAAAAGTATTGAGTAATATGGATATTTTAAAGAATGTAATTGAAGCCAGGAAAGTATTACGCCAAAAATATGCAGCAATCAAAGCTAAAAGCAATTTTGACCGAGAAGCTTTAGAGCAAGAATTCAAGCCAATTTCAGACACTATTGAGGAATTAGCGGATGCTGTAATATCAATAAAAAATAAAAAACCCGATATTAAGGTTGAAAAAGTCAAAGAAAATAAGGAGGAAGAAGAATATAACTCAGAAAAAGAACATTCAGAAGATATATTTCAAACACCAAAATCTCAAAAGTTCGAATTTGAAAATTCAAAAACCTCAATACCCAATACCTTTTTGCTTAATAAAACATTTAATGGTTCTGATGCTAATAAAACGTTAAAGCGATTTTCATTAGATAAGGTGTACGGACCTTATACTGATTTTAATACCAAAACTAGCAAACTGGGCTCTTTATCATTTAGTATTGATAGAGATAGTAATGATATTATAATTGACAACGAAGTTTTTAAAGGAACAGAGGGATTACATAACCTTATATTTGAAAATATGCCTGAAAATTATACTAAAGAGGATTTAGCAGCGTATCAAAATATTTTGGAAAAAACTAGCGCTCATAAAATGCATCATAAACCATATGGGAAGATAAAAGCTAATAGAGGATTTAAATATAAAAATATCATAAGGAAGCTTTATGGAAATGAAAACTATATAGGAAATATTAAAAACGGAGGAGCATATGAATTTAATCAGTATCAACCACCAGGAATGCCCTATTCTGAGAACTTCATACAGTATGTTTATTGGAATGATCCAAACCAATTAGTTCATCGTTTAAGGGAACTAAACAATTCTGAAATAGCTGGTGGCAATCATCAAATTGAATTCGAATGTATAATCGATGCCCTCCGCAAGGCTGATATAATTGTATAATATAAAAATATCATTATAGGATTATGTAATATTTTATTATAGTTTGTAAAAGTTTTTGGTTAAATATAATCCATTTCACATATAATTTTTATATTTTCAAATTGTTAACTATAAGTGTATATGGAAAAAAATTTAACTAATGAAACTGTTTGTGAACAAATTTTAAATAATACATATTTGTAAATAGAATAAAAAATTTTGTTTTTTTTTTGTTTTCTTTGTATTTCAGTCAAGGTTTTAAATTTTGAGAATCTCCTACGTCATTTCAACTATTTCACTTGATTTTATATTTTTTTTTATTTACTCATTATACCGCCCCCCACCCCTATTTCAATTTCATAATACCACACTGCAATACTAATATATTTTTTGTTTTTTTCTTTTTTAAATTAACAATAGGAATCCCCTGACGTCATTTCAGATTTTTATTTTGCAACTTTCAAAATTTTCTTGAGCATTTTTAAATATTGAAGATTATTATGTACTATACAAATAAGAACTTTTTATTATTTCACAACCTAATTGCTCATATTTTTTCTTACCATCATAATTTCAAAATTCATAAATTTAGTAGGTATTAAATATTTCATTTTAATTCGCGTTTTTAAATATTTCTTATCAGTATATTTCTTTTTTCAGTCCAAGTTTTAGCTAGCTTATCACTAATTTTTTCTTTATTTCAACAAATTCAAAAACCATAAAACTAAATTAATTTTTTATCGCAAAACGTAAACCTTCCCTTCAACTATAGGATAATCATATAATGTCAAAGAAATTTTCATAAAATCATTTTTATAAAATTCAATAATCAGTTTTTTGTTTTGTTATTGTTTTTTTTTGTTATGTTTTCTATAGTACGAAACATTTGGCGCCTATAATAAGCGAGCATAAAATCTACTAAAAATGATAATTTATTATATATATACTTATTTCAATTTGCTTTCAAAAATACAGTGAAAGCTCTCATAAACGGACACTCACGGTTCTAAAATTTTCTTCCGCTTATGGGAATTGTCTGGTTAATAGAAAAAAAATTTTTATAACTTTTCTTAAATTCTTTATTAATTTTTTTTAATAACGTTTTTTCAAGGGTAAAATTATAATGGTAAAACAACATAAAACTAAATAACAAAAGAAAATAAAAATTACTACAAAAAACTAAACAAAAAATCAATAAATTCAATACAGATTTTTTTCACATTATTTGTTTAAATTACATGCTACTTCCATTCCAGAGTTTAAGAATTAGTAGTCTTTTGAGAAAATTTGAAAACTTTGACTGCCGTATTTTTTCTTGATCAATTTTTCAAACATTATTTTTGAACTAAGTTTTTTATAAAATGGAATGTGGTAAGATTCTCTTTAAATGTTGCAAATTTTTTTAAGCTATCAATAGTTTTTAACACTTCATTGTAGGTTTTAGTTTCCAATTCTTCAAGAACTGGTGAACTTTACCTAAAACGTTTGCGTAATAAACCTAATACGTAATATTTTTAAAAAAAGGAAAAATTTTTGATTCTTAAGAGAGCGAGTTTGCATCTTATTAATAAATAATACATACTAATACTATCTCTTCTTTGCTCAGAACCTTTTGAAAAATAAGCAATAAAAAGTACCTTTATGTATTAGGTATTAGGCATACATAATAGTATTATGTAATATTTTATTATAGTTTGTAAAAGTTTTTGGATTTCGATAAAAATATTCTATTTTTATATCTTATTCATAATATTTTATAAACTCTTAAATTTAAGAGGCGCAAAACATTTTCGGGAATCTCCTAAGTCTTTTGAATAAAAAATTACTGAATAAGTAGTTTTTCTTTACAAAATCCCCTTGGTGACCAAATATAGTGTAAGATATAAAATATATAATATAAACAAAATAAATAATATTAATTATATCATAATAATAGTATCGTAGCCCAAAGATCTTGCAGGTCAAGGGTCCTTAACATAATATGTATTATTTACTAATGCATATTATGAATAAAATAAATATATAAATAATCCTTTATATCTGTCTCTTTCCCTCTTCCAATTCTTAATTACAACCCATACTAAACTATACAAATTACTGAAAATACTCAATTAATAAAAAAACCGAAAACAATTTCTAAAAAATCATAAAAATTCAAAGAAAATAATTATAAATATCAGAAAACGTTAAATAATAAATAAAAAGAAAATGTTGTAATACTAACATATTTTTTTATGTTTTTTCTTTTTTAAATTAACAATAGGAACTCCTTGACGTCATTTCAAATTTTTATTTTACAACTTATATATATTATATATATTTCTTATCAGTATATTCTTTTTTTTTCACTCCAAGATTTAGCTCGCTTATCACAAATTTTTCTTTATTTTAACAAATTCAAAAACGACAAAAACTAGATTAATTTTTTTATTGCAAAACTCCCCTCTTCAACTATAGGATACTCATTTAATGTCAGCGAAATTTTCTTAATATCATTCTCATAAAATTCAATAATCGGTACAAACAACTATATGAATACCATGAACTGTTTTAGAGTCAGGGTGCAGGAGTTGTGGTGCTCGGGCATGCGGGGAGTCATGGTACGGGATCGAGGTGTGGGGGTTCGGGGTGTGTGATTTATTTTTTTATTCAAACATTTGGTGTCTATAATAAGCAGGTATAAAATCTACTAAAAATGATAATTTATTATATATATATATATATATATATATATATATATATTATATACTTATTTCAGTTTGCTTTCAGAAATATATATAATGAGATCCTCCATAACTGGATAACTAACATTAAAAAATCACTTGAGTCAGACGGGTGACGTCATCACTTTAGCCAAATTAACAAAATCCAAGATGGCGGAAAAAATTTCAACTTTGTATGGAAAAAGTGGCCTAGAACCGGCATAGTATATCTAGTTATATTAAATAATATAAAGATTAGGAGTTTCTCATACCAACCACCGCTTTTATTAACCGCCGCTCGAAAAACTTTAAAAAATAAATAAAAAAACTTTGTAATACCAATATATTTTGTTTTTTCTTTTTAAAATTAACAATAGGAATCCCCTGACGTCATTTCAGATTTTTATTTTACAATTTAAATAATTTTAATTATTAAGTGATACATAATATAAGAACTTTTTTTGTTCTTTACACTTAAAAACTTTATTATCAAAAAAAAAAAAAAAAAACAAAAAAATTCAACTTTCAATTCTTTCATTCTACTGCAAAACAACATAAAATTTTTAATAAAATTTCTTATCTTTTATATAAAACATTAATTAAACAAAACCGCAAAAAAAAAAAATATTTCTTAAATTTTCCTTATCTCTAAACTGAACTTTATTCATACAACTATAGGATATTCTGAAAACTATAAAAAAATTCGAAATCTCAAGAGCAACAGCTATCTTCGAATCTAGAATTCTAGAACTACGAATTTAGAATTGTCAAGTTCTATATTAAATAATATAAAGATTAGGAGTTTCTCATACCAACCGCCGCAGCTTCTCAACAGCAACAGCTATCTTCGAATCTAGAATTCTAGAACTACGAATTTAGAATTGTCAAGTTCTATATTAAATAATATAAAGATTAGGAGTTTCTCATACCAACCGCCCATTTTATTAACCGCCGCAGCCAATGCTCCGCCGCTATTATAAACCGCCGCAATTATTGCCCTGTTGCACCTCTCCTTATCCTACCAAACCCCTATCTAGAATTCTGTAATATAGAGATTAGGAGTTTGTCAAACCAACCGTCGCAGTTATTACCCTGCTGCTACACCTACACCTACTTACCCCTACTCCTTCCTTACCCCCTACTCCTTCCTTACCCCCTACTCCTTCCTTACCCCCTACCAAACACAATACCTCATCACATTCTCATAATACCACTATAAAAATTCTATTCCCTAATACGTCTCATTATTTCATTATTCACAACTGAAATTCTATTCCCTAATACGTCTCATTATTTCATTATTCACAACTGTCAAATATTTTACTACGTCATCTGACAGCGCCAGAACCCGCATATATATACTACTGGCGGTTAGCGGTCAACAAAATTTTTTTTGTCCCGCGTCCTGTTTATGAGATGTTTTTATAAATCAGAAACTTGTTTGATTAATATTCCTGAAATCGGAAATGAATTGAATTTGGGGTTCATCTAACTGTTAAGGGTAAGGGTGTAGGGTATTAACAAATTAGTTGCATTGACTTACTGTTGTTTCATTATATTTATTTATAATTATTTAAAAGCTGTATTATACCATAGAGTAAAGATAATAGGAAGAGAGTTTTCAACAAATTCATATAAACTTTTTTAGTATGAAATATTTTTGAGAAAAATAAACGACGGTCAAGGTTTTGAATGAATTAGTGAACAGTTATTCTGTATAGAAAATATTTTGTTTACTTAATAAATAAAAGTATTTATTTACCGTTTTTGTAATATTGTTATAAACACACTTTCTCACATGTTTAATTAATAAAAAAAAAATTTCAAAATATACATACAATACAGCAACGCACAACCATTGCCAAATTTTATACAAATATAAATTTTAAAAAGTAAATATACGATAAGGCCATCCCAAATTAAATATAGGGTTCAAATAGATTCATATGATAAAAATGCATATCTTTAAAGAAGGTACTTACATAATCAAAAAATATTTATTAAATTGAAATAGATAATCTTGGGAGGCCAAGGTTCGACAATGGACTGTAGCGCCATAGCAGAAGAAGAATAGATAATCTTTGTTCATAATTTCATCATCATCAGTAGCGCTACAGTCCTGTGTGGACCTTGGCTTCCTTCACAATTCTTCTCCAGATATCTCTATCTCTCACAGCATCTCTCCAATTTCTGACTTCGATTGTGTTTAAGTCTTCATTCACATCGTCCAACCATCTTTTCCGTGGTCGCCCTCTAGCCCTTGTACCACTCAGTTGCCCATTTAATAATTTTTTTTGCATACGGTTGTCGTCCATTCTTTGTACATGGCCTATCCATCTAATTTTTTGCGATTTTATAAATTTCGCAATGTCCGCATTATTAATTATATTATTCAGTTCTGCATTTGTTCTAATTCTATAATTATTTTCGTCTATTCTGATAGGTCCATAGATTTTTCTCAATATTTTTCTTTCAAATATTCTTAAGTCGTTTTCATCTTGCATCGTCATAGTCCAACTTTCTGAACCATATGTCACAACAGGCCTTATAATAGATTTATAAATTGTCATTTTCGCCTTCCTTGATAAGATTCTTGATCTTAACATTTTTGCATTAGCAAAATAACATTTGTATCCTGCTTGTATTTTTTCTTGAATGCAGGTGCTCGTTAGGTTATTGCTACTTATCTGGGCACCTAAGTAACAAAATTGCTTCACCCCTTCAAAATTATAGTCTCCTATTTGGAAATTTTGCCGGCTTCTACTTGTTTCCCTTCTGGACATTGTCATGAATTTAGTTTTATTTTCATTGATTTTAAGTCCTACTTTTTCAGCGTTCTGTTCTAAGATAATGAAATTCTCTCTCAAATCATCTTCTCTTTTAGCAATCAGGGCTATGTCATCAGCGTATGCATTTATTTGTATCGATTTTGTCAAGATGGTTTTGTTTTTCTCGACACGTTCCATCACCGATTCCAATGTCATATTAAAAAGCAGCGTTGATAACGAGTCTCCTTGTCTTACTCCACTATTTATTATAAATTCTTCCGAGGTGTTATTATTTATACTGACTTTGGCTTTAGTATTTCTTAAGCTAAGTTGTACAAGTCTTATTAATTTATGTGGTACCCCAAATTTTTCTAATGCTTCGAAAATAGTGCTTCTATTTATTTTGTCAAATGCTTGCATGTAACATATTTGAAAATATCTTGTTGGCTACATTGAGTAGCGTTATTGATCTATAGTTTTTACATGCTAATTTGTCGCCCTTCTTATAAACAGGGTTGATGATTCCGACATTCCAAGATGCTGGCATTACCTCATCTTCCCATACTTTAATAATTAATTTATACATTTTTTCAAGTAGCTCTGAGCCACCATATTTGAAGAGTTCGGCTGTTATTGAATCTTCTCCTGGGGCTTTTCCATTATGCATTTTATCTATTGCATTTTTTACTTCCTCTCGAGAGGGTTTTGCAGTGAGCGGCTGTGCTGTTACGTAACTTACGTAGGTGTCATTATCTATATTTTGTTGTTCTCCATTCAGTACTTCCTTGAAGTATTCAGCCCATCTTCTGAGTACCTTGTTTTCTTCGCTTATTATCTCACCGTTTTCATCTTTGCAAATATTTATTCTAGGTTTGAAGGTCGAGTTTTGTGCTTTTAGTTCTCTGAAGAAGCTTTTGTTTTCGTTTTTAACACTATGCTCTTCTAATTCTTTGATTTTGTTTTCCATTACTATTTTCTTCTTCTTTTTACACAACTTTTTCGCTGTCCGCCGTAGTTCTTCGTAATTTTTTACACTGATTCTAGTTTTTCTTTGTAGCATTACTTTCCTTGCCTCATTTTTTCTCCTAATTAAATCTTCACATTCTAGGTCATACCACTCGTTTCTTATAGTTTGTATTAGGCCGATAGTTTCTTGCGCGGACTGGTGAATTGCCTTTTGTATCAGCTCCCATTTTTTGTTAACTTCACTAGTTTCTTCAGTTTCTTCGATATTATCTAATCTTCTGGACACATTTTCAATATATTGCTCTCTTGCTTCATTTTCTGTCAATTTTCCTACGTTCCATTTTTGTCCTCTTATACCGCGGTTTACTAGCATATTTGATATTCGTTGTCTTACTGTAGATTGCACCAGGAAATGGTCCGAGTCACAGTTTGGTCCTCGACAAGCCCTTACATCTATTATTGAAGATGCATGTTTTTTCGATACCAATATATGATCGATTTGATTTATTGTATTTCTACTTGGTGACGTCCATGTGCCTAGGTGGATCTTTTTGTGAGGAAAGCAGGTGCTCCTAATGATCAGGTTATTTGATGCTGCAAAGTTGCATAGTCTTCTCCCATTTTCACTGCTTTCATCATGGAGAGTGTGCTGCCCAGCCACACAGCTTACAAAGCTTTCTTTACCGATCTTGGCGTTGAAATCTCCTCCTAATATTACCATGTCATATTTAGGTATTCTATCGTACATATTTTCTAATTGATCATAGAACATTTATTTTTCAACGTCATCTTTTTCTTGTTCATAATTTAACTAGTATTATTAGTAATCATAATCAATAATTATTAATCAAAAAACATTAATCAAAAATTTTATCTAAAATCTTTTAAACGAGGAAGATTATAGTTGGCCTTGTCAACTTTTAGATACCCGTGCATACCCACTATAATGTGTAAAATAAGCCGTTATTTATTTCTCTAATGCTATAATATATTACACAAAAAATATAAAAAAGTAAAATAGTTTAAAAAAATTCAACTCATTATCCCATAATTTTTGCTTAAAAAAAACAAAAACAAAAAAAAAAAAAAATTGCCCCACCCTAAAAGTTGGTCCGAGTGATGTCCAACTTTGTCAAGTAACTTGTCCTATTACTTTACCTGCCCAATTTTAATTTTAACCACCTAGCTTTATTAGATTCACAGTTATTGAATTGAAAACTTTGTATGGCAGCACCCCGAAAATGGGGCCGTAACATTTCGAAACTTCATGTAAGTTCTTGATTCATTATATAACTAACAGTTTGTAATTTTCATCCTCGTAGTACCTATAATTAGTTTTCAAGAAATTCATATTGGTGCAAAGAAGTTGTATAGCAGCCCCCCAATAATGGGGCCGTGACATTTTGAAATTTCAAATAAGTGCTCGATTCATTATATAACTAACAGTGTGTAATTTTCATCCTCATAGTATAATTACTTTTGAAGAAATTCATATTGGTGCAAAGAAGTTGTATGGCATCCCCACGAAAATGAAGCCGTAACATTTTGAAATTTCATATAAGTGCTTGATTCATTATGGAACTAACCGTGTGTAATTTTTATCTTCCTGGTATTATTACTTTTGAGGAAATTCATATTGGTTTAAATAAGTTGTGTGGCAGCTCCCCGAAGGTTTGGTCAGATTTTAACCAAAAAGAATAGGGAACCTAAAAAATGTCCAAAAAATGCTTTGTGTAAATTTCAAAACTCTAGCTCTAATTTTTCAATTCTATCTATTGTAATTAATTTTTAATTCACAAATATATTAAACCTAAGCAAAATAAGCATCATATTATAATCATACTCATAAATCTCAAAGTACAAAGTCCAAATCTAAAATTTTTTTTTAAAAATTTTACGCATCATTTAAATCATATGAAATCGTTACTCGAAAAATTCGTTATCTATAAAAAACGAGGAAGATTATAGTTGCCCTTGTCAACTTTTAGATACCCGTGCGTGTATTAAATAAATAAGAAATTCTTATATTGCAATTGAACTGTTTGGCAGAAAATTCAAAATATTTGTTTTTTTATATTTAGTTACAAAAAAAATTAATAAAAAAATAAAATGAATTAAAAAAAAAGATGAATTTAAAAAAAAAATATGCTTTCAACGAGATTCGAACCCACACTGTTCAATTAAAATGTCGACGCCTTAACCACTAAGCCATCGACTTTATATTCATCTCAATTTTTTTTTAAATTATTATAGTTGCGATGGTATCAATTGTTTGTTTTGAATAACTGTTTTGAATTTTTTTAAAAATGTATTAAAAAAAATAAATAATTTATAAATGAGAATTTTAAGATGAATTTAAAAAAAAAAAAAATTTTGCCACAGCCAGGAATCGAACCGGAACGTTTTGACTACTAGTCGCATGTCCTATCCCCTATACCATAGAACAATTAATAATTTCTCTACAAAACGAGTTTTTATTTATCTCATTATTTTTTTTTAATAATTGTAGTTGCTAAGGTATCAATTGTTTGTTTTAAATAACAGTTTTAAATAATCGTAGTTTCTATGGTATCAATTGTTTGTTTTAAATAACAGTTTTGAATTTTTTTATAGAAATATTAAAAAAAAATAATAATTTTTAATATAAATGAGAGTCTTCTGTCAAATTTTCTATAAAATAAAATTTTTTCAAACATAAAATAAATACATAATATATTTTATTAAAAAAATAATAGATAAAAAAAAATGAATTTAAAAAAAAAAAAAAATTTTCCTTAGTCTGAATTCGAACCGAGACATTTTTGCTACAAGTAACATGCCCTAACCACTACACCATGAATCGATTAATAATTAAACAACAATTTGTTTGTTTTTATATTTGGTTTCTATTTCGTTATTAATTTAGAAAATACTCATAAAATATCGAAAAATTTGTATGGCAGCTACCCGAAGCCTTTCTCCGATTTTAACCAAAAACAATAGGGAACCTACAAATTGTCTAAAAATTACTTTGTGAAAGTTTCAGAACTCTAGCTCTTATAGTTTTTGAGTTATCGTGCTGACGGACGGACGGACGGACGGACACACATAGCTAGATCGATTCACTTTTCGATGCTGATTCGATACGTACCCTTGACACTATATCTAGCTCTTATATTTCGATGCGTTACAAACGGAGGAGTAATTTTAATATACCCGATGTCATATATGTATGCACGGGTATAAAAATTTTCGAATATTGTTACAATTTTAATGTTAAGTAGAAATTTTGCATTTAAAAGAAAGAAAGGTTTGGAGCTTTTTAAGTAAACGCAAAATAACCATGTCTTAGCACATTTTTAAAAACTTTTTTAAAAATGTGCCTATATAGTTTCACTCTGCCCGTTCATCCGTATGTTTACAAAAAATTTTACATCAACATTTTTGAAATAGAGTATGAAATCTTCTATCGAAGAACTTTTTTCTATAGCCCCTCTGAGTTATGATTACTAATAATATTTGTAAAATTATGAACAAAGATTATCTATTAGAATTTAAAAGCCAATCTTTTATTATGAATGTTCGTTCTTTTACCTCCCCACATAAACTTATTCAGTTTTATAATATGAATCAATTTGAACCCTATATATTTAAATTTCAGATCACCTTGTCTTATAAATGTGCGTTGCTGTGTGCATTGTATGTATATTCAGAATTTTTATTTTTTAGTAAAAAACGAGGAAGATTATAGTTGCCCTTGTCAACTTTTAAATACCCGTGCATACCCACTATGGTGTATAAAATAAACCGTAATTTACTTCCCTTATACATTTAACTCATTACTCCATAATTTTGACGTAAAAAAAAAAAAAAAAAATTAACATAAAAAAAAAATCACAAAAAAAAAAACTAAATTTTCATTCATTGTCCCATAACTTTAGCTTAAAAAAAAAAAAAAAAAAAACAAAAAAAAAACAAAAAAAAAAAAAAAATGGCCCACCCAAAACTTCCGATAGTCCGAGTGATGTCCAACTTTGCCAACTTGCCCTATTACTTTACCCGCCCAATTTTAATTTTAACCTTGTAGCTTCATTAGATTCACAGTTATTGAATCGCAAACTTTGTATGGCAGCCCCCCAAAATGGGGCCGTAACATTTTGAAACTTCATATAAGTGCTCGATTCATTATATAAATAACCGTGTGTAATTTTTATCGTCGTAGTATAATTAGTTTTGAAGAAATTCATATTGGTGCAAATAAGTTGTATGGCAGCTCCCCGAAAATGGGGCCCTAACATTTTGAAACTTCATATAAGTGCTCGATTCATTATATAACTAACCGAGGGTAATTTTCAGCCTCGTAATATAATTAGTTTTAAAGAAATTCATATTGGTGCAAAGAAGTTGTTTGTCAGCCCCCCGAAAATGGGGCCCTAACATTTTGAAACTTTATATAAGTGCTCGATTCATTATATAACTAACCGAGGGTAATTTTCATCCGCGTAGTATAATTAGTTTTGAAGAAATTCATATTGGTGTAAAGAAGTTGTATGGCAGCCCCCCGAAAATGGGGCCCTAACATTTTGAAACTTCATATAAGTGCCGGAGTCATTATAAAACTAACCGTGTGTAATTTTCATCCCCGTAGTATAATTAGTTTTGAAGAAATTCATATTGGTGCAAAAAAGTTGTATGGCAGCTCCCCGAAGCCTTGGTCCGATTTTAACCAAAAACAATAGGGAACCTACAAATTGTCTTTGAAAAAAATTACTTTGTGAAAGTTTCAAAACTCGAGCTCTTATAGTTTTTGAGTTATCGTGCCGACGGACGGACGGACGGACGGACGGACACACATAGCTAGATCGATTCACTTTTCGATGTTGATTCGATACGTACCATTGACACTATATCTAGCTCTTATATTTCCATGCGTTACAAACGGAGGAGTAATTTTAATATACCCGATGTTCATACATGTATGCACGGGTATAAATATGTGAGCAAATGTGTATATAATATTATTACAAAACGGTAAATAAATACTTTTATTTATTAAGAAAAAAAAAGCTTTTCTGAATAGAATAAGTGTTCACAAATCCATTCAAAACTTTGACAGTTTCTTATTTTTCTCAAAAATATTTAATACTAAAAAAGTTTATATGAAAATGTCCCTCTTCCTATTATCATAGAGTAAAGATAATACTTAATATATCTTTGAAGCTATTTGAAGCTAAAACTTGAAAACTATATTAAAGTGCAATTAAACATTTTTATAATTTTAAATCTGATTTAAATTTTTTGTGAACAAGATAATATTTAAATTCTTGTTTTAATTAGAAATTATTCAACAAAATTTGTCAACATCATCCAATAACTATAAATAGTTTTAGTTATCTGAAAAAAAAGTCGCTATATAAAAATCCAGAAATTAAGGTAACAAGAGAAAAAAAACGAACAAACCTGAAGTGCAGTATTAACTGATAATGGTGTTACTCCACCAATAGTGAAAATTTCTTTCTTTTGTGAACGCAATAACATAAACAGAATTACTTTTTGATGTTTAACACTAAGACGATACCATTCTATATCATAAATCATATCAATAACTTCATCTGCCTAAAATTAAATCGCGTATAAAGGAATATTCAGTTCAAGAGCTAAATAAAAATTTTACCGAATTTTCCCATAAAGTACCAACAATACAATATGTATAAACACAAACCAAATTTGCCAGAGTTGTTTGAATTGCTATAGGCCAATCACTGGTTATACCTATAAAAATACTGATGATTGCCCCCACAACACTAGTAGTAATTTCAGTTGCAACAACCCAAAAAAAACAGTTCTGTAGTCAATTGATTGAAGCTATATTTTAAAAATAGAATTCAAAAGATTATAATAGTTATAGATTAAATATAGATCATAAAAGATTTAATACACACGCAGAGCAAGTTTCTAGCCAATCTACTAGCTCTTTCACTTCAATTCTATTGTCTCCATTATCCTTAAGCATCTCATTAAAATCCTTTATTTTCTGTCTTAGAATATCCGTCAACAAACACATACTTAATGTATAGATTACAAAAACAACATCTGCAACATTATTACCAATACCACCAAGAAAAATGCAAATGCAATGTATTATATACAATGTAAAAAATCCTGTATCTGTGTCTTTATCTATACCGGGTAATAAAAAATTGATTGGCAAAACTTTTCTTTGTTTAAAAACGTAATAATACATTGGGGCAATCCACATTGATAACATTGCCGTAAAATATATGCTATTATTCAATATAATTGCCATTTTATATTTTTGAATATACTTTGATAAAATATTCCTATAAATTTCAGTTTTAGAAAAGTCTCTATAGATATCCTTTAGTTGAGTAGTTGAAGATAAGAATTCTTTACTATAATACATTGCCGTTATCAATTTTACGACTATTTAACTTTCAAAGATTGATCAATCATATTGCTTTTTTTTCTGCAGTTTTTTTTTACTTACCTGTATAACAATGCCAGAAACACACAATGTTTTGCAAGATTTTTTCCAATCATCACGAATAGAAAGATTCATAGTGTAAGCAACCATCACAAAATAAGTGGCAGAGATAGAAAACATTACACATACAACCCAACCTGGTTTATATGGTTTGAAGACATTTGCACCAACCATAGTTCCAACTATTTCACCTAGATGAATTAGAAATAGAAAACTTTCGTATGGTTGACTTTCTTTAGTTTTAGAAACCATGTTGTTTGACTTTTAATTAGTATTAACGTGTATCTAATTCATAGGATTAAAGCGTACTAATAAAATAAGACTTTAATTTATAAAAGTTATTTTATTGCATATTAGTCTTTTGGCATTTTTAGGTAATGAATAAATAAAACCAATAATTAAAAATTATATGGTTACCTAAATATTGACGGGTAATTAAAAATTTATATAATTGTAAAAAAATTTTTAAGAAATAATATAATTATAATTTATTATTATCTCACATAATTCATTATATATAAAAATTCTTAATAATATATCGTCTACACGGTTGGATGGCACTGGTGTTAGAGTTTAGGCCTGCCATTCGAAAGGCTTAGGTTTTAATTGAAGTGGAGAAACTTTTATATATTTGTCGACTGAACTACCATTTGCTAACTGGGTTCAAACTAATAGTTAAAGCAATATTTAATAAATACACCTTTCGGATCTTTCGGACCTATATAGCACTTTCTGATGTATTAATTGTATATGTAATTCATTGAGAATCATGTCCTTCTGTTCCAACATGTACCTATTGTTATATTACCTATTCACAGTGTTTTCTACATTACATAAATAAGTTATAATCTTTATTAGTCGTTTGGTGATAAAATTTGAAGCCCTTAGTAAAGATGGAAAAGATGTATCTGGGTACTATATATCTGTTATGTATATGTTTTTAAGGTAATCTTAGTATAATTTTTTGTATGGACCTTGTTTCACACCATCCTGCCTCACATAATTGAATATTAAGTAATTTTTATTTTAAAGTTTAAAATATTATAATATTATTAGTTCTGTTTTGTGCAAATAGTGAAGAATATGGAATTTGTGGCAATGTTATTTAAAAGTAACTAGATATTAAATACCTATTTATTCTCCCTGTACGAACGTAATTCGTAGTTCGTAGTTATAAATTTAATTAGTGAAATTGGTGAAATTTTCTTTCCTTAAACCGTGTAAAATTTGAATATTCATATTTGTTTACGCGGGTATCCCAGAGTTGACACAGCCTGCTCTTCTTTATTTCTCATTGTTTAAAATTTATTCATTAAAAGTGCTACGTTGTGTTGTACGATACATAAAGAAACAATTAAATTGAATTGCCTGAGGTATAGAATGTTTTAATTATTTATAAAATAAAAGAAATAATTTTAATATTGTTTTATTATTTATTAAATTATTTAAAATTCAATAAATTAAAACTTTACTTGTCACATAAATATTTTATTATATTGCATTTCAAATGATATATTTAATTATCAACTAGTATAGCCCTGTGCTCGAAATTCGAGCTATTTTGGCTTTTAAATTTACATAAAAAATTCGTGTTGTGTAATTTATATTAGACTAATATTACACGAAAAATTATTCTTTTTCCTAAACGTAGTAAAAGTTATTGCAACAATGTTTTTGCACTTGAAATTTGCTTACAAAAAAAATATTTATAATTTTTCAATTATTTAAACGTTGTTAAGTATTTTTGTATTTTAGTCCTATATGTTAAGCCGCTTTAAAGAGAGTAAAATTTGGTACAGTTATTATACAAGAAAAAAGCGATTTAAATTGTAATATTGTTCTAATATATAATGAATAATATACATATATATATTACATATATATATATGTATATGACTTATACATATATTTACTGAAGTCAATTAGCCAAAATTCGAGTTAAAGCTGTCATTCATATAGGAAACTGTCAGAAGTTAAAAATAATAGTCAAGTTGACAGAAGTCGAGATTTGTGTTTTTAAATCTTAATTTTAAGATTTATAACATAGCTACACAGATATAAAGCAAGTAAAGAAACAGTCAGTCGGTGCAACCGACTTAGAAATACCCTACACCTATTTGGTTCAAATTTAAGGACATATCCATAAGTCATTTTAACACCATAGAAGCTGTTATTAATTTGATCGTAAGACATAGCTAACCAAATTAACTGTATAATACTAAAAACATTTTCTAATTACCCTATCTATTAAAAAATACTACAAATTCTTACTAATTTATCTATTTAAAAATATTAAAAAACAAACAAACTTGAAATAAATGAAAATATTAAATTCTAATTATTAAATTTTGTGATAAAAAGATAATCAAAGCATAATATATTTAATAATCCAAATTTTTAAAAATTGCAATTATTTTAAATGGTTAGTTTATATACCTAATAGAAAAGCTTATAAACGCAAAATATGCAATAAATGTATTTCTAAAATACAATTAAAAATTTACACCTTTTCATATAATTCATTTAAATATAAAAATAAATTTTACATAAATGCAGCAAGTACCTTTGAACATAGCTGAACCACTACAATTAAGTCTAGATTTCGGAGACACATAGGATATAGGAAATATATTCTTTGGCTTCGAAATTAAACTCGACCACAACCAATTCCCATGGTACTTTCATTACTAGTAACCTACTGTTAAATTTCATCAAAATACCGGCATTATTTTTTGAGTTATGGTGTTTTTAAGATATATGTTTGTTAGTCCTTGAACTTTTCAAGGGTTCCAGGACCCAAAATTTTGGTACGATTTCGCCCATATGCAGTCCCGTCATACTTTCAATACTAGTTAACCCTTGCACACAATTGGAACGCTCTATCTTAATTTTAAGTTACTAGTTTTATTAATTTCGATGATAAGCTTTTACACATTAGGGGGTCTAAGAGAGGTTCTGAACCACCACTCCAATTGATCCCAAATTAGGGGGGCACGCAAGAAATAGTAAAGAACACCCTTGTGGCAAATTGGAAGCTTCTACATTTGTTTCAAGTTACTATCTTTATTAATTTCGAAAATATGCTTTAAGAGCCTAAGAACTGAGTGGCTGGTCCCCGATCCACTACTCCAATGGGGCCCAAATTTCAAAGACACTTACGAAATAGGAAGGGACAAACTGATACCAAATTTGGAGGTTCTATCTTCATTGGTTTCGGAATTATGCTCGTTTGGCCTAAATTCGATCAAAAAGTTCTAAGTTCCGAACCCATTGTCCAATCCTCACCGTACGTAATCACCGCCGTAGTTTCGCTGCCAATAACCTACAGCACAAATTTCATGAAGATAGCCTCATTAGTTCTTGAGTTATCGTGATTTTTTATATATGTTCCTTAGCCCTGACATCGATTAAAAGGTCCGGAATCCGAACCGTTGGGCTGATTTCGCCCTTATATAGTCCGCGCTGTACTTATAGTACTAGTTAACCCTTGTACACAATTTGAACGGTTTATCTTAATTTTAAGTAACTATTTTTAGTAATTTCGATTATAAGCCTTTAAAACTTGGGAGGTCTGAGAGGGGTACAGAACCACCACTCCAATTGATCCCAAATTAGGGGAACACGCAAGAGATAGTAAAGAACACCCTTGTGGCAAATTGGAAGCTTCTACATTTTTTCAAGTTGTTATCTTTATTAATTTTAAAGATATGCTTTAAGGTCTTCGGAAATGTGTGGCTGGTCCCCGACCCACTACTCCAATGGGACCCAAATTCACAAGACACTTAGGAAATAGGAAGGGACACCCTGATACTAAATTTGGAGGTTCTATCTTCATTGGTTTCGGAATTATGCTCTTTTGGTCTAAATTCGATCAAAAAGTTCTAGGTTCCGAACCCATGGTCCAATCCCGACCTTACGCAATTCCCGAAGTAGTTTCATTACTAGTAACCTACAGCACAAATTTGATGAAGATAGCGTCATTAGTTGTTGAGTTATCGTGATTTTTTATATTTGTTCGTTAGCCCTGAAACCGATTAAAAGGTCCAGAATCCGAACCCATGTGCCGATTTCGCCCATATGCAATCCCCGCCGTACTTTCAGTCCTAGTAACCTCCAGTTAAAATTTCATCAAGATAGCTCCATTATTTTTTGAGTTATCGTGCCTACGGACGGACGGACGGACGGACATGGCTATATCGACTAAGGCGGTCACGCTGATCACAAATATATATACTTTTCCATATCTAGCTCGCTTCCTTTAGGTGGTTACAAACACCATACCAAAGTTAATATACCCCTTTACCTATTCTATAGGTGTAGGGTATAAAAATACTACGTAGAATATAAGTTTTTCAATAAATCTAAGAATAAGTTTTAAATATTGATATATTTTTCTTCCCGTTATCTCATTTTTAAATTTAATAGCTACATAAGTAAGTAGGAACTGCATTTTAATATTAAAATCTGAAATTTGTACTACAAATGTATGCCTATCTAACGTTCTGAAAAACATGGAAAAATTGTTCTGAATTTTTTAGTTTTCTTTATACTTTTTTGTCTAGTTTATTTATTTAATTTTTCTTAAGTCTTTTATTGACAAAAATATATTACTATGTTCATGAGTCATGACTCATAAGTTTCTTAAAAGAAATAAATGTTATTGCTTGCGTTCCCTTATGATGAGTAAACTCCTCTTTTCTACTCTCAACTACTGCTAGCTACACCAGCTCTTGTAAAAGAGAAAATAAGAGGAATAGGTTAATTAAATAATTTCCGGCAGACGGCTTTAATTAAAATTTTTCAAAATAGATGGATTTTCACTTCAATAGGTTATGTTAGATCATATTTTCTATTTGTTAACCAATAAGCACTTACTTCTTCCATTATAAAAAATATTTTTTAATATATCACCAATAAACCTTAATTTTTTCAATTTATTTTCAATATCTAAATATATTAAAACTAATAAACTTCTCAAGTAACAGATAGTTTCAAAATGTCAAATATATGTGACAATTAATATGATAATTATATACTCCTGAAGCAAAAATTAGCGTTCCATTTACACACTACTACTATCTACTCTTCATATTCACTTTCTGCTAAAAGGAACGCATATATTATATAAAATTCGTTAGTTATATCAAAGTAAAATTAAAAATAGTTTTTATACCCGTGCATACATATATGACATCGGGTATATTAAAAGTGTTCCTCCGTTTGTAACGCATTGATCTAGACGAGCTAGATATAGTGTCAAGGGTACATAGATGATCAGCATCGAAAAATAAATCGATCTAGCCAGGTGTGTCCGCACGATAATTCAAAAACTAAAGGCGCTACAGTTTTGAAATTTTCAAATAATTTCTAAGTTCCCTATTTGTTTGGTTAAGATCCGACCAAAACTTCGTGTAGCTCTCGAACAACATACTTTTTTAACTTCAATA
Source organism: Dolichopus griseipennis (assembly GCA_963082915.1). Classification (NCBI taxonomy): domain Eukaryota; kingdom Metazoa; phylum Arthropoda; class Insecta; order Diptera; family Dolichopodidae; genus Dolichopus; species Dolichopus griseipennis. The sequence goes on along the minus strand of OY720444.1, from coordinate 65,512,920 downwards.
TTTTCATATAAGAATTTTAAATTACGTATCAGTACATCTTGTATCCAACATGAAATTATATGAATTTTGTTTTTTGTTTCGTTCCTTTTTTTTTTTTTTTTTTTTTTTGAATTCATATGATTTAAATGTTGCGTAGTTTAAAGTTTAAAAAATTTAAGATAAGCAAAAAAAAACACACACTTTTTTTAAGTAAATAGCTTGATAAATATTTTATATGGATTCATATAATATGTATGGATGTGTAATATTTTGAATGCGTTATTTTGAGATTGATAGATGATAATCATTATGAATATGATGGTTATATTATCTATAATGATGATCATTATATGAATATGATTCTTATTTTGTTAAGGTTTAATATATGCGTAAAAAAAAATTAAAAGAAATACAATTCCAAAATTAGAGCTAAAGTTTTGAAATTCAAACAAAACATTTTTTGGACATTTTTGAGGTTCCCTATTCTTTTTGGTTAAAACCAGACCAAGGCTTCGGGGAGCTCAAAATTTTTTGAATTATTTTACTTTTTTATATTATTTTTGTAATCTATGTTACTTGTTATTTATAATAGCATAAAAGAATTATATAATATAGTAAGTAATCTGACCATAAATTTATAAGAATTGTATGGTTCAGTCGTTAGCAAAGTGGCTTCTGGTTTAAATAGATGTGAGTTCGATCCTTCCTCAAAAGGAACAAATTTTTTTTTTTTTAAATTTGACAGAAAAAATAAGAAAAATTACAAATAAAATTTATTTATTTGGATAGTGAAATTTGTAACTTTAAAAACTAAAATACTTTACTTTGATAATATAAAACCATAGACCAAATAATTATATAGACGACCAGTTTCATATAAAAAATTTTAAGGGTTTTTTTGTTAAGTCAGGTTTATTAATTTAAATCCAATAAAAATTTTTTTAAAAATATTTTAATCTCCTTGTTTATTAAACATTTAAACTAAACAAAAACGAGGAAGAGTGCAATAGAGTAGACTCGTTTTTTTAATATAGAAAGAAAATATTAATAAAACGAGTGTTCCCGAAATGCCTTAATTGAAAAATTATCGTTCTAGTTAAGGAAATCATATATATGTAATTAATTTATGAAATTATAATATAACTTTTTATGAGTTTATTAAAATTTATTCTCATCATAATATTTAATCGGCTTTATTTTCTATACACGTAAAATAAACGTCCCTTTTCAGGGCAAACTATTCGACCAATTTTAATGAAACAACAACCAAAAGAAAATTTTTTCAGATGAAAACCAATGACCAAAGTTACTGCAAAATTTGGTTGGTCTACTGCTGTGGGTTCGAATAGCTGCCATGCAACTCCTTATTTTATATGAGCATTTCACTTCACCTAATAAAGCAGTATATTTGATATACCGGATGATATAAAGTATATGTTACGGTCATGCTGGTATCCCAGAGTTGACACAGTCTACTCTGCTACACTCTTCCTCGTTTTTTTATTAATTTTATTAGTATAGTCAGTATAGTCAACTCATATCCCAATATAAAATTTAATTTTCAATTTTGAAATAAGAAATGAAAATGTATAGAAAATTAGTACAAGATTTAAGGATTTTGATTATCTACATTATCTAATCTAATTATCTAAATTTCTTTTAAAATTCATTATGAATCGAAAACCGGATCAAAGTTTTTTTAAAACTATTTATATTAGTTAAATTTGTAACTGCATTTGGAAGACTATTGAATAATTGTAAGCCTTTATGAAACAAATTATTTTGAGTGTTATTTCTCCGAAAAAGTGGAAGCCTAAATAAATTTGCCAATCTTAAATTATAACTTGTTGATTCTCCATGTTAATTTATAAGATTTCTTAAATATTCTGGCAGCATGTTGTTCTTCATTTTAAAACTAAATATCAGAGTACTGTAATCAAGTCTCTGGCGTACAGACATCCATTTAAGCTCTCCCAGCATAAATCTTATGTTCGTTCTTCTGCCTCGTTTTAATAGTATTCGCATTGCTTTATTTTGTAAGATTTGTAATTTTTCTTTTTTATTTTCATTACATAAGAAAAGCAAAGACGCACAAAAATCGAAATGTGGAAGAATCATTGTATTTTATATTGTTATTACACTTTTTAATGTAAGTTTATTACGTATTCTGCCTAAGTAACCTACTTTCTGAGATATCTTTATTGCATATGTATAATTTTTTGAGACAATGCAGTCTCACAGGAATGTTTTCCCCTAAATCCACTTTGCTCATTACAAAAATATTATTTTCGGGGATTCTAAGGTTTAACTAGTTTCCGCGTAGGACCAAATTTTTTTTTTTTTTTTTTTTTTTTTGTCTTGGGGTAAGGATGGTGAAAATCGTCGAAAGATACTGAGCGCAACCACAGTTATGTGTGACTTTAACACACTAAAAACACCCGCCCTGTTTTAAAATATTAAAACTAGTCTTAGAGACTAACCATTAATTTTGCGCTAACTTTTTATGATCTACTGGAATTACAGACCTCCGTTAAGGTGATCTGAATTTATCGCTAGTTGGAGGGGCCTAGTTCTTTTAAGCCTTCTATTGACATTTGAAAATAGTAGAAGTTTGGACGCTTCGATATTTATGTGACCTTCTAAATGGGTCTTATGTTTTATGGCATATTTTTTGATTTCATCGCTAACAATAGGAATTCCTAGATCCCTGTGTAAGTCGGAATTTCGTACGTACCAGGGAGCACTCACCATGTTACGTAGCACTTTACTTTGAAATGTTTGAATTCTCTGAATATGTGTTCGTTTGGCACACCCCCAAAGTTGTACGCCGTACAACCAGATAGGCTTAATTATTTGGTTATATAACAAAATTTTGTACTCTATTGGCAATTTAGATTTTCGACCTAGGAGCCAATACATTTCTCTATATTTTTGTTCTAATTCTATTCTTTTCTTTTTGACATGTTCTTTCCATTTTAGCTTGACATCTAATGTCATTCCTAGGTATTTTGCCTTGTTTTCATGAGGAATATCTACCCCATTTAATTGTACGGCTGGGGGATTTTGAATAGGTTTATTTGTAAAATTTACTTGCACTGATTTCAGTTCATTTAGTTTGATTTTCCATCTTTTGGTCCAAAGATATAATTTATCACTTGCTTTTTGTAGTTTATTTGTAGCCTCGCCGACATTTGATCCTACTGCCATTATTGCAGTATCGTCAGCAAAAGTCGCTACAGTTATTTCTTGAAATTGGAGCAAGTCACTAGTATACAGCAAGTATAATATTGGACCCAAGATACTTCCTTGAGGCACACCCGCTTTAATTTCTCTCAGTGTAGAGTACTCTTCATCCTGTTTAAATCTAAACAGTCTATCAGTTAAGTATGATGAGAGTATATCTACATATTTTTTAGGTAATAGTTTCCGCAACTTATAAATTAAGCCTTCGTGCCAAACTTTATCAAATGCTTGTGCTACGTCTAGAAATATTGTAGAGCATATTTGTTTTTCTTCTAGAGCTTTCTCAATTATATCAGTAATTCTATGTACTTGGTCAACAGTAGAGTGTTTTTCTCTAAAACCAAATTGATAGTTTTGAATTAGTTTTCTATTTTTTATTATAGGTTTCAACCTTTTTAATAACAGTTTCTCAAAGAGTTTTGACATAATTGGTAACAGAGAGATAGGTCTATAAGACTTTGTTTCGTTTGGAGGCTTTCCTGGCTTAAGTATCATAATTATTTCTGCCACCTTCCAAACGTTAGGTACATAATTTAACCTTAACATAGCATTCATTATATATGTAAACATTGTTATCCCTTTTTTCGGGAGTTGTTTTAGAATGTCTGCAGTAATTAGATCGAAACCTGGTGCTTTTTTTGATTTCAGAGCTTTAATTTCTTCAACCATTTCTATATGAGTAATTAGTTCAATGGCATTTTCTTCTCTTCTGAAATCATTTTCAATGTAGAGGTCTGACTCTATTTCATTGGGCCGAAAAATTTCTTCCAGGTGATCTGCGAATGTTTCGGCTTTTTCTTTATTATTTTTTGCCCATTTACCATCCATTTTCCGAATTGGTGGGACTGGCACTACAGGTTTTTTCAAACTCTTTGTTGCTTTCCACAAAGAGTAATTTCTTTCTTTTTTAGCTGATAAATTCTCCACATATTTTTCATATGATTTGTTTTTTATTTCAAGAATTCTTCTTTTAAGATTCTGCGTTATTCTATTCAACACAGTTTTATCAGCTGGGTCACGTGTTTCATGCCATCTTCGTCTAGCTCTTCTCTTTAGTTTAATCATATTTAATATATCTCTAGGATAATTAGGTCCTGCTGTCATGTATGTACATTCTTTTGTATTATTCCATGCAGCATTTTGGACAATTTTATTAAGATTTTCAATTGCTAAATCTATTTCATCTTTAGTTGTTATTTTAACCCTTAAATTTATATTATTTTCTATCTCTTGTTTAAAGTTGAACCAATTTGTTGATTTATTAACAAGTGTAGGCTTATTTTGTTTCTTAACAATTTTTTCATGCAGGTTTAGTACGACAGCCGAATGGTCTGAGTCTAAATCCTCATTATTTTCTAGGCTAATAAAACTTGGAGATATTTTTTTTGTTATGAAAAAATCCAGTAGATCAGGAGTTTTATTTGTATTAGTAGGCCAATAAGTTGGTTCGCCTGTAGAATGAAAATAGCAACCCAACTCTCTAATAGCTTTCCTTAGCTCTCTTCCTCTTGTTGAGGTAAGTCTTGAACCCCAATCGATATGTTTGGCATTGTAGTCACCTCCTAGGATGAACCTATCCCCAAGTCGGTTCAAGAGGTCTTTAAGGATCATATTCTTTAAATTATATTTAGGAGGGCAATATAAAGCCCCAATGTTTAAATCCTGTTTAAGGGACTTAACACGTATTACTGAAAGTTGAAATTCATCAGTTTCTATTTTAAACTCTTCGTGATGCAGTAAAGAGTTTTTCACCAAAATTGCACTACCTCCTCGCGGCTTATTACTAAGGTGTGTCGCATTATAACATGTGAAACCTATTATTTTTAATTTTGACTGTCTTGTCATATGAGTTTCTGATAGGAGACACACATCAATGTTTTTAGTTTTGAGAAATAGCTCTAATGCTAGTTTTTTATTTAGTACGCCGTTTGCGTTCCATGTAGCAATACTAATTTTATTTTGGGCCATTATTTAGAAATTTTCTCGGAGTACCACTATAGTTTTTGCTAGAATTGTTTTCTAAATTGGTTATTCTTTTAGAGATATCGTTCATTGAATTTAACAAATTTTGCATCATCTGCATTAAAATGTTATTATCAGCTTTAGTGTTAGGTTTATGAATGCTATTTGTGCTATGAGTTATATTCCTAACGTTAGTGCGTTTTATTATTTTTTCAGCTGATTTTTCTAATGCTACATTGTTCTGTTTTGTTGCACTAATAGGTTCTTTTGCTCCATTTTGTGATACTTGGGCATACGATAAACCGTCGATGACCCTGCTAGGATTTAAGCTTCTAGATTTAGGGTTAGGTGAATTCGACGCACCTTCTTTGGTATGTTTTGGATTACTTTTTTTTTTTCTCTTTTGTAATTCTTTTGCAACTACGCACCCCCTATAGTTTGCAGGGTGTGCCTCAAGGCAGTTAGCACACTTCGGCGTAACCTTTTTGTCTTTGTCACAATTCGTTGATAGATGTGACCCTGCACATTTTACACATTTAGCTAGACGCTGGCAAAATTTTTGTGTGTGACCATATCTTTGACATTTTTTACACTGAGGAATCAGATTTGTTTTTTTCAGAGCTTCAATTTTCACTCTCATATGCTGAATAAACTCTATTTTATAAATCTTATCAATGTCCTCAGTATTTTCAAATGTTAACATAAAAAGAGGTAGTTTAACTATAGTTTCCTCCTCATTCTTTTTAATTTTTTTTCTTTTGTTAACAACTTCAATGATTTTAAAACCCTTACATTTAAGCTCTTGCTTTATATCTTCAGGATCGCATGAAGGATGCAAGTTCCTAGCCATAACTTTAATTGGCCTGGTCAACTTGTTTTCATAAGTATGCCATTCTAAATTAGCTTCATTTATGATTTTTGTTAGTTCTCTGTATTCCCCTTCTTTTTCAACATTAATCTTCAGTTGATGGTTATTCATCATATTTATTTTATAGTTAATTTGTACATCTTTCAGTATTTTATTAACTTTGGGGTATTCTACAACATTACTTAAGATAACCGGAGGAGGTTTGTTTTTTCTTGTAATTATGGGTTTATCAATTGAAATTTTTGGTTTAATCACCTTTAATTTTTCTACACTAATTTCTTTGTGTATTTCTGGTGAGTGCTCCGCTTTTCTTTTTTTCCCTGTACGTTTTACAATCCACTCGGTTTCCCGAGTTAGTTCTTCTTCATCTGTACAGTATTCTACTGCACTTTTAGTTAATTGCTTTTTCTTTAGCATTTTATTTTCTTCGGTTAGAGTGTGAATCTGACTCATTAAGTCGCTACACATCTTCTCTAGTTCACTTATTCTTAAATGAAACTGTTTCTCTACTGTAATACCCACGTCTAGGGGTTTATTCTGACCGTCATCGTTAGACATAATTTTTATTAAATTCGAACCAGTAATATTTCTAGTGACATTAGCCTGGATTCCCGCTTTGTCACTGGTTTTTTTTTCAACAGGTGGTGATCTTCCCACTAAACCGCCCTTTTTAAAAGGGTCGGCTGCGTTGAACGTAGATACATTTTTAACCACTGGCGACTTAACTAATCCCTTTGTGGAATTAGCCAAGCCCTCGCCGGCAGCCGTGGTCTCTGCCGACATTTTGGTAGATATCCCTACCATATTTTTATCTTTATTTGTGTTCATTATTTTATATTGTTATATTTTATATTTTATACCTACTACCAGGTATTTTAACTGCCGCCCCTTTGGGGAACCGACGCAGACCAGAGAGCCGTCCATTCTGGATCAGTCGCTTCTGGATTTCCGTTGGATTTTAGAGGACTCGTACCCCAAGCATTCCTTACTGCGGATGCTTCTAAGCCCCAATCCGCCGGGGTCGCGTAGGACCAAATGACTATATACAAAAGATAGCTGGTGTTGCCACCTTTAAAAAAATATATAGCTTTAACGGCGCATATTATCCTTTAAGGACGAAAAAGACATTTAAAAGTATCCTTGTTATTTTAGTCTATTTTACAAAAACCGTTATAACTAGCGGTCTGTTGAATATATATGTATTCAGTTCAAGCTAATAATTAAGATGACGGTCTGGAGAATATTTTACCGTTTATTTGATGACGATAGGTGCTGCCGTTTTGGCGATATTGTAGTTCAAAGTTGAAAATTTTTGCAAAAAAAAAAATTTTTAACATCCTTTCTCTAAAACACATATTTTTCAAAATTTTGCAAAGAAACTCCCTAAATATTTTTACATCGTTGGAAAGCCCTGATTTTTTGCTATAATTTGGGCATACATAAGGTATGTCTATATTAAAGCGTTTAGAAGATATAAGCATTTATGAAATAAAAAATTTTTTGTTTTGTAATTTTTTCTGTATAAAAAAAAATGTTGATATGTTTTACAATTTTTTCAGCCGTACTTTTTAAATGAATTAAATAATTTTATTTTTAAAAAAAAAAAATTTAGTATGGTATAAATATGTTTCCAGGTATAAAAAAATTCCAAAAAAAAAAACAATTCCAAAAAAAAAATTCCAAAAATCAAAATTTAATGACCAACTATTTTTTAAAAACATTAATTTTTTATATGCATATTTCAACAAATAAAAATTTAAAAATAGTGGGGGCTGCTGCCCCCAAACCCCCGCTCAACAAATTATTGAAACCCTGATTTTGAATCCAACTCTAAAATCCCCCCTAATTCAGAATCTCACGTATACAAATATATAAATATTCTGGAAAAAGCGTATAATCCTGTAATTGTAGCCAACTATAAAATCTCTCTAATTATTTTTTACATGCATATTTCAACAAATAAAAATTTAAAAATAGTGGGGGCTGCCGCCCCCAAACCCCCGTTAAACAAATTATTGAAACCCTGATTTTAAATACAACGCTAAAATCGCTCCTAATTCAGAATCTCACGAATACAAATATATAAATATTCTGGAAAAAGCGTATAATCCTGTAATTGTAGCCAACTATAAAATCTATCCTTATTATTTTTTACATGCATATTTCAACAAATAAAAATTTAAAAATAGTGGGGGCTGCCGCCCCCAAACCCCCGCTAAACAAATTATTGAAACCCTGATTTTGAATCCAACTCTAAAATCCCACCTAATTCAGAATCTCACGTATACAAATATATAAATATTCTGGAAAAAGCGTATAATCCTGTAATTGTAGCCAACTATAAAATCTCTCTAATTATTTTTTACATGCATATTTCAACAAATAAAAATTTAAAAATAGTGGGGGCTGCCGCCCCCAAACCCCCGTTAAACAAATTATTGAAACCCTGATTTTAAATACAACGCTAAAATCGCTCCTAATTCAGAATCTCACGAATACAAATATATAAATATTCTGGAAAAAGCGTATAATCCTGTAATTGTAGCCAACTATAAAATCTATCCTTATTATTTTTTACATGCATATTTCAACAAATAAAAATTTAAAAATAGTGGGGGCTGCCGCCCCCAAACCCCCGCTAAAAAAATTATTGAAACCCTGATTTTGAATCCAACTCTAAAATCCCTCCTAATTCAGAATCTCACGTATACATATTATGTATAAATATTCTGGAAAAAGCGTATAATCCTGATTTTGTAAAAAACTCTAAAATTCTTGCTAGCTAAAGCTATGGAAATATTTTTTGGATTTTTTTTTGGAATTTTTTTTTTTGGAATTATTTTTTTTCTTTCTTTGGAATTTTGTAAATTTGGAATTTTTTTTTTGGAATTATGACACCATCCCAACAAAAAGGCAAAATAAGTTTATGAGAAATAAAGTATGAAAATGTATTTTTTAATAAAATTGTTGTGTCAGTTTTTCATTCATGTCCTCTGGTGGGGCTATTTGTCAACATATACCATACTTATTATATACCTTTGGAAAGACCTTTCAAAAGACCTTTCTAACAGTATAATAAAAAATACAGGGTGCTTTTGAAAATTTCATAGTTATAGTGGTTTTTTTGAAAGTTCAAAATTTTTTTTTTTTTTGTTTGATATTTTTTTTTTTTTTTTTTTTTTTAAGCGCTAACTGTTCAACTGTTAGGCTAATTAGCCTGTCTATACCATAGGTACATGTTGGAACAGGGGGTCATACTATATTCGTGTTATTAGAATTGGACTTATTGAATTCCACATACAATTTAAACATGAGATAGTACTAGGCCTTATAACATGTAGAAACGTCTTAGATTTTCAATATTTACAATTCTATTTTTTGTTTATATTGTAATATTTTATATTTTACTTATATGGTATTCTATATCTGCGAGTTATATTATTTAATTAAATTATTTGTTTATATTTTGCATTTGTTTATATTTTTATATTAAAGTATTTTTTATTAAAGATTTATAATTATTAATTATTGATTATGCCATTAATTTGAACCCAATGGCGAATGGTAACTGAGTCGAGTCGAAAACCAGAAAAGTTTTTTCACTTTCACTAGAATTCGAACCCGGGCCCTTCTGCATGAAAGGTCGGCACTTAACCACTGTGCCACCCACTTGAAATTGCAATATCTCCAAAACAGCAGCACCTATCGTCATCAAATAAACGTTTAAATATTCTCCAGACCGTCATCTTAATTAATAGCTTTGATTGAATATATATATATTGAACAGATCGCTAGATATGCCGTTTTTTGTAAAATAGACTAAAATAACAAGGATACTTCTAAATGTCCTTTTCGTCCTTAAAGGATAATATGCGCCATTAAAGCTATATATTTTTTGAAAGCTGGCAACACCAGCTATCTTTTATTTTTAGTCATTTGGTCCTACGCGGATACTAGTTAAACCTTAGAATAGCCTTATTTTCTATATTATAACTACTTTTTCTAGTATCTTTTCGTATACAGGACTCATATTAACTGGTCTAAACTCATTTGGATATGAAGGATGACAAATTTTTGGAATTGGTCGTACAATCGTTTCTTTCCATGAATTAGGAAAAGTGCCTTCATTCATCGAAGTATTAATAACATGAATGAGAACATCCTCAATTTTATTAAAGCACTTTAACATATGTTTTGAATTTATTCCAAAAAAATCAGTTTTTTATTCATATTTGTAATTATTTCGAATAATTCATCTCTGTTTATTTTTCTAAATTTAAATCGTATTTCTCGTTCTTCTATCATATTCTAATATTCAATAAAACATGTTTTCCTTGATATTTCATCAACACTATTAATAAAAAATTTATTTAATTTGTTAGCAATTTTTACTGAATTATTTATTTTCTTATTATTAACAATAATACTCTCAATAGCTTGGTTTTCTTTTGATTTTGTTTTGAACTTTCCGATTGATCTCCATATTGCTTTATTATCTCCTTCACAATTTTTAATTTTATATTCAATAAATCGATTTTTTGCTCTTTTAATTTCTATGTTATATTTGTTTCTATTTTCTTTATAGATTGCCCAAAGATTTGAATCATTAGTTAGTGCAGCTCTTTGATGTGCTACTATTTTATTATTATACCCGTATGACTATATAGTCAAAGGGTATAATAAATTTGCCATTACGTTTGTGACGCAGAGAAGGAGGGGGATAGATATAGACTCAAGTGTGTGGATCGGATCAGAATCGAAAAATAAATCGATTTAGCTATGTATGTCCGTCCGTCCGCCTGTCCGTCCGTTTGTCCGTCCGCACGACAACTCAAAAACTAAAGGAGCTAGGATCTTAAAATTTTCGCAAATTAGTTTTTTTGCAATAGCCGTCATCGCTATTTAAATCCAGCCATTTTGGTCCATGGGTTCAGTAAGCTGCCATACAACTTCTTTTTTTATATGAGTATTACTCTGTACCTACTACAGCTGCGTGTCTGAAATTTTGCCAAAAGTAGTTTAGTTTTATGGCCAAAGTTTCTGCAAAATTTGGTTGGTCTACTGCAGTGGGTTCGAGTAGCTGCCATACAACTTCTTATTTTATATGAGCATTACTCTCCACCTAATGAAGCTGGGTGTCTAAAATTTTCCTAAAATTAGTTCAGTGTAATGTTCAAAGTTTCTGCAAAATTTGGATGGTCTACTGTAGGGGGTTCGTCCCCTGTTTAGCAGCTATAAGGGCTCAAAAATTGAATATTTTTAAACACCTGTAACTTGAATACCTATTTTTTTTTGTTAATATACAAAATTTTAAGGTCCAATATTATACTTTAACATATGTTAAAAGATTTTCTTAAATTTAAAAGCTGTTCTTTAAATTGAAGAAAGTGTCTGTCAGTTTTAACCATTTTTGCTTAGATTGTATAATTCTAAGTAAAATTACAAATTTTTGTGTAATTCACAATTTAATTTCTAGAACCTAAAAAATTAGAGGATGAGGAGAGGAAATTTGGCAACCTTCCTCATTGAAGGGCTATAACAACTTTTAAATAAAAAATTTACTGTTAGCAGTAAATTTTATAAGTCAGTAGTAACTATTTCCAACTAAATATTTCCAAAGTTAAACTCAGTATGTAATACAATATAATTTTGAAAATGTGCTTTTTTAAAAACCCTTGGTTTTTTTTCATCACTTGTTTTTCTTTTTCTTTACCTTTATTAGAATCAAAGAAACTGCGTAATATAAATTGTAACAGTGTGAAATTATTTTTTTTTGGTATATGGTATAGATATGCAAATACAATATATTAACGTATAGGAATATGCATATTATAATATACTGTTATAAAAAAGAAAAAATTTGCCATTATTAGAAATAAATAATGGCAAACCTTTTCAAACTGGTGAATTCATAAAAGATGTTTTTTTGAAAGCTGCACCGTTTATATTTGAAGATTTTGCAAATAAGAATAAAATTTTTGAAAAATTTCAAAACTTACAATTAAGTCGAAATACAATAAAAAATAGAATTATAAAAATTCATGCTGATATCCATAATCAAATGCAAAATGATATTTTAAAGGCCGATACATTTGGAATCTGCATCGATGAGAGCATAGATATGAATTCGGCTGCAAGACTAGCCATTTTTATCCGATACTGTACCGAAAGTTCTGTTAAGGAAGAATTATTAAAACTGGAAAATTTAGAGAAAAAAACGAGAGGAGAAGATATATTTAAGGCCGTTAAAAAAGTTTTTGAAGAGAATCCTATTGATCCGCGCAAAGTTTCGTCTGTAACAACTGATGGTTGTCCAAGTATGATTGGAAAAAATATTGGATTTAAAACCCTATTTGAACAATAAGTAGGTCGTTCAGTAGTGGGAATTCATTGTATTATACATCAAGAGGTTCTCTGTTCTAAAGATAGTACAATTATATTTGATGAAATAATGAAAACAGTAACAAAAATCATTAATTTTATAGTTGGTCGGGATTTACGTAAGCGACAGTTTAAAAAACTTCTACAGAATGTAAATTCCAGCTATTAAACTCTACTTTTCTTCAATCATGTACGATGGTTAAGCCGTGCATTGTCATTGCAAAGATTTGTTGAATGCTTGAATGAAATTCGTTTATTTTTAAATGATCACACAATGTGTTTTGAAGAATTAACAAATCAAAAATGGCTTGCTAAATTAATGTTTTTTACAGATTTAACTTCACATTTAAATTGTTTAAATTTACAACTGCAAGGTTATGGAAAAAGTATTGACATTATGTATGGATGTATTAATGAATTTGTGTTGAAATTACAATTATTGAAAAAAGATTTAGAAACCGGAAAGTTAAAATATTTCACAAATTTAAAACAATTTGTTGATGATACAGAAAATTTTGCAGAGTTATTTAGTGAGTTAAATATAATATTTATTGAAACAGTGACGAGTATTGAAAATAATTTTTCTCTAAGATTTAAAGATTTTCGAACGATGGAAAATTTAATACAGTTTCTGAAATATCCTGATACATGTCCTCTTGATATTATTGAAAATTATCCGAATCTTGCTTGGCTAAATTTACAAAATATTGAATTTGAACTAGCTGAATTCCAATCTAGTACAATTTGGAAAAACAAATTTATAGAATTTAGGTTGTTAGTAGAAAAGGAGCAAAGTATGCAAAATGACAATTTTAATATGGATGATGAAACTGTTAAATTATGGAAAAGTCTGCCAAATAATTATTCTGACATGAAAAAATTAAGCACATTTCTTTTAACAATTTTTTCATCGACATATGCGTGCGAAACATTATTTTCGACAATGAATTTAATAATTTCTGAAAAAAGAAATAGGCTAACAACAGAAAATTCTGATATGTGTGTTGCTTTAAAGTTGACAACATATAAACCAGATATAAGTAAATTAGCTTCGCAAATGGATCAACAAAAATCAAATATATAATGATTTGAATTTGAATATAATTTCATTTTATTTCACTTATATTATTAAATTCATTTTCGAAAATAATGTTTCGCACGCATATTCTTATTTTTTTGTTTCTAATAAACAGAAATATGTTTTGAAAAATTATTTCAAGTTATTGATCTCTTATTTACTTTTATTATTATAAGTTTATTATGTTGATATTGAATAAAGTAATTTTGTTTTTATTAATATTATATTGAATTTAAGTTTTTGTGCAATTTTATATTGAATAAATAATTTTGTTTTTGTTATGGTTTTATGAAAAAATATGTATTTTTTGTCTGTGTTTTTCTAATTTTCAAATAAAGGCACACTACAATATTTATATTTGAAATTTCTATAATTTTGGCACCCGAAATATTTTGGATTTGCCATCACTGCTATAGAGTAAAGAAATTTTAACCACGGGTAGATATTACAAAAAAATTAATTTCGTAGAAGAATTTTTTTCTGTAGCCCCAACCGTTACGGAGCTACAGCCCCCCAAAGTTGGAAAAAGCCCTATTTTTAAATTATTATAACAAGAGTTTTGTTAAGTGTATTTTCAATCTGAAAACGGCAAAATATAGCTGGTTTTATAAGCTTCACATAAATAAAAGACTAAAATGTATAGGGTTACCATACGGTACTAAAATTTACCGTTAAGCTAAACTCAACTTTTGCAAAATTTTTGGCCCCATATATCTTCTAAACGGTTCAACCTAGGCTCTTGATGTTTTGGGAGAAGTTAGGTCCTCCAAAATTAATAGGAGTCGGTTAACAAAATTTTTTTGTCACGCCCCCTGTTTAGGAGCTATAAGGGCTCGAAAATTGAAATTTTGCTATTTTCAACCACCTGTAACTTTAACACCTGTTCAAATTTTTTTTTACAAATATACAAAATTGACAGTTGCAGCATTATATTTCTTAACCATTTTTGGTTAGATAATAATATTCTAGGTAAAATTCCAAATTTTGTTGGAGTTCAAAATTGATTTCCTAGAACCGAAAAAAAATGGAAGGGTGAACACAGGAGGGGGGTGAGCAGATCCATCATAAGTTTGCTAAGCAAATTTGGGAACCTTCCCCATTGAAGGGCTACTAGGTCTTCAAAATTAAAACTTTTATGTTCTTATAAAACAGTAACTTATTCACCAGTGTAAGTTTTTCCAAAATTAAACTTTAACATTGAAGCTCCAACATTATATTTTGCACTTATTAACAGGTTTTCTTGAATGCATTGGGGTTGTATTCTAAGTATTTCACTATTAGTCATATAATTAATTATTAATGAAATAACAAAATTATAATATTATCATAATATATATTTTTATAAAAATAAATGATAAAATACTCAGTAAGAAACCGTATATAATTTTGAAAATGTGAGTTTTAAAAACCCTTGGTTTTTTTCCCTCACTTGTTTTTAAAAATTTCATCTTTTTTCAAAAAATTTTCTAAAAATGTGTCTATATAGTTTCACTCTGTCCGTCCGTCCATCCCTTTTTACCTACGACTGACAGCAAAGGGTAGATATTGCAATAAAAATAATTTGATGTTAAAAATTTTTTCTGTAACCCCTGCCGTTACGGAGTTACAGCCCCTCAAAGTCGGAAAAAGCCCTATATTTAAATAGTTATAACAAGAGCTGAACTTAACTCGTTCTAAAAAAAAATCGTGTTCATACCATGCAATTTTAAAAAAAGTTGAATATTATAAAAGGAATATAAGAAATACAAAAACCTTCCATTTAACTAAAAACCTGATTATATCAAAACTTAAATACGCAACTTTAAAAATGAACTGGTTAAAAAGATAAACTAGTTAAAAAATGTCAAAAATTTTTATAGAATATTATTTTTGGTTGATAAAATTTGAACTAGTTTATCAGAGTTAAATATATTTGATTCTGAAGTATAAAATAAAATTTAGATTCTCTGGATCCCTGGCTAAATTGGAAATTGCATACTTTGTTTTTGTATTCTTTTATTATCAATTACAAATATTTTAAGTGTTTTAAATATTTCATTTTATTTTTATTATCACATATAGGAAAATTATTCATCTCTGATAGATGGACGATATAGATTAGAAGTTGGAAATATAACAATAATTAATATAACAGAATAAGATCGTGGTATTTATCAGTGTTCGTCAACAAATGATGCTGCAACAATAACAGCTAAAACGGAACTAATAGTTAAAAATGTTGCACCACGACCACCATATAATTTGTCTGCATTACATAACTTTTTTTATTACGATGGCAACCAGGTAAGGAAGAAACATAACTTTTTAAATATTAACAGAAAAACCTAAAATATGTATATATATATTTTAGGTCAAATAAGACCCAATTTAAAATATACTACTTTGCAAAGATTAGCGGATGCATCGAAATGGCGAATTGCTCGTGTTGGTATTAAACTTTAATTAATAATTAAAAATTTAAAACCTGGAGTCTATTATGTATATGTGGTATTAAGTAAAGATCCATCTGGTGATGGAATTTTCAGCCGATTATTTCCATATGCAACAAAACGTAAGCCAACAAAATAATAAAAAATAAAAAACAAATATTGAAAACATCTTAATAATTCTATATAAAAAAAAACCCTTTTTAAGCTAATATAAACGATTACATCGAACCAGAGCAATGTCATGCAGCAGCAGCATCAACTGCATGAATGCCACAATTTTCTGAAATTGGAGCACCACTAAATTTAACCGTAAAACCAATATCAGGAGGTTATGCTTTATTATGGGAACCGAGAAGTAGAGGAACTGATAAATTTCGTGTTTTTAGTACTAAAACATGGCTAGAACCTGAACATAAACTTTACGCTCATCATAACACACATGATGCTAATTTTCTTTTAGCGAATTTTTTAGATGGTGATGTTCCAAAACCAAGAAGAAAAAAAGTTGTACTAAGTGGATCGGCTGTTTCCATCACTTTTCTTATTACTGCTCTTAGTTTGGGTCTTTACGTAAAAAGAACATGTTTAAAAAAAGGTAAATCAAATGGGGAAAAACTTGGAGGCTAAAACGATATTAATATTCATGTTTAATTTTATTTATCATGCGAATGCGTTTTAGAACTTTAAAATTTAGATAATGATATGCAATATATAATAAAGAAATTTTAAAATAATTATGTAAAACATTAATTGTTTTTTTAAACAATCAATTTCAACAATTTAAAAAACATAAAAGATGCCTCTTCCATTGGACTCTAGGTTTGCCCGTTTCTCGCTAGTTCAGTTTGCCGGTTTCTCCGTAGCTGCTTGATGCCAGATATAACACCTTCGTTTTCTCATTACCGGTGCTTCGCCTGCTAGCTGCCTATTACAGATGGTGTTGGAGTATATTCTACACATGATTCTTTGGAACTTATTCGCGAACACTTGTATTTTTTGTCTGATGTTATTTGTAATCAGCCAAGTTTCACATGCTTTGAATATTCTAATCATATTCTTTCATTTATCTGGGTTGATTTTTAGCCCAACTTTGCGCGCTACTTGCTGAAGTTGCTTAGCTTTATGTTGGATGTCGCAGAATATATGCTTTATATGTCGTCCGCATAGACTAGTACCTCTAGTTTCCGTGAGGGTTCCCACCGTATACCCTTTCCGATTGAGCCAGCTTCTGGTATGACATCATCTATTGCAAGGCAGAACAGTAAAGGTGAGAGTGAATAGTTTTTCTTGTCTTACTCCGGTGTTTGTGGTGAAAGTGCTGATGTTTTTGCCTATGTAGAACGGATAATTCTGAATCTTCATAGATTGCTTTTATTATTCTTATTAGTTTTCGGGTATTCTTTTCCTTCTTAATGCATCCTATATCGTACTGCGTTGTGTCGTAAGCCTTCTTGAAGTCGATGAACAAAGATATAGTGCTGAGTGCCATTTTACAGAGTGTTCTATGATTATCCTGAGCGTGGCACAGTGGTTGAGTGCCGACCTTTCATGCGGAAAGGCCCGGGTTAGAATTCTCCCGGGCGTGTTGGAGAAGAAGTTGTGGTATATACGGCTGGGTGGCACAGTGGTTGAGTGCCGACCTTTCATGCGGAAAGGCCCGGGTTAGAATTTAGTGAAAGTAAAAAAACTTTTCTGGTTTTTGACTCGACTCAGCTACCATTCGCCATTGGGTTCAAATTAATGGCATAATCAAAATTTTAATAATTATATATCTTTAATAAAAAGTACATTAATATAACAATATAAACAAATGCAAAATATAAACAAATAATTTAATTGAATAATATAACTCTCAAGTATAGAATATTCTATTTATATCATAATATTTAATCGGCTTATTTTTTCCCATACAAATATAAACATCCTTTTTTAGAACAAACTATTTGACCAATTTTAATGAAACAACAACCAAAAGAAAGGTTTTTTTTGTTTTCATAGGACAATGATATTTTTTTTTAGAATATTCCGTTTTTTCAGGTGAAAATCCGTCTTTAATTTAACGTAAATTTGAATTTAACGGTCACGCTTTTAAAAGTTGAGGCTTATGACTCTAATATTATGCGCCGACTTTCTGTGTAAATGTAATTCATTTTCGGTTTTAACTCGCAGCTAAATCTAAATCAAAAGATTATAGGCGCCGACTTATGTATATCTTTCTTTTTTTTGTTTAGTTCAATATTCAATGAACAAGGAGATTTAAATTTTTTTTAAATTTTTTTTTTGTTTTTGTTTTTTCTTTATCTTAAAAAGTGAACGAAAAAAATGAGTTCTTTTCGAAATGAAAGCAATATACAGTAGTTTTCATTTATAACGAACTCGGTTCAATTTTAATTATAATAAATTTATATAATATTGCCAATGAATTAAATTTTATCTAAAAATGTAAGTTGTTTATTACATTTATATTTTTTTTATTTAAACTTATTATATCTAATAATGTTGCTTGGTGATTATTTTAGTATTTTTATATATATTTTTGAATATAAAACAAAATCATAATAACGCATCAAAAATACAAAAAAAATTTCATTACAAGAAAAAGCATATATACATCTATAAACATAGAGGTGAGGCTGACACATCAAATAAAAATCTAGCAAATGAGTTCAAAGTGCCCATTCTAGAATTAGCACAATCTACAATGTTCAATTCTTATACTAATTTTTCAAAATTCACAGCATTCTTTTAAAACGACATTTGTTTATTACGACGAATATTTTCTGTCTCTTCATGGTCGTTATAAGCGAGCTTTACTGTATTTTTTTTTTTTTGCTATATGTTTGCAGAAACAAAAAAATTACATTTCTTAGGAAAAATTATGTGTTCATTAGGAATCAACCAGAATAAATGCATACGGCGTGCAGTTTCTGTCAAAAAATTTTGAAATAAGTAGGTATGTTATGTACTGTACTTCGGAATTTAAAATTTTAAAATTTGACAAAGCGTATAAAAATATTGTAATTGTTTTTTCTTATGTTGCTACGATTAAGTTTTCAAAATAAAATAATATTTTTTTTTAAAAAAACATACATTCCAAATAATTGAAAATACCTATAATATGTTCGCAAAAAAAACTAAAAAATAATCTTCAACTGAAATAAAAGTTGACGTATAATTTCTGTCAAAAAATTTACAAATAAATAGGTACATGAATTTACATGAGAGCTGTTCAAAATGAAAGCAATACATTTGGTTTATACAGTAGTTTTCATTTATAACGAACTCGGTTCAATTTTAATTGTAATAAACTTTACACTTTTTGATAAAGAATTAAATTTTACCTAAAAATGTAAGTTGTTTATTACATTTATATTTCTTTTATTTAAACTTATTATATCTAATAATGTTGCTTGGCGATTTATTAAGTGTTTTATATTTAGTTTTGAATATAAAAACATTCATAATAACGCATCAAAAATACAAAAAAAAATTCAATAGAAGAAAAAGCACTATAACATAGGCTTAACATTTTATTTGAGACACATAAAATAAAATGTTAGCTAATTTTTCAAAATTCACAGCATTCTTTTAAAACGACATTCGTTTATTACGACGAATATTTTCAGTCCCATAATGGTCGTTATAACCGAAAAGTACTGTATTTTGTTTTTGTTTGCAATTTATTGTAATACAGTAGGTACTAAAGAAAAAATTTTTTGTAAATCGTAAATTGTGGTTGCTTTTTGTTAAGTTTTTTGTAAAATTAAAAACCGAATTCTGAAATATGCAGAAACTTAAAAGAAAATAATATTTCTAAGAAAAATGATTTGTTTCTTATGGATCAGCCAAAATCAGCATGTACGGCATTCAGTTTCTGTCAAAAAATTTTAAAATAATTAGTTATGTAAAAAAATTTACATGAAAGCATAAGCGACGTTTTAAATTTTAAAATTTAAAAATTGACAAAGTGTATAAAAATACATATTGTAATTGTTTCTTATGCTGCTGCGATTAAATTTTAAAAATAAAATATTTTAAAATAACATTTTTTTTAATTAATAGTTTAAAAAACATACAAATATTCAAATAAATTAAAAATACTTACAGTAAATATGTTTGCAAAACTAAAAAGTTATCTTTCTCAAAAAAAGTTATTTATTCCTTAGGTCCTAACCTAAATAAAAGCGTGCAGCGTATAATTTCTGTCAAAAAATTGAGAAATAAATAGGTTCATAAATGTACATTAGAGCAGCGAAAATACGCGTAACGCAATGTAGTGTATCTCGGATTTTTAAAATTTACAAATATTGACAAAATGTATAAACATATTATTATTGGTTTTTCTTATATTTCTAATATTATGTTTTAAAAATAATATTTTTTTACAATAATTTTTAATAAAAAATATCTTATATTCAAAATACCTATAATATGAAATTAAAAATATTTTTTGTAGGTACTAAATTAAAACATTCAAATAAATATTTTTGATAAATTAAATATTGTACGCGCGTATCGATTTACCGATAATGGATATGCAGACAGACGTATTGACGTACTGCCGTATAAAAATTGTACGTCGTATGTTTTGATTTCATTCTAATAATTGAAAAGTTTATTTCACACTTTCAACATCGAATAATGTTTTTTTATAATTAAAAAAACTATTTTTAGTTTTACTTTGACAAAACGAACGAATTTTATATATCAAAAAGTGTACATGAAGATTAGATAGGCGTAGTTTGTAAATGGAACGCATATTTTTGTTTCAGGAGTACATAATTGTCAGATTATCATCATATATATATTTGACATTTTAAAACTACCTGTCATTTGAGAAGTTAATTATATTTAATAGTATTTAAATATTAATAAAGTGAAAAAATTAAGGTTTATTGCTGATATAAATATAAACTATATTTTTTAAAATGGAAGGGGGTAAGTGCTTATTGGTTATCAAATAAAAAATATGATTTAACATAACGTATTCAAGAGAATTTTAATTAAAGCCATCTGCCGGAAATTATTTATCTACTCTGTCATATACTCTTTTACAAGGGCTGAAGTAGCTGGCAATAGTTGAGAGTAGAAAAGAGTTTACTCCCCTTAAAGGAATAAAAGAAAAATATAAATAATATTTATTTGTTTTAAGAAACTTATGAGTCATGGCTCATTAATATTAATTACTAAACTTATGAATTATGATGTGTTATATTTTGTTGTACATATTATGTATTCATAGAGTTTTTTAATTAGGATACAGAATACGTACAACATAGTTCATATCGTACTAAAATGTTTGGAAAAAAGTACAGTTTGCTATATGAAGGACAGCATTAACTCGAATTTTGGGTTCTTGACTTCAATAAATATATGTATATGTTTAGAAATATGTATTTATTAGAATAATATTTATATGTATGCAATAATATTTATATTTATATGTAATTTAATTTAACTGTACCAATATATCCTCTCTTTAAAGCGGCTTAAGCTATAGAAATAAAACTCAAACAACGTTTTAATAATTAAGAAAAATTATAAATTTTTTTTAAGCAAATTTCAAGCGCAAGAATTGTTGACAACACTGTTGGCATAATTTTTATTATGTATAGTCTAATATAATTTACACAAAACGAATTTTATATGTTAACTTAAAAGCAAAAATAGCTCGAATTTCGAGCACAGGGCGATACTAGTTCTAATTAGTTGTCGCAGCTAAATTTTAGCTTTTACAACATCATCCTAATGGACTAGATTAGCTACTTTGCAACTAATGCTAATTTGCAAGTTTTCGAGTCATGAAAACGTTAGCACAACCAAAAAAAAATTTAAGTAGCTTTTGCGACCAATATGCTTTTTTATAAGCAAAGAAGTAATATATGTAAAATGACAGCTAAATTGCTGTTAAAGTAATCTTTATTACCATAATGCTATTTGGCTTTTAACATGTTTTCAATTACAGCAAAATAGTTTTTTGGAAAACTAATTTGTTGCGACAACAAACAGGCTAAAACTAAAGTTTTTTTGCTTTAGTTACCACAGCGCATAATTTTAGCTACAAAAATGGTAACATAGTCGAATTGGCAAAATTATAGCTTTTGTTCGATCTGTGTTAAAAATAACTTTTGCAACAAATATTAATATTCAAATATGTAAATGTAAAGTTTAATTAATTTCATTGAATGAAAAACGTATTTAATTTTTAATGTGTAATTTAATAATTAAAAAACAAATTTAAGTATAATATAATGTAAATGATGAATTGCAAGATTAATTAAAGACGATTTTAAAGAGTGTAGCAATGGTATTGTGTTCTGATAAACCTCTTACAATATGTGCTAAGGGCTTTGAACCAGTTTGGAGCATTATTTTTATATCAAAAAATTTGCTTACAAATAGATATGTACTGAAACTTGGAAAGGGTTCAAATCTGGTAACTTCTTTATTTAAGTGGCATAAATTTTAGACATTCTTAGATATCGAAATATCAATAAGTATATTGGTTCTACTGATACGGTTATAGTTTCTCCAATCCAAATCACCTCAATTCTTAAATTAAGGCTAGTTTGCTTTTTAAACTATCATTTAGCATTTATCAGGGCTATTTAAAATTTTGAATAGATATAGTTGGGTTATTTTATAGAAATACTAGATTGCTTTTTAAACTATCATTTAGCATTTATCAGGACTATTTAGCTTTTTGTGTAACTATTTAATTTATTTTTTGTTTTTCCCTGTTTAGTGATTTTGGTTCCATTTTAAAACAAAAATCAACACACTTTTTGGTAGACTTATGAAACTTTATTATAAATAAAAACGGTTTCTCGAACTGTTCGACTAATTTTCAATATTCCTTTGCACTAAAAATTACTCATCATATGGGATACAACAACATATTGAACCATATCCCTTTGTAAAGAAAGAATTATAGTTTCTTATTCCCGATGATTTTTTTTTAATAAGCTCCTTTAAGATACAGAATTGTAAAATAGTCTTCTGCTCTGTTTAATAGTCATTTATTTTTATTTTATAATAATATGTATTTATTACAAAATACCTTGCTTTTCTAACTTATAAACTGCTTTTTGGGTTAAATAGCATCAGAGTTTTTCGACAGTTTAACAACAACAGCAAATATTCGCATTTTTGACGTCTATTTAACTAAAAATTAGTATAAGTTTTTTAAATGACAAAATAGCAATAAGTTATTATGCCTTTATAAATGCATTTTAATCATTATATACAAAGTGGCGAAACTGACAACAACTTAGCCAGAAATGTTCTATAACATAAAACATTTGTCATCAGGACCAAAAATTGGACAAATTTTAATTAAAAATGCTATATATAACTACAACTTATGTTTTATCAACAAAGACTATGTATTCTTAATAAGATGGCCCATTAGTATATATTTGTAGCTAAAATATATGATACTGCGTAGAAAAAAAAATTCTGTTATTGAAATTTCTGCAAGAGAGAAACTGAACCATATTTTTAAAATGCTTTTTATTTAAATGCTACTTTGTTTCTTTATTCATGAATTGGTATAATATAAAATATAGGAATATTTAAATTTGAATCATAATGTACTTTAAAAGGCGCCACTTTCTGATATTTTATTAATTAAGGAGCAAAGTGGCAAAAAGTAATAAACAAGTATTTTAAAATGTCATTCGAAATTTTATCTTATTTTATCCAAATATATAATTAGAATAAGAATTCATGATTTAATAAAAAATTTAATAAACATGTGAAAGAATTTGATATAAGAAATAAACCGAGGAAGTGTGTGGTAAAGTTGACTGTGTCAACTCTGGGATACCCTTATGACCGTTGTATAAACATTATTCATTATTATTATAAACATTAATTTCTTTTGGCAAAATTTCAAACATACCAGCTTTATTAGGTGTAGTAATGCTCATATAAAAGGAGGAGTTGTATGGCAGCTACTCGAACCCTCTGCAGTAGACCAACCAAATTTTGCAGTAACTTTGGCCATTAAACTAAACTATTTTTAGCAAAATTTCAGACACCCAGTTTTAATAAGTATAGAGTAATGCTCTTATAAAAGAAGGAGTTGTATGGCAGACTATATAGTCAAAGGGTATAATAAATTTGCCATTACGTTTGTATCGCAGAGAAGGAGGGGGTTAGATATAGACTCAAGTGTATGGATCGGATCAGAATCGAAAAATAAATCGATTTAGCTATGTATGTCCGTCCGTCGTCCGTCCGCAAGATAACGTAAAAAGTAAAGGGTCTAGGATCTTGAAATTTTCGCAAACCAGTTTTTTTGAAATAGCCGTCATCGCTATTTAAATCCAGCCATTTTGGTCCATGGGTTCGGGTAGCTGCCATACAACTTCTTTTTTTATATGAGTATTACTCTGTACCTATTGCAGCTGCGTGTGTGAAATTTTACCAAAAGTAGTTTAGTTTTATGGCCAAAGTTTCTGCAAAATTTGGTTGGTCTACTGCAGTGGGTTCGAGTAGCTGCCATACAACTTCCTTTTTTATATGAGTATTACTCTATATTTATTGAAGCTGGGTGTCTGAAATTTTCCTAAAAATAGTTTAGTGTAATGGCCAAAGATTCTGCAAAATTTGGTTGGTCTACTGTAGATGGTTCGAGTAGCTGCCATACAACTCCTTCTTTTATATGAGCATTATACTACACCTAATGAAGCTGGGTGTCTGAACGTTTGCCAAAAATAGTTTAGTGTAATGGCCAAAGTTAATGCAAAATTTAATTGGTCTACTGCCGAGGGTTCGAGTAGCTGCCATACAACTCATTGTTTTATAAGAGCATTATATTTCACCTAATAAAGCTGGTATGTTTGAAATTTTGCCAAAAGTAATTAATGTTTATAATAATAAGGATATAATATTTATATAACGGTCATACGGGTATGAGAAATACTCACATAAAAAAAGAAGTTGTATGGCAGCCACCCGAACCCATGGACCAAAATGGCTGGATTTAAATAGCGATGACGGCTATTGCAAAAACACGAGTTTGCGAAAATTTCAAGATCCTAGCTCCTTTAGTTTTTGAGTTATCGTGCGGACGGACAGACGGACGGACAGACGGACGGACGGACGGACAGACGGACGGACATACATAGCTAAATCGATTTATTTTTCGATTCTGATCCGATCCATACACTTGATTCTATATCTACCCCCCCTCCTTCTCTGCGTCACAAACGTAATGGCAAATTTATTATACCCTTGGACTATATAGTCATACGGGTATAAAAAGCTAAATATATAGGCTTAACATACGGTATTAAAATTTACCGTTATCTCATACTAAGTTTTGCAAAATGTTTGGCCCTTCGTAATTTCGGAACGGCTTAATCCAGAAACATGAAATTTTAGGAGAAGTTAGGTCTTCAGAATTAAGTAAGAGTCAGTTAAGAATTTTTGTCACACCCCATGTTTAGGAGCTGTAATGGGTCCAAAAACTTAAATTCTGCTTTAAATTTTGCTTTTAAACACCTATAACTTGAATACCTGTTAACATTTTTTTTTATTTACATATGTATATACAAAATTGAAATCTCGAAAACGATTGTTTCAACCAGTGTCAAAGTTTTCTCTTAATTTTGACTTTGTCCGTTTGTTCATATGTTTAAACAAACTTTTACACCGTTTGAAATAAAGATACGAAAAAGAAAAAACAAGAATGGGCAGATACTCGAGAATCAAGATATGTTTGCTTAGTAAAAATTAGGGAACTTTCTCCATTGAAGGGCTATTAGGATTTAAAAATTAGAACTTTCATGTTTTTATAAATCAGTAACTTATTCACCATTGTATATTTTTCTAAAGATTAAACGGTAATATTGAAGCTTAAACATTTCCTTAAGCTGAAAAATAAATTGATACCAGTAATAAATGTTGTTGTACAAAGGCCGCCAGTATTTACAACACAATCGAAAGCAATATATATACATAAATTCGGTGAAGATGCGCATCATGTGATGCTATTGATAGATATGATCATTGTCAGCCAGGTATTGTTTGGAAAAAAGTATGTAAAAAATTTTAAATAAATTAAAAAAGAAAAAAACGAGGAAGAGTGTAGTAAAGTAGACTGTGTCAACTCTGGGATACCCATATGACCGTAACATATACATTATATCGTCTGGTTAATTACTTTTGGCAAAATTTCAAACATAAAGCTTTATTAAGTGTCAGATAAAAAAAGGGGTTGTATGGCAGCTACTCGAACCCTCTGCAGTAGACCAACCAAATTTTGCAGAAACTTTGGCCATTACACTAAACTATTTTCGACAAAATTTCAGACACTCAGCTTCATTAGGTGTAGTGTAATGCTCATATAAAAGAAGGAGTTGTATGGCAGCTACCCGAACCCATGGACCAAAATGGCTGGATTTAAATAGCGATGACGGCTATTGCAAAAAAACGAATTTCCGAAAATTTCAAGACCCTAGCTCCTTTAGTTTTTGAGTTATCGAGCGGACGGACGGACGGACGGACAGACGGACAGACGGACGGACATACATAGCTAAAACGATTTATTTTTCGAGTCTGATCCGATCCACACACTTGAGTCTATATCTATCCCCCTCCTTCTTTGCGTCACAAACGTAATGGCAAATTTATTATACCCTTTGACTATATAGTCATACGGGTATAAAAAACAGTGTATTGGGTTGTGACTAATTTTTTTATTATTGTAAAATTAGAATAAGCCATTTTGTAGGTTTTACATCATTTTCAATCATAAATTAATTAAGTTTGTGAACATAAAAAAATGAAATCCGTTATTTGTTATCTAAACCCCTTAAAAACTAGAATAAATTTATAAATAAGTTATTAATATTTTAAGTATTTAAAATACCAAATAAATAAATAAATAAAAAAAAAAAAAAATTAAAGGCTAAAAAATTGCAATCAATAATTTGAAAAAGTATTTCGTTGATACCTTTTTTTTGCTATGGGTGTTAATCTTGAAGTTAACTTGTTCTAAAAAAAAAACCGTGTTCATACTATACAATTTGAAAAAAAGTTGAAAATTATAAAAGGAATATAAAAAATTAAAAACCTTCCATTTAACTAAAAACCTAATCGATTATATCAAAACTTAAGTATGCAACCTTTAAAATGAACTGGTTAAAAAGATAAACTAGTTAAAAAATGTCAAAAATTTTTATAGAATACTAGCTAATACCCGGTGCGCGTTGCTGCGCCTCTCAATGGAGGTTTAATTGAATTTGATGTTACTGCAAAAACTTAACACAAAACTTACACACGGTTTACACATGTAAATTTTAAAATGTGTGAAAGCAATCTTTTTAAAACGATTTTTCTAGGATTATTCTAGTAATTTTTGAAACTTTCTGTAATTCAAAGCAGTACGAACTACTTTCCAAATTTTGACGTAATTTACTTCCAAAAAAATTTTTTTGAAAAATCGTAGGACCGACTGTTAACAGACCCAACTCCATTTTCAAGTTGCTTCACACATATAAAATTTGAGGTAAACCGGTCAAATCGTTTCTAATTTAGAGTTAAGTAACGCAAAAATCTATTAAAAGCCACTGTGCCCCACTGGGTTAACGGAACTACACTTTCTCTTTGGGCAAAGCAGTATTGCGCAAAATTGGACGTAATTTGCTTCCAAATCACGCAACAAAATTTTTTTGAGGCTTTCTTTTTAGCCAAAGCAGTACTTCGCAAATTTTGACAATATTAGCTTCCAAAATTATTTTGACCAACCATTATTTTGTCAAACCGTTTTTAATTTTGAGTTAAGTATTGAAAAAACCTATAAAAAGCTGTTGGCCCCAATGGGTTAATGCAAGTCAATAAAATTTTTTTGTGGGTTTTCTTTTTAGCCAAAGCAGAATTTCATAAAATCGGACAAAATTCGGACCCAAAATTTTTTTTGACCACCCGTCGGCCCGACATGGGTTAACAAATTCCAAAACTGTTAATAGTGTCAACTCAATTCTCAAGGAGAATCACGTATACAAAATTTGAAGTCAATCGGCCAAATCGTTTCGAATTTAGAGTAAAATATTGAAAAAACCTATAAAAAGCTGTTGGGCCGCAATGGGTTAATGGAACTCAACAAAATTTGTTTTGAGCCTTTCTTTTAAACCAAAGCAGAATTTCGTAAAATCGGACAAAATTTGGACCCAAAATTTGTTTTGACCACCCGTCGGCCCGACATGGGTTAACAAATTCCAAAACTGTTAATAGTGTTAACTCAATTCTCAAGGAAAATCACGTTTAGAAAATTTGAAGTCAATCGGTCAAACCGTTTCGAATTTAGAGTAAAGTATTGAAAAAACCTATAAAAAGCTGTTGGACCGCAATGGGTTAATGGAACTCAACAAAATTTTTTTTTGAGTTTTCTTTTAAACCAAAGCAGAATTTCGTAAAATCGGACAAAATTTGGACCCAAAATTTTTTTTGACCACCCGTCGGCCCGACATGGGTTAACAAATTCCAAAACTGTTAATAGTGTCTGCTCAATTCTCAAAGAGCATCACGTATACAAAATTTGAAGTCAATCGGTCAAACCGTTTTCATTTTAGAACAAAGAAGTTTAAATACTTGCACCACAGCCCCAACTTGGCGGTCCGTTAGAGCAAAATTTTTGGGCCACGATTTCTTTCCGTACCCAAAAACCCCTATATACAAATTTTCATGAAAATCGGCTGGGCAGTTTAGGAGTCTATTCGCTACATACAAACAAACAAACAAACAAACAAACAAACAAACAAACATACAAACAAAGAAACTTTCCCTTTTATATATATAGATTATTTTTGGTTGATAAAATTTGAACTAGTTTATCAGAGTTAAATATATTTGATTCTGTAGTATAAAATAAAATTTAGATTCTCTGGATCCCTGGCTAAATTGGAAATTGCATACTTTGTTTTTGTATTCTTTTATTATCAATTACAAATATTTTAAGTGTTTTAAATATTTCATTTTATTTTTATTATCACATATAGGAAAATTATTCATCTCTGATAGATGGACGATATAGATTAGAAGGTGGAAATATAACAATAATTAATATAACAGAATAAGATCGTGGTATTTATCAGTGTTCGGCAACAAATGATGCTGCAAATAACAGCTAAAATAGAACCACCACGACCACCATATAATTTGTCTAAAAATATACAAATATGTAAAGATTAGCGGATGCATCTAAATGGCGATTAGCTCGTGTTGGTATTAAACTTCAATCAATAATTAGGAAGATTATAGTTGCTATTATACATAATTACAAAAAACATATAAAAAAGTAAAATAATTAAAAAAAATTTAACACATCCCATAATTTTTGCTTAAAAAAAAATAAAACAAAAAAAAAATTAAATTTTAATTCATTATACCATAATTTTTACTTAGCAGCTCCCCGAAGCTTTGGTCTGGTTTTAACCGAAAAGAATAGGGAACCTCAAAAATGTCCAAAAAATATTTTGTGTGAATTTCAAAACTCTAGCTCTGATTTTTCAATTTTATCTCTTTTAATCATTATATTTAATCGGCTTATTTTTGCCTATACAAATATAAACATCCTTTTTCCGGGTTAACCATAAGACCAATTTTTATGAAACAACAACCAAAAGAAAGGTTTTTTTGTTTCCATAATACAATGATATTTTTTTATAGAATATTTCGTTTTTTCTGGTGAAAACCCGTCTTTAATTTGACGTAAATTTGAATTTAACGGTCACGCGGTTAAAAGTAGAGGCTTATGACTCTAATATTATGCGCCGACTTTCTGTGTAAATGTAATTCATTTTCGGTTGTAACTCGCAGCTCAATCAAACTATTTATTATAGGCGCCGACTTATGTCCTTTGTTTTTTTGTTTAGTTCAAATGTTCAATGAACAAGGAAATTTAAATAGTTTGAAATTTTTTGTTTTGTTTTTGTTTTCTTGTTTTTTTTTTATCTTAAAAAGTGAACGACAAATGTGAAAAAAAAAAATGAGTTCTGTTCGAAATGAAAGCAATACATTTGGCTTATACAGTAGTTTTCATTTATAACGAACTCGGTTCAATTTTAATTATAATAAACTTTACAATTTTTGCCAATCAATTAAATTTTACCTAAAAATGTACATTCATATTTCTTTTATATAAACTTATTATATCTAATAATGTTGCTTGGTGATTAATTTAGTATTTTTATATTTATTTTTGAATAGAAAACAAAATTGTAATAACGCATCAAAAATACAAAAAAAATTTCATTAGAGAATTACCACATTTTACAATGTTCAAGTCTTATACTAATTTTTCAAGCTCACAGCATTATTTTAAAACGACATTCATTTATT
The DNA here is from genome assembly GCA_963082915.1 of Dolichopus griseipennis. Classification (NCBI taxonomy): domain Eukaryota; kingdom Metazoa; phylum Arthropoda; class Insecta; order Diptera; family Dolichopodidae; genus Dolichopus; species Dolichopus griseipennis. Next base: position 65,482,631 of record OY720444.1, on the reverse strand, counting down.
ACGACGAATATTTTCTGTCTCTACATGGTCGTTATAAGCGAAAAGTACTGTATGTTTTTTTTTTGCCTAAAAAGAATTATTTTGCTACTTCGTATATTGTTGTAGCTTTTTGTTAAGTTTCTTATAATAATAAAATAACCGACTTTTGAAATATATTCTGTAGTTGCCAATACGTTTGCGAGATGTATAACAAAAGTTGTTATAAAATATTTTTACAAAAAATTAAAATACCTTTTTATACCCTACACCTATAGAATAGGTAAAGGGGTATATTAACTTTGGTATGGTGTTTGTAACCACCTAAAGGAAGCGAGCTAGATATGGAAAAGTATATATATTTGTGATCAGCGTGACCGCCTTAGTCGATATAGCCATGTCCGTCCGTCCGTCCGTCCGTCCGTAGGCACGATAACTCAAAAAATAATGGAGCTATCTTGATGAAATTTTAACTGGAGGTTACTAGGACTGAAAGTACGGCGGGGATTGCATATGGGCGAAATCGGCACATGGGTTCGGATTCTGGACCTTTTAATCGGTTTCAGGGCTAACGAACAAATATAAAAAATCCCGATAACTCAACAACTAATGACGCTATCTTCATCAAATTTGTGCTGTAGGTTACTAGTAATGAAACTACTTCGGGAATTGCGTAAGGTCGGGATTGGACCATGGGTTCGGAACCTAGAACTTTTTGATCGAATTTAGACCAAAAGAGCATAATTCCGAAACCAATGAAGATAGAACCTCCAAATTTAGTATCAGGGTGTCCCTTCCTATTTCCTAAGTGTCTTGTGAATTTGGGTCCCATTGGAGTAGTGGGTCGGGGACCAGCCACACATTTCCGAAGACCTTAAAGCATATCTCTAAAATTAATAAAGATAACAACTTGAAAAAATGTAGAAGCTTCCAATTTGCCACAAGGGTGTTCTTTACTATCTCTTGCGTGTTCCCCTAATTTGGGATCAATTGGAGTGGTGGTTCTGTACCCCTCTCAGACCTCCCAAGTTTTAAAGGCTTATAATCGAAATTACTAAAAATAGTTACTTAAAATTAAGATAAACCGTTCAAATTGTGTACAAGGGTTAACTAGTACTATAAGTACAGCGCGGACTATATAAGGGCGAAATCAGCCCAACGGTTCGGATTCCGGACCTTTTAATCGATGTCAGGGCTAAGGAACATATATAAAAAATCACGATAACTCAAGAACTAATGAGGCTATCTTCATGAAATTTGTGCTGTAGGTTATTGGCAGCGAAACTACGGCGGTGATTACGTACGGTGAGGATTGGACAATGGGTTCGGAACTTAGAACTTTTTGATCGAATTTAGGCCAAACGAGCATAATTCCGAAACCAATGAAGATAGAACCTCCAAATTTGGTATCAGTTTGTCCCTTCCTATTTCGTAAGTGTCTTTGAAATTTGGGCCCCATTGGAGTAGTGGATCGGGGACCAGCCACTCAGTTCTTAGGCTCTTAAAGCATATTTTCGAAATTAATAAAGATAGTAACTTGAAACAAATGTAGAAGCTTCCAATTTGCCACAAGGGTGTTCTTTACTATTTCTTGCGTGCCCCCCTAATTTTGTATCAATTGGAGTGGTGGTTCAGAACCTCTCTTAGACCCCCTAATGTGTAAAAGCTTATCATCGAAATTAATAAAACTAGTAACTTAAAATTAAGATAGAGCGTTCCAATTGTGTGCAAGGGTTAACTAGTATTGAAAGTATGACGGGACTGCATATGGGCGAAATCGTACCAAAATTTTGGGTCCTGGAACCCTTGAAAAGTTCAAGGACTAACAAACATATATCTTAAAAACACCATAACTCAAAAAATAATGCCGGTATTTTGATGAAATTTAACAGTAGGTTACTAGTAATGAAAGTACCATGGGAATTGGTTGTGGTCGAGTTTAATTTCGAAGCCAAAGAATATATTTCCTATATCCTATGTGTCTCCGAAATCTAGACTTAATTGTAGTGGTTCAGCTATGTTCAAAGGTACTTGCTGCATTTATGTAAAATTTATTTTTATATTTAAATGAATTATATGAAAAGGTGTAAATTTTTAATTGTATTTTAGAAATACATTTATTGCATATTTTGCGTTTATAAGCTTTTCTATTAGGTATATAAACTAACCATTTAAAATAATTGCAATTTTTAAAAATTTGGATTATTAAATATATTATGCTTTGATTATCTTTTTATCACAAAATTTAATAATTAGAATTTAATATTTTCATTTATTTCAAGTTTGTTTGTTTTTTAATATTTTTAAATAGATAAATTAGTAAGAATTTGTAGTATTTTTTAATAGATAGGGTAATTAGAAAATGTTTTTAGTATTATACAGTTAATTTGGTTAGCTATGTCTTACGATCAAATTAATAACAGCTTCTATGGTGTTAAAATGACTTATGGATATTGCCCTTAAATTTGAACCAAATAGGTGTAGGGTATTTCTAAGTCGGTTGCACCGACTGACTGTTTCTTTACTTGTTTTTTTTAAAAAATATACATTACATATACATATGTATTCAAAATAATTGAAATACCTATAATATGTTTGCAGAAACAAAAAAGAAAATAACATTTCTTAAGAAAAATGATGTGTTCTTTAGGGATCAACCAGAATAAACGCGTACGGCGTGCAGTTTTTGTCAAAAAATTTTGAAACAAGTAGGTATGTTATGTACTGTACTTCGGAATTTTAAATTTTAAAATTTGACAAAGCGTAAAAAAATATTGTAATTGTTTTTTCTTATGTTGCTACGATTAAGTTTTCAAAATAAAATAATATTTTTTTTTAAAAAAACATATATATGTACAATCAAATTAATTAAAAATACCTATTATTATGTTCGCAAAAAAAAAACTAAAAAATAAACTTCAACTTAAATAAAAGCGTTCGGCGTATAATTTCTGTCAAAAAATTTGAAAATAAATAGGAACATGAATTTACATAAGAGCAACCAAAATACGTGTAACGCGATCTACTGTAACTCGGATTTTTAAAAATTACAAATTGACAAAATGTATAAATATATTGTTTTTGGTTTTTCTTATATTTCTAAGATTAGGTTTTAAAAAATATCTTATTTTGAAAAAAATTCAAAATATACCTATTATATGAAATTAAAAAAAATTTTTGTACTAAATAAAAACATTGAAATAAATATTTTTGTGTGTACGCGCGTAACAATTTAGGGATGTAGATAGACATATTGACGTACTGCCGAGTAAAAATTGTACGTCGTATGTTTTAATTTAGGCTAATGTAGCCCCTATTAAATGAAAAGTTTATTCTACATTTTAAACATATGTTTTTTTATAATAAAAAAATCTTTTTAGTTTTACTTTAACATTACGCACGAATCAAAAATTGTTGATGAAGAGTAGGTAGAAGTTGTTTGTAAATGGAAAGCTAATTTTTGTTTCAAGAGTGTATAATTGTCAGATTAATTATCCTACATAATATTTGACATTTTAAAATTATCTGTCATTTGTAAAGCTAATAATATTTAATATATTTAGATCATGAAAAAAAAGTGAAAAAATTAAGGTTTATTGCTGAAATATATAAAGACTATTTTTTAAAATGGAAGAGTTAAGTGCTTATTGGTAATCAAATAAAAAATATAATTTAACATAACCTATTCAAGTGAAAATTCATCTATTATGAAAAATTTATTTAAAGCTATATGCCGAAAATTATTTAATTATCTACTCCTTTCATCTACTCTTTTTCAAGAGGCGGTGTGTGGCAGCTGGCAGTAGGTGAGAGTAAAACAGAGTAGTTTACTCCTCATATAGGAACGCAAGTAATAACATTTGTTTGTTTGAAGAAATTTATGAGTCATGACTCATGACCATATATAGAAAAAAAAAATAAATAAACTAGACAAATAGGTATAATATAAAGTACACTAAAGAATTCAGAACCATTTGTTCTATATGTACATACATTTGTAGTAAAAATTTCAGATTTTATTATTGAAATGTAGTGCTTATTGGCCTATGTAGCTACTAAATTTAAAAATTGAATAAGGGGAGGAAAAATTTATCAATTTTTTAATTGATTAGTTATTTTTTTTTAATATCTTTGTAGATATGTTATAAATCTTAAAATTGTGATTTTTAAAATAATCTCGATTTCTGTCAACTTAACTATTATTTTGTATTTCTGGCAGCTTCAATATAATATAATACTAAGTACTAAACTCATGAATTATGATAAGTATGTTAAATTTTGTTGTACATATTATGCTCTATGAATAAGCTTTTTAATTAGGATATAGAATACATACAACATAGTTCAAAAGGTACTAAAATGTTTAGAAAAAAGTACAGTTTTCTATATGTAGAATATATGACAGCATTAACTCGAATTTTGGCTACTTGACTTCAGTAAATATGTATACATATGTATTTGCTTAGAAAAATCATCAAATTTTCAGAACATTATATAGGTATTAGAACACTATTTATATTTAGAATGTAAATCGCTTTTTTTGTGTAATAATTGTACAAAATTATACTCTCTTTATAGCGCGTTAAGCTACAGGAATAAAATTTAAAAATACTTAAAAACGTTTTTATAATTGAAAAAATTATAAATTTTTTTTCAAGCAAATTTCAAACGCAAGAATTGTTGACAACATTGTTGCCATAAATTTTATTTTGTATAGGAAAAAAAAAAATTAATTTCGTGTAATATTAGTCTAATATAAATTACACAAAATGGATTTTTTATGTAAATGTAAAAGCAAAAAAAGCTCGAATTTCGAGCACAGGGCGATACTATTTAATTTTTAATACACTAATATATTAAACCTAAGCAAAATAAGCATCATATAATCATATTCATATAATAATCATCAGGATCGAAAATTATCATCATATTCATAATGATTATAATTCATAAATCTCAAAGTACAAAGTTCAAATTTTTTAAAAATTTTACGCATCATTTGAATCAAATCGTAACTCGAAAGATTTTTTATCTACAAAAAAAAAACAACAAAACAAAAAAAACAAAATTCATATATGTAATTTCATGTTTAATACAAGATGCTTAACAAAATTTAAAATTTTTATTTTAAAATATTGGAGTTAAAAAATTTAGTTGTTCGAGAGCTACCCGAAGTTTTGGTCCGATCTTAATCAAAAAAAATAGGGAACCTAGGAATTGTTTGAAAAATATTTTGTGAAAATTTCAAAACTGTAGCTCTTTTAGTTTTCGAGTCATCGTGCTGACACACAGACGGACGGACGGACAGACACACATAGCTAGATCGACTTATTTTTCGATTCTGAGCCGATACGTACCCTTGACATTATATCTAGCTCGTCTAGATCGATGCGTTACAAACGCAGGAGCAATTTTAATATATACGATGTCATATACATATGTATGCACGGGTACAAAAAAACCCTTTTTAAGCTAATATAAACGATTACATCGAACCATAGCAATATCATCAGAAGCATCAACTGCATGAATACCACAATTTTCTGAACTCCCATCTTTCTCTGCGTCACAAACGTAATGGCAAATTTATTATACCCTTTGACTATATAGTCATACCCTTTGACTATATAGGCCTCCATGTATGGTCTACATTATAAATAAACAAATAATTTAATTGAATAATATATACTAAAAACTAAAAAAAACAAAAATGAACAAATATATTTGTATTATATTAAATATATAAATATATTTTGATTGATAAAATATAAAATTTAGTTAATATAAATAATAACAAAAAATAATTAATAATATTAAAGACAATTAGTTTAAGGAACAGATTTAGAACCTAATTTTAAAATTGTATAATTGTGAATGTTTGGCCCAGATATGATATAAGTAAAATAAAATTACCTACGCACTCAATGTAAATAAAAATTTAAATCTCTTATATTATCTACAAATCCATTTTTTTATTTAGGTAGCTACAAACCTTTTTTTTTTATATGAATAAAAAATTACAAAAACTTTCCGCTTTTGAAAAATCAGCTGACTAAACATTCTCCGACGATAACTATCTTCGAATGAACAAAATTTTACACATATATTCATAAGTTCATAAATTGGTGACAACTGACAACACTTAAAACTACACCTGACAACACTCTCGTGTGCGATTGAGTAATATTCACTTGCGTTGGAAGATTACGCCAATGGAACTTCCCCATACTCATAATGTGGCTTCACGGATTAGTAATCATAATCAATAATTATTAATTAAAAATCATTAATCAACAATGTTATCTAAAATCTTTTAAAAAAATTTCGAATATTGTTACAATTTTAATAGAAATTTTGCATTTAAAAGAAAGAAACGTTTGAAACTTTTTAAGTATACGCAAAATAACCATGTTTTAAATAAAATAACCACATAGAGGGGCTCAGAAGCATAGTGGCATAACCCACATTAAAATTATTCTGCAGAAAATGCAATTGAAAAAAACGAAATTTTAAAAAGCCAGCAGAAGCTTTATTAAAGCTATATTGGCTTAAAATAAAAACTTGTTATTCTTAGTTTTTTTAGTACGTCATCTTACTTATCGCTATTTCACTCTAACTTCACTCTAATGCGGTTTTTTTGTGGGTTAAGCCACTTTGGCATTACAAAAAAATTAAAATATTAAAAACACTTTTGGCGTAATTTAATTGTTTTTTTACAATACAATATTTATTTTTTGAAATAAGGAAATAAAAAAAACAAAATCATTCTTAAAAATTATAAATAAATATAAAATAAATATTAAAATATTAAATAAAATTACTCTTCATTTTCCGAGTCCGTAAAAATAATTTCATCTACATTGTTTCCACTTTTTAGATTTTGGTAAAATGCATGATGTATTGGTGGTATAAATTTTGTTAGTTCCATCAAATCTTTCTTTTTTTCTAAAGATATAGTTCTACCATTTGGATAAGCTGATGTTTGGGTTAAAAAATCTGGTACAGGAAATGATCGTTTTTCAATATTTAAAATTGAAAAACTATTTTCTGAGTTAATATCGTATTTAAAAAATATTTTACACGGATAGTCTTTTTCATATTTTAAATATTGGATTTTAAACCAATTAACAGCATTATGTCTTTCATCTTTTTTTCTTCGTGTAATGGTATGTTCCATTGGTCTAGAAGAAAAAAAATCTTCTCTTTTCATTTTAATAACATTGAATGGTAATTTTTTGTTCGCCGTTTTTATTACTTCAATCCAATCGGAGGGTATAAAAATATGCTTAAAAAATTTCTTATTCTTCTCAATTAACCCAAAATCTTGGTCGCATCGTAAATAAGAATGCCCAGGAACAAGAAATTTATGTTCAATTTTCTTTACTAAGAAATCCTCGTTTAATACCATTTTTAGGCAAGTTAGCGACATTTTAATATTTTTATTTTGCCCCCCGCATTGATCAGAGTACATAATTAAATTAGAAGTTATTACATTTTCTTTTATGTAATGTAAGAGACAACTAGCAACATCATCAGCACCTCTTGATGCGATAGTTTCGTCCCATACGTACATGGAAGCATGATTATTGCCTAAACAAATAATTTTTTAAATATTTGTCAGTACGAAAATTTTCTCAAATAATAAAAATATTTGAAGTTTATAATATTATTTACCTAAATTGTGTACACCTAAACAGTATGTCCATAATTGCCTCTTATAATAACACACATTCGTGGTAAGGATAGGCGTAGGCAGCGTTTTCATTAGGTCAAACACAATTACTGTTAGATCATTATTTGGGTGTTTTGCTCTTTCTACATCAATTTTTATTTGTTTTCTGGCATTTTCTGCGTTTAGCAAATGTTCATCTTTTTCTAAGTGTAATTTTCGGTTGAAAATTTGTAAAGATCGTATAATTTATTAATATTTAAATAAGGTGATAAATATTTTCTACCCGCATTCGAATTTCTACTATAGTGGGATTGATAGGCTGGAATTTTATTAATAAATTCAACGATTTTTTTTATTTTTTCCTCAGAAGTTTTATTCCCTGGTGGGTGTTTTCCCCTTTTGTCAACTGGTGCTATAGCTCCCCCTTCTATTCCCTTATTACTTACAGCTCTAGCAATTCTTCCGTCACTTACTTGTAAAGTAAATTTGAAAAATTTCTGGCACACTTGAATATGGCTCCCATTTTTTTTAAAAAAATTATTTCGAGTAAACTTTCGTTTACTATCGTTATTTTTTGAATACACCCTTTTCGTTTTATAAATTTTAATTGACCCGAATAGAAAAGCAGTTTGTAAATTAAAATTCTCAAGCCCATAATAATGTTTAAAAATATGTTTTTGTTCCTGAACCGAAAATTTTTCAGTGCATTTATTTTTACAACCACAGTTTCCACTTTTAAATTTCTTTTCAGGTACGGAAACGCCACTACAACTTGTATATTCTTTACCAGAATTCCTATTATTTTTTCGTATATTTCTTTCCCAATTTTCTGGATTTCTTTTTCTTTTCTTCGTTTTATTTTGTTCCATATTTTCTATACTACTCGATAAGGATGTAGTACTGCCTAAACCATATGGGTTTTTTAAAAAATTACTTTTTGTAAATTTGTAATAAGTTTACCTTGAATAGAACTGACTTGATACTGATATTGGAATAAAGAAATTTCTGAAGATAAACTTTGTCTTGATGGAATATATTCAGATTCAGACTCCGAAAAAAGATCTTAATTATAAGGAAAGAGGCTTTTCAAATTCAACAAATATAATAAACAAAAAATTAAGAAACAAACCTGGAGAAGCGACAGAATTAGAGTTCATTTTGAAATCACACTTTTAACTGAAACTAATTTAAACTTTCAAATTTGACTTTAATTTAAATAAAATTAATAACTTTTTAAACTAACAAAAGAAATACCTTTAATTTAGGAGAACAATTAATAAATGAATTATTTTTAATTTACTGAACCAAATGAATTAAAATGCATTATAGTTGTATTTGTAATATTTAAAAAAAATTCTAAATCTGTATGTGTAATATTTAGAGCAATAAATAAATTACAACAAATTATTAAGAAAGTATTTTATTTATTTATTAATTATTAAATTTTATAATAATATTGAAATAATAGAAATAATATTAAGGGCAATATCAAATAAGAAAATACCGTTAATTAAAGATAAAATAGATAATGCAATCAAATTTATAAAATTTAATTTGAAGGTTAATTATAGGTTATTCAGGTTCATTTTTAGAGTAAAATTATTAAATTAAAATTTATATTATTATTTTATTCATTTTTGTTTTTACATAATATTTAATTTATATATAAAATATTATACGAGTATATAATATAAAAACAAAATTTTTATTTACTTTTAAATAGTTTTATGTTTTAAAACAATAAAAAATACTATAATTTAAATGAAAAAGTAATAAAATTAAATATAAGTGCATTTTTAAATTTTTCTTAAAGCCAAAGTGGCTTAAGCAACAAAAAATGTGGGTTAAGCCACTTTGCTTTTTTAAAAAAATTAAAAAATTTAGAAAACCAGAAGTATTTTTGTGCTAAATAAATAGGAAAAAAGCAATTCCGAAACTGGAAATTAATAACACTGATTCTAGGAGACATACTTGATCGATTAAAACAAAAAAAAAATTTTTTTTTGCATGTGGGTTATGCCACTATGCTTCTGAGCCCCTCATATATAGTTTCACTCTGTCCGTTCACCCGTATGTTTACAAAAAATTTTACATCGTTTAAAATAGAGTATGAAATCTTCCATTGGAGAACTTTTTTCTATAGCCCCTATGAGTTATGATTACTAATAATATTTGTAAAATTATGAACAAAGATTATCTATTAGAATTTAAAAGCCAATCTTTTATTATGAATGCACGTTCTTTTACCTCCCCACATAAACTTATTCATTTTTATAATATGAATCAATTTGAACCCTATATTTAAATTTCAGATCACCTTGTCTTATAAATGTGCGTTGCTGTGTGCATTGTATGTATATTCAGAATTTTTATTTTTTAGTAAAAAAATATGTGAGCAAATGTGTATATAATATTATTACAAAAAGGTAAATAAATACTTTTATTTATTAACAAAACAAAAGCTTTTCTGAACAGAATAAGTGTTCAAAAATACATTCAAAACCTTGACAATCCTTTATTTTTCTCAAAAATATTTAATACTAAAAAAGTTTATATGAATTTGTCCCTCTTCCTATTATCTTTACTCTATCATAATACTTAATATATCTTTTAGGCTATTTAAAGCTAAAAATTTAAAACTATGTTGAAGTGCAATTTAACATTTTTCTAATTTTAAATCTGATTGAAATTTTTTGTAAACAAAATAATATTTAAATTTTTGTTTAAGTTATAAATTATTTAACAAAATTTGCCAACATCATCCAAAAACTATAAATAGTTTTAGTTATCTGAAAAAAAAAGTCTCTATATAGAAATGATAGTATTTAAGTAACAAGAGAAATAAAACGAACAAACCTGAAGTGCAGTATTAACTGATAATGGTGTTACTCCACCAATAGTGAAAATAACTTTCTTTTGTGAACGCAATAACATAAACAGAATTACTTTTTGATGTTTAACACTAAGACGATACCATTCTATATCATAAATCATATCAATAACTTCATCTGCCTAAAATTAAATCGCGTATAAAGGAATATTCAGTTCAAGAGCTAAATAAAAATTTTACCGAATTTTCCCATAAAGTACCAACAACACAATATGTATAAATACAAACCAAATTTCCCAGAGCAGTTTGAATTGCTATAGGCCAATCACTGGTCATACCTATAAAAATACCGATGATTGCCCCCAAAAAACTAGTAGTAATTTCAGTTCCAACAATCCAAAAAAACATTTCTGTAGTCAATTGATTGAAGCTATGGTTTAAAAATAGAATTCAAAAGATTAAATATAGTTATAGATTAAATATAGATTATAAAAGATTTAATACACACGCAGAGCAAGTTTCTAGCCAATCTACTAGCTCTTTCACTTCAATTCTATTGTCTCCATTATCCTTAAGCATCTCATTAAAATCCTTTATTTTCTGTCTTAGAATATCCGTCAACAAACACATACTTAATGCATAGATTACAAAAATAATATCTGCAACATTATTACCAAGCCCACCAAGAAAAATGCAAATGCAATGTATTATATACAATGTAAAAAATCCTGTATCTGTGCCTTCATCTATACCGGGTAATAAAACATTGATTGGTAAAACTTTTTTTTGTTTAAAAACGTAATAATACATTGGGACAATCCACATTGATAATATTGCCGTAAAATATATGCTATTATTCAATATAATTGCCATTTTATATTTTTGAATAGACTTTGATAAAATATTCTTATAAGTTTCAGTTTTAGAAAAGTCTCTATAGATATCCTTTAGTTGAGTAGTTGAAGATAAGAATTGTTTACTATAAATTATTCCTGTTATCAATTTTGCGAAAGCCTTGAAAGTTAGATTGATCAATCATATTGCTTTTTTTTTCTGCATTTTTTTTTTACTTACCTGTATAACAACGCCAGAAACACACAATGTTTCGCAAGATTTTTTCCAATCATCACGAATAGAAAGATTCATAGTGTAAGCAACCATCACAAAATAAATGCCACCGATACAAAACATTAAACATACAACCCAACCTGGTTTATATGGTGCGAAGATATTTGCACCAACCATACTTAAACCCATTTGAACTATATGAAGTAGAAATTGTAAATTTTCGTATGGTAGACTTTCTTTAGTTTTAGAAACCATGTTGTTTGACTTTTAATTAGAATTAATGTGTATCTAATTCATAGGATTAAAGCGTACTAATAAAATAAGACCTTAATTTATAAAAGTTATTTTATTGCATATTAGTCTTTTGGCATTTTTAGGTAATGAATAAATAAAACCAATAATTAAAAATTATATGGTTACCTAAATATTGACGGGTAATTAAAAATTTATATAACTGAAAATAAATTTTTAGGAAATAATATAATTATATATTATTATCTCACATAATTCATTATATATAAAAATTTTTAATAATATATCGTCTACACGGCTGGGTGGCACTGGTGTTAGGGTTTAGGCCTGCCATTCGAAAGGCTTAGGTTTTAATTGAAGTGGAGAAACTTTTATTTATTCGTCGACTGAACTACCATTTGCTAACTGGGTTCAAACTAATAGTTTAAGCAATATTTAATAAATACACCTTTCGGATCTTTTGGAACTATATAGCACTTTCTGATGTATTAATTGTATATGTAATTCATTGAGAATCATGACCTTCTGTTCCAACATGTACCTATTGTTATATTACCTATTCACAGTGTTTTCTACATTACATAAATAAGTTCTAATCTTTATTAGTCGTTTGGTGATAAAATTTGAAGCCCTTAGTAAAGATGGAAAAGATGTATCTGGGTACTATATATCTGTTATGTATATGTTTTTAAGGTAATCTTAGTATAATTTTTTGTATGGACCTTGTTTCACACCATCCTGCCTCACATAATTGAATATTAAGTAATTTTTATTTTAAAGTTTAAAATATTATAATATTATTAGTTCTGTTTTGTGCAAATAGTGAAGAATATGGAATTTGTGGCAATGTTATTTAAAAGTAACTAGATATTAAATACCTATTTATTCTCCCTGTACGAACGTAATTCGTAGTTCGTAGTTATAAATTTAATTAGTGAAATATGTGAAATTTTCTTTCCTTAAATTGTGTAAAATTTGAATATTCATACTTGTTTAGACGGGTATCCCAGAGTTGGCACAGCCTACTCTTCTTTATTTCTCATTGTTTAAAATTAATTCATTAAAAGTGCTACGTTGTGTTGTACGATACATTAAAAGTGCTACGCTGTGTTGTGCGATACATAAAGAAACAATTAAATTGAATTGCCTGAGGTATAAAATGTTTTAATTATTTATAAAATAAAAGAAATAATTTTAATATTGTTTTATTAATTATTAAATTATTTAAAATTCAATAAATTAAAACATTAATTGTCACATAAATACTTTATTATATTGCGTTTCAAATGATATATTTAATTATCAACTAGTATAGCCCTGTGCTCGAAATTCGAGCTATTTTTGCTTTTAAATTTACATAAAAAATTCGTGTTGTGTAATTTATATTAGACTAACATTACACGAAAAATTATTCTTTTTCCTAAACGTAATAAAAATTATTGCAACAATTTTGTTGCACTTGAAATTTGCTTAAAAAAAAATATTTATAATTTTTTCAATTATTTAAACGTTGTTAAGTATTTTTGTATTTTAGTCCTATATGTTAAGCCGCATTAAAGAGAGTATAATTTGGTACAGTTATTATACAAAAAAAGCGGTTTAAATTCTAAATATAAATATTGTTCTAACATTTAATGATATACATATTACATATATATATGTATATGACATATACATGTATTTACTGAAGTCAAGTAGCCAAAATTGGAGTTAATGCTGTCCTTCATATAGGAAACTGTATTTTTTTTCTAAACATTTTAAATTTAACTATTCCTATCTAAATCTTATATCCTTGCGACTAATATGCTTTTTTATAAGCAAAGAAGTAATATATGCAATAGCGATTTACTAAAATGACAGCTAAATACTGTTAAAGTAATTTTTATTACCATAATGCTATTTGGCTTTTATTATTTTTTCAATAACAGCAAAATAGCTTTTTGGAAAACTTATTTGTTACTCTAGCAAACTGGCAATAAGTAAAGTGTTTTTACTTTAATTACCATATTGCATAATTTTTGCATTAGCTACAACGAGGAATAGTGTAGTAGAGTAGACTGTGTCAACACTGGGATACCCGTATGACCATAACATATACATTATATCATCCGATTAATTACTTTTGGCAAAATTTTAAACATTCAGTTTTATTAGGTGTAAAGTAATGCTCATATAAAAGAAGGATTTGTATGGCAGCTAGTCGAACCCTCAGCAGTAGACCAACCAAATTTTGCTGTAATTTTGGCCATTACACTAAACTATTTTTTGCAAAATTTCAGACACCCAGCTTCATCAGGTGTAGTGTAAAGCTCATATAAAAGAAGGAGTTATATGGCAGCTACTCGAACCCTCAGCAGTAGACCAACTAAATTTTGCAGTAACTTTGGCCATTATACTAAACTATTTTTGGCAAATTTTCAGACACGCAGCTTTCATAGGTATAGAGTAATGCTCATATAAATTTAGGAGTTGTATGGCAGGTACTCGACCCCGTGGACCAAAATGGCTGGATTTAAATAGCGATTCCGGTTTTTGCATAAAAACGAATTTGTGAAAATTTCATAATCCTAGCTCCTTTAATTTTTGAGTTATCGTGATGACGGACGGACGGACGGACATACATAGCTAAATCGATTTATTTTTCGATTCTAATCCGATCCATACACTTGAGTCTATATCTACCCCCTCCCTCCTTCTCTGCGTCACAAACGTAATGGCAAATTTATTATACCCATGGACTATATAGTCATACGGATATAAAAATGGCAATATACCTAGTCGAATTGACAAAATTGCCATATTTGAGATTATCATAGCTTTTTTCGATCTATGTTAATAATAGCTTATTTCCAACAAATATAATTAATATTTAAATACTATATAAATGAAAAGTTTATTTAATTTCATAGAAGAAAAAACGTTTTTAATTTTAAAAATATAATTTAATTAAAATATTTATGTAGGTATAATATAATGTTCATAGACAAGATTAATTTAAAACGATTTTAAAGAGTGTAGCAACGTATAAAAACAGAATCGGTTTTGTAGGATAGACATACAAATTTTGCTTTAATTTTTTCGATAACATATTATATCATCATTATTTTGTCTTGCACTATCTGCTATATAAATGTTGAGATCTGATGATAACATAGGCTGCACAAAAAAATCTCTTTTTGATTTCAATGAATTACCAAGAATATATATTTGTTAAGAACTATTTGTTCACCATTTGTTTGTAATATACATCCATTGTTAAGAAACATTTGTTCGCATTATTATTTGACAACGAAATTGATGTACTCAAATCAATATAATAATAATGTTTCCATGCATAACTATTTAGATTTGTACAAAGTTAAATAGTTATGCATGGAAAGCTATTTTGCTTTGTACAAAGCTAAATAGTTATGCATGGAAAGCTAGTTTAAAAATTTAGATATGTAGAAAGCTAAATTTTCTGTGAAATGTAATTGGTTGTTGCCACAGCTATTTTATTGTCAACAAAGAATGTCAATTATTAGTAAGATGTTCCACTGTCATTCACAAATGTTGTACAGCAAACAAAAAAAAATTTCATTTGTAAAGTTAGATAAAATATATGTATGTTGCAAAACCTTTCTGTTATTAAAATTTCTGCAAGAGAGAAACAGAACGATATTATTGCAAGGCTCTTTCAAAACCACTACTTTGTTTTTTTGTGTTGGTATAATATAAAGTATAGGGATATTTAAAATTGAATTGCAAAGTATTCCTTAATTTTTTTTATTCATGTAGGTACAAAGTGACAAAAAGTTATAAAAAAGTGTTTAAAATTATTAATAATTTTTTTTAATTTTATTAAATAATATAATTAGATTTAGAATTCATAACCTAAAAAAAATTCTTAATAAAAATGTGAAAAATTATTGATAAAAGAAGTATTGTAAAATACATATTAAAACATAATATAAAATCTAATTTTAATTTCTTATACCTACATATGTATATATTTTACATTTTTAAATTATTTGTTTAAGTATTGTTTTTAAAATTTTAAATTAAATATTCTAAAATAAAAAATATTTTAATATTAAAACAACAATTTAATTTAAATTTGTTTTGTCTCGCTACTTTCGACACACTTTGCTGCATAGTGAGATTTCAAGTTTTTTGTTTTCATTTCATAAAATCTTATTTCTATACCTAACCTACATATTTCAATTTCGCTGTATTTTGTTCTTTTTTAAATATTGCAAACCCAAAAATGAAGTGGCTGGAGCGGCTCATCTTATTACAATACCCTAGATAATTTTTAATTATCAATTTTTTTTTTTATACTCTTATTATACATATATACATATTATGATATTATGACCACGAGTATATTAATATTGCTCCTCCATTTGTAACGCATTGATCTACACGAGCTAGATATAATGTCAAAGATACGTATCGGATCAGCTTCGAAAAGTAAATCGATCTAGCTATGTGTGCTGTATTTTCTGTCTTTATGTCTGTGGTTCAGACTCGACCAAAATTTCGGATAGCTCTCATACAACTAACATTTATAACTCCAAATTTTTCATATAAAAATTTTAATTTTTGCAGTACAACTTGTATACAACATGCAATTATATGAATTTTTTTGTTTGTTTGTTTTTGCTTTTGTTCTTGTTGTGTTTGTTTTGTAGGTATCTATCAATTTACGATTTCATATGATTCAAATGATGCGTAGTTTAAAAAATTTAAGATAAGTTAAAATTAACACAAATATTTTTTTTAAGTAGGTAAATGGCTTGATAAATAATTTATATGTTTTTGTATAACATATTTGAAATTCTTTGTATTTGTAGTATGTATTTTAGATTAATAGATAATAATCATTATCAATATATGAGATAGAATCTTGATAATCTTAATATATGAATATGTTTATTTTTTCAAGGTTTAAATTAAAAGAGATAACTAGCTGTTGGCCCGTCACAGAATGACGGAATGTCAATTGAAAGAAAAACTTTTTCTAATAAGAATTATTTCTAATTTCATTATATACATGTACATATATTGTATATCAAATATTATTTTCTTAAAAGTCGAAACTGTTACATTTTGTAATACCATAAAGTAACATATAATATAGAGTATTCACGTAGAGTAAAATTTTTTTACCAATTTTTTTAAAAAATATTTTTCGTTTTTACTCAGTACTCAAAAATTATTCTCATAACAATTATTTTTACTTAAAAATTGAGAATAATTTGTTTTTAAACTCATAAATAAAAAAAAATTGTTCTCAATTTCTTGTTTTGAGTATTTATTAATATACCTTTAAAAAACTATATGAAGGGTATATACATACATACATACATATTTATTTTTATACATTATTCTTCTTATTCCATATAAAAGTATGAAAAGCTAAATCTATACTGCATGCATAGTGTATAGGTATATTAACACATATAAAATATTTAAGGTCTTTTTACTTTTTTTTCGTTACTTTGATTTGAAATTAAAAAAACTAAATAGAGATTTTACATCTTTTATTGATGCATGTGTGTATATGAAATTAAAACAGCCAAGTGTATTTTTCGTTCTTCTTGTAAATCAAAATAGAAAAATTTATTTTCATATTTAATATTTGTAACTTTTGATATTAATATTGAATGAATGTGCGACAGACAAGCTTATTATTAAAAGTTGTATGGCTTGTAAAATCATAAATAATCTTATCATTTTAATAAGTATGTATAAGAATTTTACGTTTAGGAAGAATTTAGTTCGTTATTTTGATTGACTCAAATTTTTTATTTAAATGGTCATGAAAAGTAAAAATATTAAATTTAATAAAATTTCAATATTTTTTTAAATAATTCTGTTTTATTATTAATTCTTAAGTTAGTTAATAAGGGAAAAAGCCAAATGGAATAAGTATTGCATTACATTATTGAAAAATATATAAAAAAAGCTTTAATATTTTATATTCCATTCGGCATAAAAAACCCTTATAGCAAAAAAAAAATATAATATAAAATATGTACATAGGTATAAACAAAACAAAACAATTCATTGACTAAAAAAAATTATCGAAAACAAACAAAAATATTCATTAACTTGAATTTAGTTATTTATATTCCATATTTACAAAATTATATTATGATTAGGTACTTCAATCGTGTTCATCCAATTTTCTCGTTCATGAAAAGAAAATAATATAGGTATCAAGTAAATTATTCAAAAAATAAAAATTATTTTAATAAATAAGTATTACAAATTACATACAAAAATTTATTTGCTAAATCTATAATGAGAAAATTTTAGATTGAAATCCCTCTAAATAATTATTAACTAAATTAGTTAAATCGTCATCAATTTGATCATTTGAATCCTAATCATCTTGTTCTAATTGATAATCCTTTAAATTGTCTATATTTAAAAATTCAGCGTCATCTTCTTCACAGTTAGAGCTTTCAAATTTATAATTAATTAACTTAACCGACATTAATTTTGCTAAAATATTACTAAATTCATGGACGGAAGGATTATTGTTACATCCATTTCTATACCGAATCAAAGAAAATAAATTTTCTAAAACATCCTGATTTAAATGAGCTAACAGTAAATAATAACATTCGTGTGATTACTATTTCTAATGTAACATCTTGCATGATAAGTTATAAGAAAAATGCAATGAAATTTAGATAAAAGCTATAGTAAAAGCAATAAGCTATGATGTGACAAGTTATACCTCGTAATTACACGAAATTTTGGGGGATATGAAAAAAATTTTTTAACTGGAAATTCAAATTTTGTAAAAAAAAATTTCGTAAAAATATGTAATTACTTTAATAGTGATAACTTGCCATGTAGCGAATGTTATTTTTCTTTTTTAATTGCTTTTGTCTAAAATGTAATACTTATTCTAATAGAAAATTTATAAATTAATACTTACCTGTAAATTTTGTTCCTCAATTTTTTTAATTCAAATTTTAATACTTAATAATATGTTCATAACAAAATAAACACTTGACACTTTTAAAAATGCGCGCCTTTATTAAATTGATTATAATTCTTAATATCAAAATAAGAATACATAAAAAATACATCAAAAAAAAAATAGAGAAAAATATCACATAAAAAAAGTTACATTCACAAAAAAATATGTACACACATACATTTTTCTTAACATTCATAAAAATATGCATAAAAATGTAAATATGTGAATATGTACATACATATACATATACTCTTCATATAAAATCATAATATTCAAATTATGATGAATTTTTTTTTTTTCTAGAGCTTAAAAAAAATTCTTCTCAATTTTTAAGTAAAAATATTTGAGTTTTAATATGAATTTTGAGTGTTGAGTAAAAATGGGACGGGATATTGAGTAAAATGGGACGGGATTTTTAAAAAGAAATGACTAACGAATTTTGTTCTACGTGAATACTCTATATATATGTTACTTTATGGTAATACGTAGATTATATTTCGATTCTAGTAATTGATACACAAAAAAAAATGACTTATATAACTTCTTGTTGTTTCTGTCTATGTTTCTTCTAGTTATGTAGTCTACCTTTTGTATGTTTTAAATTTGAAAAAAATTTTGGGCTCGTTAGTTCAAATCCCTTCTTGGTGAATTTTTTTTTTTAATTTCAATTAATTTTTTTTTTATTAATTACGTTGTTTAAATTTAAATTCGACAAAATTGTTTGTTAAAAGATTTGAAATTTTTTTATAGGTTTATTTTGTTTCAATAATGATCTATTTCTCCATCTATTAACTTTATGTAGACATATTTTTAAAATGTTACTAAGCTCTGTATATTGTTTCATAACCTTTGTTTAGATTCAAATCGAAATATTTGTATATTTTCAACATTCTACAATGTATTCAACATGTTAAATTATGTACCTATTTTTATGGACACAAAATTGAATTGTGAATTGAGTTTTGCATTATCAAATGCAAATTAATTTTTTGATTTTTTTTATTATACCTACCTAATTAAGCAAAAAAAATATATTTGCTTTGATTATTAAGGTCCAGTTCATTTGGCTTTATTTCAGGGATGAGATGAGGGAAGCTTTGAAATTGCTTTGAAACGTTGCTTGCTTCATTTACTTTCCAAATCAAAAAGCAAGCAACGCAACAAAGCGTACATTTGGCTCTCGCCATTATTTCAGTTTTTAACTGAAACTATTGAAGACTTACTACAAATTCATGTAAAGCTTAGTCTTAGTTTTTAATACCAAAATGATTTACTATTTATTTAAAATTCCCAGAAAATCTTCTGTGATTTTTAAAATCGAAATCAATTTTTTCATAAACTAAAAAAAATTTTTTTTTGTTTATTTTTTTTTATTAAAAATTAATAAAATATTTTTTGGCCTGCTTACGATAATTTATGATATTTTATTTTCTAAAATAAAACACATTCAACAAAACATTAATATTTTATTTTTTAATAATTGAGCACATCCAACAAAACACATTTAATTGAATGCGTTTGTTACACCTCATTCTAGACAAATATATTATAATAATATTTATTGAAGTCAAGAACCCAAAATTCGAGTTAATGCTGTCCTTCATATAGCAAACTGTACTTTTTTCTAAACATTTTAGTACGATATGAACTATGTTGCACGTATTCTGTATCCTAATTAAAAAACTCTAGGAATACATAATATGTACAACAAAATATAACATATCATAATTCATAATTCATAAGTTTAGTAATTAATATTAATGAGCCATGACTCATAAGTTTCTTAAAACAAATAAATATTATTGCTTTTATTCCTTTAAGGGGAGTAAACTCTTTTCTACTCTCAACTATTGCCAGCTACTTCAACCCTTGTAAAAGAGTATATGACAGAGTAGATAAATAATTTCCGGCAGATGGCTTTAATTAAAATTCTCTTGAATACGTTATGTTAAATCATATTTTTTATTTGATAACCAATAAGCACTTACCCCCTTCCATTTTAAAAAATATTCTTTATATTTATATCAGCAATAAACCTTAATTTTTTCACTTTATTAATATTTAAATACTATTAAATATAATTAACTTCTCAAATGACAGGTAGTTTTAAAATGTCAAATCTATATATGATGATAATCTGACAATTATGTACTCCTGAAACAAAAATATGCGTTCCATTTACAAACTACGCCTATCTAATCTTCATGTACACTTTTTGATATATAAAATTCCTTCGTTTTGTCAAAGTAAAACTAAAAATAGTTTTTTTAATTATAAAAAAACATTATTCGATGTTGAAAGTGTGAAATAAACTTTTCAATTATTAGAATGAAATCAAAACATACGACGTACAATTTTTATACGGCAGTACGTCAATACGTCTGTCTGCATATCCATTATCGGTAAATCGATACGCGCGTACAATATTTAATTTATCAAAAATATTTATTTGAATGTTTTAATTTAGTACCTTCAAAAAATATTTTTAATTTCATATTATAGGTATTTTGAATATAAGATATTTTTTAATAAAAATTATTGTAAAAAAATATTATTTTTAAAACATAATATTAGAAATATAAGAAAAACCAATAATAATATTTTTATACATTTTGTCAATATTTGTAAATTTTAAAAATCCGAGATACACTAAATTGCGTTACGCGTATTTTCGCTGCTCTAATGTATATTTATGAACCTATTTATTTCTCAATTTTTTTACAGCAATTATACGCTGCGCGCTTTTATTTAGGTTAGGACCTAAGGAATAAATAACTTTTTTTGAGAAAGATAATTTTTTTAGTTTTGCAAACATATTGTACTGTAGGTATTTTTAATTTATTTGAATATTTGTATGTTTTAAACTAAATTATTTAAAAAAAAATGTTATTTTAAAATATTTTATTTTTAAAATTTAATCGCAGCAGCATAAGAAAAAACAATTACAATATGTATTTTTATACACTTTGTCAATTTTTAAATTTTAAAATGTAAAACGTCGCATATGCTTTCATGTAAATTTTTTTTACATAACTAATTATTTCAAAATTTTTTGACAGAAACTGAATGCCGTACATGCTGATTTTGGCTGATCCATAAGAAACAAATCATTTTTCTTAGAAATATTATTTTTTTTTTAAGTTTCTGCATATTTCAGAATTCGGTTTTTAATTTTACAAAAAACTTAACAAAAAGCAACCAGAATTTACGATTTACAAAAAATTTTTTTTTTAGTACCTACTGTATTACAATAAATTGCAAACAAAAACAAAATACAGTACTTTTCGGTTATAACGACCATTTTGGGACTGAAAATATTCGTCGTAATAAACGAATGTCGTTTTAAAAGAATGCTGTGAATTTTGAAAAATTAGTATAAGACTTGAACATTGTAGAATGTGCTGATTCTAGACTGGACACTTTGAACTCATTTGCTAACATTTTATTTGATGTGTCTCAAATAAAATGTTAAGCCTATGTTATAGTGCTTTTTCTTCTATTGAATTTTTTTTTTGTATTTTGATGCGTTATTATGATTGTTTTTATATTGAAAACTAAATATAAAACACTTAATTAATCGCCAAGCAACATTATTAGATATAATAAGTTTAAATAAAAAAAATATAAATGTAATAAACAACTTACATTTTTAATTAAAATTTAATTCTTTATCAAAAAGTGTAAAGTTTATTATAATTAAAATTGAACCGAGTTCGTTATAAATGAAAACTACTGTATAAACCAAATGTATTGCTTTCATTTCGAACAGCTCTCATGTAAATTCATGTACCTATTTATTTGTAAATTTTTTGACAGAAATTTTACGTCAACTTTTATTTCAGTTGAAGATTATTTTTTAGTTTTTTTTGCGAACATATTATAGGTATTTTCAATTATTTGGAATGTATGTTTTTTTAAAAAAAAATATTATTTTAAAATATTTTATTTTGAAAACTTAATCGTAGCAACATCAGAAAAAACAATTACAATATTTTTATACGCTTTGTCAAATTTTAAAATTTTAAATTCCGAAGTACAGTACATAACATACCTACTTTTTTCAAAATTTTTTGACAGAAACTGCACGCCGTATGCATTTATTCTGGTTGATTCCTAATGAACACATAATTTTTCCTAGGAAATGTAATTTTTTTGTTTCTGCAAATATATAGCAAAAAAAAAAATACAGTAAAGCTCGCTTATAACGACCATGAAGAGACAGAAAATATTCGTCGTAATAAACTAATGTCGTTTTAAAAGAATGCTGTGAATTTTGAAAAATTAGTATAAGAATTGAACATTGTAGATTGTGCTAATTCTAGAATGGGCACTTTGAACTCATTTGCTAGATTTTTATTTGATGTGTCAGCCTCACCTCTATGTTTATAGATGTATATATGCTTTTTCTTGTAATGAAATTTTTTTTGTATTTTTGATGCGTTATTATGATTTTTTTTTATATTCAAATATATAAATAAAAATACTAAAATAATCACCAAGCAACATTATTAGATATAATAAGTTTAAATAAAAGAAATATAAATGTAATAAACAACTTACATTTTTTATCAGGTAAAATTTAATTCATTGGCAATATTATATAAATTATTTATTATAATTAAAATTGAACCGAGTTCGTTATAAATGAAATACTGTATAAACCAAATGTATTGCTTTCATTCGAAAAGAACTCATTTTTTTCGTTCACTTTTTAAGATAAAGAAAAAACAAAAACAAAAAAAAAATTTTAAAAAAATTTAAATCTCCTTGTTCATTAATATTTGAACTAAACAAAAAAAAGAAAGACATAAGTCGGCGCCTATAATCTTTTGATTTAGATTTAGCTGCGAGTTAAAACCGAAAATGAATTACATTTACACAGAAAGTCGGCGCATAATATTAGAGTCATAAGCTTCAACTTTTAAAAGCGTGACCGTTAAATTCAAATTTACGTTAAATTAAAGACCGATTTTCACCTGAAAAAAAACAAAATATTCTAAAAAAAAACATCATTGTCCTATGAAAACAAAAAAACCCTTTCTTTTGGTTGTTGTTTCATTAAAATTGGTAAATAGTTTGTTCTAAAAAAGGATGTTTATATTTGTATGGGAAAAAATAAGCCGATTAAATATTATGATATCAAAGACTATAATATATAATTACACACTAAGCATTTTTATAAAGTTTCCAAATGTTAAGGCTTCATTTTCAGCGAGCTGCCATACAAGGTTGTCAATTCGATTTGTGAATCTATTAAAGCTACGAAGTTAAAATTAAAATTGGGCTAGTAAAGGTAAAGGGCAAGTTATTTGTCGGGCCAACTTTAAGGGTAGGCCAAATATTTTTTTATTTTTATAATATTTTGTTGCCTACAAATCTAAATTGCTTTAAATTCTAATTAATATATTCTTGTGACCTTTTGATTTTATACTTAACATATTCGCTATCAGAATATTTATTTTGAAAAAATTAATTTTTTAGCTATCATGAAAGATATATAGCTTTTTAATAAAGGTAAAAATAAACATGGTAGAAAAAAAACATGACAGAAAAAATTACCAAAATTATTTAAGATTTATAAATTATAAAAGAATGATTATTGCCGTTAAAAACCCTACTAAGTTATTATTATCAATTGTTACAACTTTAACCTTTGATTTAATAAAATTTTTAAGATACCTTTATTTTCGAGAAAATAATTTTTTCTTAAAAATTATTATTTTATTTATTTATTAAATACCTACTCAATATTTAAATAGCGCATTTTTTATTTCGAAGTATTTTTGAAAATTAATCGATAAAATATTAATCGCAAGTGAATTTAGTCTTTCTTATCTTCTGGAAAATCATATTTGTTCATATGAAAATTATAATTTATACCTTTAGACTAGATATAAATTACATAATTACAAAGTTTGTATTTGGAAATATTATAAGAATTTTGTAATTTTTAAAATATTTATTTTTATATTCAAACAATTTAATTTTATTTACAATTTGTGATATTATAACAGCAAAATAATTTTGGAAGTTATTTTGGCTATCACAATAGCAAATTTGTTAAGCGAATGATCTTGCAGTAATAGCAGCTTTTAAGCATATATTTCTATTAAGCTATCATGTAAGTGACATAGAAAATCAAACATGTTTGCATTTGCCGTAACTTTTACACATCCGTTGCTATTTGGCTATCATGAAAGGTATAACTATTTTGTAGTTTCAGTATAACAATAGTCACACAGCTAATTTGCTTTGTTATGTTTTCAAAACGTCGAGAAACCCAAAATATGATCACCACTTTGATCACCGCAACATCATCATCACGTCATAAGAAAATTTTCATAATTTTTGGACCTAGTAAAAAAAGCTAAATAGCTGCGAATTTTTGCTGTGGCAACGTTTTGGTGACCTAGAATTGCTAGTTGGGAAGTCAAAGTAAAATTAAAAATCTGTCACTTGAAAAGTTTATTAGTTTTAATATTTTTAGATATTGAAAAAAATTGAAATAAATAATAGTTTTTTACCCGTGCGGGCGAGCGAGCTAGTTACAGTGTCAAGGTACATATATGATCAGCATCGTAAGTAAAATAAAATTACCTACTTACTCAATGTAAAGAAAAAATTAAATTTCTTATATTATCTACAAATCCATTTTTTTATTTAGGTAGCTACAAACCTTTTTTTTTTGTATATGAATAAAAAATTACAAAAACTTTCCGCTTTTGAAAAATCAGTTGACTAAACATTCTCCGGCGGTAACTATCTTCGAATGAACTAAATTTTACACATACATTCATAAGTTCATAAATTGGTGGCAACTGACAACAGTTAAAACTACAACTGACAACACTCTCGTGTGGGATTGAGTAATATTCACTTACGTTGGAAGATTACGTCAATGCAAGTGAATATTACTTATCATGTGGCTTCCCGGAATGTCATTAATAAAAACTATTCACTTACGCACTCGCTTATTCATATAAAATTATTATCTTACTTATTATCTATAATATATACATACATATACATATATTCCATATTAATACAAAATCATTTCGTAATCTTTACATTTTGTATTACGCAGATTATGCTTCGATTCTAATATAACCATACAGAAAAGTAAACAAAAACAAATGACTGATAAATTTTTTTTGCATTTTAAAAATTTGAAGATGAATAAGTTACGTATTTTACTTTTTGCATGTTTCCTATTTTATAAAATGTTGAGATCGTGGGTTCAAATTCGTTGCTAGGTGAACCTTTTTTTTTATTTAAGTACCTACTTGTATAAATCATAATATTTAATCGGCTTATTTTTTCCCATACAAATATAAACATCCTTTTTCTGAGTAAACTATTTAACCAATATTAATGAAACAACAACCAAAAGAAAGGTTTTTTTTGTTTTCATAGGACAATCATATTTTTTTTTAAGAATATTGCGTTTTTTCAGGTGAAAACCTGTCTTTAATTTAACGTAATTTTGAATTTAACGGTCACGCGGTTAAAAGTTGTGGCTTATGACTCTAATATTATGCGCCGACTTTCTGTGTAAATGTAATTCATTTTCGGTTGCAACTCGCAGCTAAATCTAATTCAAAAGATTATAGGCGCCGACTTATGTATATCTTTCTTTTTAGTTCAAATTCAATGAACAATTTTTGTTTAGTTCAAATTCAATGAACAAGGAGATTTAAATTTTTTTAAAATTTTTTTTTTTATTTTTGTTTTTTCTTTATCTTAAAAAGTGAACGAAAAAAATGAGTTCGAAATGAAAGCAATACATTTGGTTTATACAGTAGTTTTCATTTATAACGAACTCGGTGCAATTTTAATTATAATAAACTTTACACTTTTTGCCAAAATAATTAAATTTTACCTAAAAATTAAAGTTTTTTATTACATTGATATTTCTTTTATTTAAAATTATTATATCTAATTATGTTGCTTGGTGATTAATTTAGTATTTTTTTATTTATTTTTGAATACAAAAAAATTCATAATAACGCATCAAAAATACAAAAAAAAATTTCATTAGAAGAAAAAGCACTATACATAGGCTTGAGGCTGACACATCAAATAAAATTTTAGCAAATGAGTTCGAAGTGTTCATTCTAGAATCAGTTCAAGTCTTATACTAATTTTTCAAAATTCACAGCATTCTTTTGAAACGACATTCGTTTATTACGACGAATATTTTCCGTCCCATCATGGTCGTTATAACCGAAAAGTACTGTACTTTGTTTTCGTTTGCTTAAAATTTTTTTTTTTTAAATCGTATATTGTTGTTGGTTTTTGTTAAGTTCTATGTAAAATAAAAAACCGACTTCTGATAAATAATATTTCTTAAGAAAAATGATTTGTTACTTATTCAGCATGTACGGCGTTCAGTTTCTGTCAAAAAATTTTGAAATAATTTGTTATGTAAATAAATTTACATGAAAGCATACGCGACGTACTATACCTCGGAGTTTTAAAATTTAAAAATTGACAAAGCGTATAAAAATATTGTAATTGTTTTTTCTTATGTTGCTACGATTAAATTTTAAAAAAATATTTTTTTAAAAAAATTTTTTTTAAAACATAATATGTATATTCAAAATAATTGAAAATACCAACAATATGTTTGCAAAACTAAAAAAATTATCTTTCTTAAAAAAATTGTTTGTTCCTTACGTCCCAACTTAAATAAAGCGTACGGCACGTGATGAATTTAGTATTTTCTTATTAATTTTTTAATATAAAAAAAAAACATAACGTATCAAAAATACAAAAAGAAATTTCATTAGAAGAAAAAGCACTATACATAAGCTTGAAGCTGCAACATCATGTAAAATTCTAGCAAATGAGTTCGAAGAGTCCGCTCAAAAATTAGCATATTCTACAATGTTTAATTCTAATATTCACAATTATACCTTATATTCACAATTATTGAAAATACCTATAGTATGTTTCATAATCTTCACTAATTCAGCAAGAAACATACGGAAGCAAAAACAAAAAAAAATAAACTTTCTTAAAAAATATTTTGTAATTTAAATGTTTTGTAACCTAAATCAACGCGTACGGCGAAAAATTTCTGTCAAAATATATTGAAATAAGTAATTATGTAAATAAATTTACATGAAAGCAACCCAAATACGCGTAACGCGATATACTGTACCTCGGATTTTTAAATTTTAAAAATTGATAAATAAAAATATTGTCTTCGGTTTTTCTTATATTTTTAAATGTTTATTTTTAAATTGTACGTTGTATGTTTTGATTAAGGTTAAGCCCTGATAATTAAAAATTTTATTTTACATTTTAAACATCGAATAATGTTTTTTCATGATAAAAACTTTTTTTAGTTTTACTTTGACATAACGAACGAATATTATATAAGGCGTTTTTTTTTAAATCACAGCAGAGATCTGAGCACGCTCTAAACAACATAAGCACGTTCTAATGAACAGAGCATGAACAGAGTACGCTCAGAGCGTTCAGATTTAATAAAAAAACACGAAAAATTAAATTAAATTAAAACATTTTGATTTTTATTTTACAAGTAAAATCTTAAACAAACGTCAAAATCTCTTTAAGAAAAAAAATGAATCACACGCTGTGAGCTAAAAAAAACACGATTTTTTTTTTTGACAGTTCATGCTCTACTCAGATTTAAAAAATGCCTTTAAAGGAACTGAAGCATGTATTCATCAATTTTTAATTAGGAAACAGAATACATACGGAACGGATACAATAAAATTCAAATCGTACTAAAATGTTTAGTTTTCTATATGACGTCAACTCGAATTTTGGCTACTTGACTTCAGTAAATATATGTATATGTTTAGAAATTAAATCAAATTCTCAGAACATTGTATATTAGAACAATATTTATATTAAGAATTTAAATCGCTTTGTTTTGTGTAATAACTGTACACATACCACATTATACCCTCTTTAAAGCGACTTTAGCTATAGGAATAAAATTCGAAAATACAACAACGTTTTTATAACTGAAAAAATTATAAATTTTTTTTTAGCAAATTTCAAGCGCAAGAATTGTTGACAATATTGTTGCAATATATTTTATTACGTATAGGAAAAAAAATATAATTTTTCGTGTTAAATTAGTCTATTATAAATTTCAAAAAACTATTTTTGTATGTAAATTTAAAAGCAAAAATAGCTCGAATCTCGAGCACAGGGCGATACTAGTTTTAAATTAATGAACCAAAAATTTACGGACTAACTTAAAAAAACCCTAAAAATTTTTTATATGAAACTGATCGTCTATACTCTATAGTATATAGTATGAGTGAAGTATTTTAGTTTTTAAAGTTACAAATTTTTAAAGAAACTATATTACTATACAAATAAATTAATTTTATTTGTAATTTTTTTTTAGTATTTCTGTTGAAAAAAATTTTTATCTTTGAAGGAGGATCGAACTCAGATCTATTTACACTCTAAGCCACTTTGCTTAACACTAAACCATACAATTCTTATAAATTTATGGTCAGATTTCTAATATAAATGTATCACAAACTGAGATAAAGAAAAAATAAAGCCATAAACACAGGCAAGTTTAATTAAAAGTATATAATATAATACAAATAAATATATTTGTTCATTTTTAGCACATTTTCAAAAAATTTTGTAAAAATGTGCCTATATAGCTTCACTCTGTCCGTCCGTCCGTCCGTCCGTATGTTTACAAAAACTTTTACACCGTTTGAAATAGAGTAAAGAAATTTTAACCATGGGTAGTTTTTGTAAAAAAAATAATTTCTTAGAAGAATTTTTTTCTGTAGCCCCACCTGACACGGGGCTACAGCCCCCCAAAGTTGAAAAAAGCCCTATATTTAAATGGTTATAACAAGAGTTCTGTTAGATATACTTTCAATCTGAAAACGGCAAACGATAGCTGGTTTCATAAACTTTATAAATTTTTACAAGAAAAATGTTTGGGGTTGCCATACGGTACTAAAATTTAACATTACACAAAACTGAATTTTTGCAAAAATTTTGGGCACACATATCTTCTGAACGGTTCAAGCTAGGGTTTTGAAATTTTGGGAGAAGTTAGATACTCAAAAATTAGTAGGAATCGGTTAACAAAATTTTTTTGTCCAGGCCCATGTTTCGGAGCTATAAGGGCTCGAAAATATAAATTTTGCTATTTTTAAACACCTGTAACTTGAATACCTGTCCAAATTTTTTTTTAGTGATATACAAAATTCAAAGCTCTACAATCATATTTCAACATGTGTCAAAGGTTTTTCTTAATTTTGAAGGGTTACGAAGCTACAGCCTCTGCAAATTCCAAAAAAGCCCTATATTTAAAATGATATAACATGAGTTCTGTTAGGTTTATTTTCAATCGAAAAACGGTATAAGAGAGCTGCTTTTATAGACTCAACAAAAATATGTCGATCAAATTTATAGAGTTGCCATGCGGTACTAAAATTTACCATTATATAAAACTCAATTTTCGCAAAATTTTTGGTCCCACATATCTCTTAAACGGTTTACGATAGGGCCTTGAAATTTTGGGAGAAATTAGGTCCTCAAAAGCTAGTAGGAGTCGGTTAACAAAATTTTTTTGTCAAGCCCCCTGTTTAGAAGCTGTAAGGGCTCGAAAATTGAAATTTTGCTATTTTTAAGCACCTGTAACTTGAATACCTGTCCAATTTTTTTTTTATTAATATACAAAATTTGAAGGTCCAACATTATATTTTAACATATGTTAAAGGCTTTTCTTAAATTTAAAAGCGGTTCCTTAAACTGAAGAAAGTGTCTCTCAGTTTTACTAATTTTTGCTTAGATAATAAAATTCTAAGTAAAATTCCAAATTTTGGTTTAATTCCTAGAAACTACAAAAGTGGAGAGGGAGTGGGGGGGGTTGGTTAGATGAAGTTAGATCCTTGAGAAATTTGGCAACCTTCCCCATAGAGGAGCTAATAGGGCTTAAAAATAAAAATTTAATATTTTTATAAGCAAGTAGTAACTTAGTCACCAAAGTATATATTTCCTAAATTAAATGTTAACATTGAAACTTCAACATTATATTCCGATAAAATACTTAGTATGAAACACTATATTATTTTGAAAATGTGCTTTTTTAAAAACCCTTGGTTTTTTATCATCACTTGTAGTTTTTTTTTTTAGTATTTAGTTTGAAAGATAAAAAATAACAAATAGAAATAAAACCTAAGATGGTAATCTTATATTGATTTTTATCAATTTCCAATACCAGAAATTCTTTATATTTTTTCCGGTCTCCAATTTTTTTTATTTAAGATAGGCACAGTTCAAAAATTTTTAAATAATGAAAAAAAAAGAAAAACAATAAAAAATAAAAGAAAAACTAAAACATATTTTTGTTTGAATTGGTGAGTGCATCGAGTATGACTAGTAAAATTTGATGGCAACGAAATCGGTTTTTTGTGAATACAAGAATTACGAAATCGGTTTGGGTGTATACAGAATTTTCACCGATTACGTCAACATTACGTCAAAATACCTCGATGCAACAGTTGATACTACCCGTCTGGCTTGGCTGAATAGTATGCAAAAATATATTATGTACAATACACTTTTTTTTTGTATGTAGTGTAGTAGCAACTTTATAGGAAAAAGACTTTAGAGAACATCTTTTTGCCAAGGATTATTATTTGTATTGTTACTCTCTCAATACTTGTCTAAGGATTATGGATGACTCTCCCAGTAATATCTTCTGCCTATGCTCTACGTTTTTGCCATGGAAATTCTTCTAATGAACATTAACCTTTAAGATCCGACCAAAACTTCGTGTAGGACTCGAACAATTAACTTTTTTAACTAGATTATTTTCATATAGAATTTTAAATTACGTTTCAGTACATGTTCTATTCAACATGAAATATACGAATTTGGTTTTTTTTTTTTTTTTTTTGTATATAAAAAATCTTTCGCGTTACGATTTCATATGATTTAAATGTTGCATAGTTTAAAAAATTTAAGATAAGCTAAAAAGAACACAAAGACTTTTTTTAAGTAAATGGCTTGATAAATATTTTATATGTATTCATATAATATGTATGCAGATTATTTATTTTTTTTTTTTATTTTATTTATTAAACCAAAACAAGGTTTTTACAAAAAATATCTTACAGCTATTGAAAAAAACAAAAAAAAATTAAAGCTAACAAAATGCACAAACAAAAAAAAAATACAAATTTGATTACTAAGTTAAAAATTTACAATGAAAAATTAAAAAGTTGTACCAAAGATCATATTAACTATAAAGATGTCCCACGTAGAACAAAAAAAAAATCATGAAATTTGAAAGTTTATCAATTTTATTTTTCATAACAAAAAAAAAATGAAAGCTATAATAAAAGCGAGATCATTTTTGGAGAGAGCTTTTATTGATGTTTTTTTTCTCAGTTTTCTTTTCACTTCACTATTTTAGTAGGTATAGTTCTTTTCTTACTTTATAAGTTCTTTTAGTAAAATAGTATGCATGTGTATACATAAAATAATACAAATTACAATAACAATATTATGTTCTTACTCATGATACATATAACATAAATCAAAAGTTCACACACATCCATATAAATCTAAACAAGATAAGAATGCAATCTCAGAAAGTTTGAAATTTGTTTGAAATTTGAATAGGTATATAAATTGTTTTAATACTGCGTAAGAATTTTGAATGAATGATAAATAAAAATAAGAAAATAAATTCATTAACAAAAAAGTGACGATATTTTTTTATCGCATTTACCTAGATAGATATGTTGATCAACTTAAATATTGTTCTTTTGAAATTTGATTTTGAAAAATAAGTCTCCAGGAAAAAATGATTTTCAACATATTTTCGTTAGGTACCTACTTATATAATTTTTTAATATGATATAGCCATAATTTTTTGATACCTACTATAATAATTTAGAAATTTTTTAATATTAATTAATTACCTAATCATAAATTGAATTTATTTGAATATTTATTAGGTACATTATAAGAACTTTATTGTTTAAAATTTTTTAATTTTATTATTTTTAATTTAAAATAAAAAACAGGTAGGTAGGTAGTTTGTAATTATTCTTTCCTTAATATTAATCAAATGTTTAAATATTCTTGGACTCGAATTTCCAAGATATTATTAAATATACCTCTTTCTTCCTTTGGCGTTTCATTCACGCAGCGTATCCTGGCTTAATTACGTTTTGGTATTACTTCTTTTATTAGGCTATTGATCAAGAATTGTGAGAAACCATTAATTGTGGGCAGCTATTAATTTTAGGAATCCAACAAAATTTAAAAAAAATCTATTAATATTAAGAAAAACAAGAACAGGAAAATGCACACTACCTGTTTCTATTATAAGCCGTCAAAAAACGTTATGTAATATTTCAAATAAAAAACATAATAAAAATTAAAAAATTTATTTATTATAATGTAATAAATATCAATCAAGTTTAATTTAAGATTTGATAATTATATTTGTAAAAAATTATTTTTAAAAATAGTATTTAAACTTGAAACATTAAAAAAGATAAATCATTGTCATTATACAATCTTTCAAAAGCCGTTTAAAACTAATTATATATAAAGTCCTTGCATTAAATCCTTAAATTTAAGTAAAAAGTGATATTGATTATAAATATTTGTGATATATTATATGTATATAAATAAGTATTTGTGGAAATAAATAAAAGTTATATTAATTATAAATATTTGTTATATAGTGACATAAAATATATAAAGTAATAAAAATATACCTATAGTGAAAATAAATTTGTGTTTAGTGAATAGTGAATTTACTTAGTTGATACGACAATTAATAAAAGAAAAACAATTATAAACTTGTGAAGAACATAATATAAAAATTAAAAAAAAAATACTAAAATGAGTAAAAGATCTCTAAAAGCCGGGAATAAATGCAGTTTGCCCCATTGCCGAAAATCTAAAAGGGATATTGCAAGCTTAAAATTGTTTAAATTTCCAGCTTATGATTCCCCTCTATTTAGTTTGTGGGTGCAAACATGCAAATTTAGTGAAGAGTTTGTTGCAGATTCTCCCTTATTATTTTTATGTGAAAAACATTTTTCACCTGATTTAATAGGGGTAAGAAAATTAAAAAATGGTGCAATTCCAAATTTATTTTTGGATAATACTGCAAACAGAATAAATACACCAAATAATGATCCAGAAAATGAAGATATGGATAACTTCAGATCACCAGTTCGAAAAAGAAAACGCTCTGAGTATGATTGTGCTTCTGCTGAATCTCCAACATCATTTTGCAAACATTGCAAAAAAACTATAAAAAATTCAACATTTTATCAAAAAAAAATTATTAATTTGTCTAAGAAATGTAAGAAAAATAAAATTCAAATAAAGAATTTAAAAGACGAAGTAAAAAAATTAAAAAAAAAAATACTTAGAACAAAATCTAACGAGGAGGTAGATCTTAAATCAATGGAAGTAGAAATCGAAAAACTGCAGCATGTAACAGAAAATGAAAAAATTCTTTCCAAAATGTTACTAACAAAAAAAAGATGCAAAAGTACTTCTTGGAAAGAAGATGAAAAACTATTTTCCCAAAGGATATATTACAGGTGTGTATAGTTATTAAACTTATAATATGTTATATATTATACATAAATATGTATATTAATTAGTCTAATTTACGTATTTATCTTTATTTACAGATCTACATCAACATATTTATTTTTACGTGACACATTAAAATTAAATTTGCCTAGTACTTCATCTTTATACAGATGGATTGATATTAAAAATCTCAATATTTCTGCAGATGTCGTAGATGGAGTTGTTGACTTGGGATATAAGCGATCAAATCAAGTAGGAAGTCAAATATGTGTTTTTATGTTGAGAGGATTACTAAAAAACTGGAAATTTATTTTAAATTATTTTGTAACAAGCTCTATAAAAGGTGAAGATTTGTCAACAATAATAAAAGCAAACCTAGATATAATATCTAAAATAGGGTTCAACGTGAGAGCTATAACTTGTGATCAAGGTCCCAACAACCGAAAGTGTTTTAATTCGGTTTTCAAGGCATCAATTGATAAACCATACTTCCACCATAATGAAAAAAAAATTTATTTATTGTATGATGTTCCTCATTTGATTAAATCTATACGAAATGCATTGTTAAAAGCTAACTTTGAAACACCTGATGGAATAGTAAAATTTGATGTTATCAGAGAAATTTTTGAGTTGGAATATGGAAAAGTTACAAAAATGACTAAATTAACCACATCGCATATTGAGCCAACAAATTTTGAAAAAATGCGTGTAAGCTTGGCAGTACAAACATTAAGTCATAGTGTTGCAGCTGCTATTTCATCTGCAAGCGAAAATAAACAATTTCAAAAAAATACATGTGATGACGCAAATTCTACAGCAAAATTTTTAAAAAGGATTGATACGTACTTCGATTGCCTAAATAGCAAAGTTTTAAAGGATCCTAATCCTTTTAAACGTGGACTACAAATCAATAATCACATTTGGGAAAAATTACAAGATTTAATAGTATATTTAAAGGAAATTAAATATAAAGGTAATAATATATTTTGTATAAATGGACTAATTCAAACAACCAATGGAATCCTATCTTTAACACAAGAAATGTCAAACAAAAATCCAAATATTTCATTTATACTTACTAGTCGTTTTAATCAAGATCCTTTGGAAAATTGTTTTTCTTATATTAGAGCTAAAGGAGGTCATTGCAAAAATCCATCAGTTCACGAGTTTAACATAATAGTGGCCAAATTACTTTCATTAAAAATTAGTCAACTTAATTTCAATAGAAAATCCAATTGTCAAGAAGATGATGATGTTATGTTACCAGTTGATTTTTGTTCTATTTTGGAAGATACTCAACAAAATATTGCTATTACTAATAATGAAATTAATTATAATTCAGAAACAACATTATATGAGGACATTGTAAAGGAAAATGAAGACTATTTTGACGAAAACATAGATTCTTTTAATTCTGATTATATACCAATAGAGTTAACATCTACTAGATATTTTATAGGTTACATTGCACGACGAATTACATGTAAGAAATGTAAAAATGAAATTGTAAAGCCAAGTGAAATTATAACTTATCCTTCAGAAATGTTTATTCACAAAAAAAATTATCGCAATGAATCTGATTTTGGTAGTTTATATGCACCGTCTGATAAATTTTTTGATGTTTGCAAAATTCATATAAAAGTTTTTGAAAAAATTTTCATAGAAAATAAGGATGTTAAAAATATAAAAAAATTCATTATTGATAATTGTATTAAATGTACCAAAGAATCGCCTTACAAATTTTGGTTTGAAGAGAACGATTCGTGTTATTCACATAAGCTACAGATTTTAAATTTATTGATTACCATATTGTTACGGAAGCATTGTTCTTGGATTACATTCAAAGATAAAACTACGAGAAGATCAAAAACACAGATTTTACTAAACCAATAATATTATTAATAGGATATGTATATAAAAAATATTAAACATGACAACATTTTAAATTTAAAAATATGTAATATTAAATAATTAAAATTAATTCATCTTAAGATAAATTATTATAAAACATAAGAAACTAACTGATAATTAAAAAATTTGTTTTTATAAAAATAATAA
This sequence comes from Dolichopus griseipennis, assembly GCA_963082915.1. Classification (NCBI taxonomy): domain Eukaryota; kingdom Metazoa; phylum Arthropoda; class Insecta; order Diptera; family Dolichopodidae; genus Dolichopus; species Dolichopus griseipennis. Next base: position 65,446,205 of record OY720444.1, on the reverse strand, counting down.
AATTTCCTAAATAAAGAATAATAAAAAATATTAGATTTTTTTTTTATCTTTAGGTACCTATACAAAGTTGTTCTTCAAAAGATCAAAAATTAATTTGCTTTACAGAAAATCAAAAACAATTCTTTCCTTTTAATCAAAATGCATACTATTTCGTATTCTAATAGTAGATATTAATATTCAATATAAAAATCAAATCCAAATTCAATTTCAAAAATCAAATCCAAATTTTTATTTATAAAATCCAGTTCTCACACTGACTTATTACAGAGAGAAAATGTTTTTATTTCCTTTTCAAAAAATCAAATCCAAAATCCAAATTCAACTTCAAAAATCAAATCCAAATTTTTATTTATAAAATCCAGTTCTCACACTGACTTATCACAGAGAGAAAATGTTTTTAATTCGTTTATTTTTTCATCCTTACTTAATAGATAATCAATGAATGAGTTAATACTTACTACGATGTACAACACATTACACAACTACTTCTACATACAATTCAAGTAACATAACAAAACGTAATAAGAAAAAAATAAAAACATAATTTTTTAAAATCCTCGCGAACAATCATCCAAACGTAAAGAAATTATCTATACTCTTTCTTTTTTTTTCCTGTCATAAAAATTTAACGAGAGAGAAATATGTATACTAACTTATTTACAATGATTTACTTTAAAATTACTCTCAGTGTCTCTCAGCAAAGCTCTCAGTTAAAAGAGCTTTGTGGATTTTTTAAAAATCCACTTCAAATTTTTACTGAACCATTTTTATATATGGCGTGGGATATCTTTATAGTTAATATGATCTTTGGTTGTACTATATACTAAATTTTAAAACAAAAAAACGAAAATGCTTACAGGACAAAAACACAGTATGAGATATAAATAATTGGAATGTATGTGATATGTATATGAACTTGAACTTGAAAAAATTTTAAATGTTTACAAAGTAATTAGGTAATTTAAGTATTTAGGTCATTTAGGAATTTCTGTTTTAATTTATGTTTAAAAGAGTTTCTTGATATGTCTGATGAAAAAAGATGACTGTGTTTGTTGAATATAGTGCAACATCTGTTTATTGGCTCATTTCTTCCGTATTCTGTTCTGTGTGTATTTTCTAATAAAAATTTAGTGTTTCTTGTATTTCTGACTACATTGTTTAGTCTAATCTTATTTACTAAGAATTGAACGTCAATACTTTTTTTTATGACGTCAAAGGTAAAGCAAGATGAAAGCATTTGCCTACGTGAAGATAAGGTTAACATATTCAATGAATTAAGTCTTACAGCATAGCTTGGAAGAGTAGAATAGTCTGTAGGATTATATTGGTTTCTCAAGGCAAACAAAAGGAATTGTTTCTGAACGGATTCTATTCTGTTGGAATGTAATTGAAACGCTGGATCCCATACGATGTTACCGTATTCTAGAATAGATCGAACTAACGAGCAATAGAGAGCTTTTGTTACTGCTGGGTTATTAAATTCTTTAGCTCTTCTCTTAATAAAACCTAACATTTTGCTTGCTTTGGAAATCATATGATCATAGTGAATATGGAAGTTAAGCTTATAGTCCAGAAGAATGCCAAGATCGGTTATACTGGACACCCTTTCAAGAACTATGTTATCTATTGCATAGTCGAAAAACATTGTAGATCTTTTACGTGTGAAGCTTATGACCTTGCATTTCGCTATGTTAAGTTCTAATTTATTGTAGAAACACCATTCTTGTAAAGAATGTAAATTTGATTGAAGTAATGCCAAATCAGAACTGTTTTTGATAACGTGGTAAATTTTAAGATCGTCAGCAAATGCAATATGTGATACACCCTCTAATTTTCTAGAAAGGTCTGAAATAAAAATATTAAATAGAAGTGGGCCTAAATGGCTACCTTGCGGCACTCCTGAGGTGACATTAATTGTGTTTGATAAATAACCTTGAAATTTAATATTTTGGGTTCTTTCAGTAAGATAAGAGCAAAGCCAAGCGAGGAAAGAACCTGAAATGCCTAAAGTTTCAAGCTTTTTAAGCAAAATATTGTGATCCACACGATCGAAAGCTTTGCTAAAATCCGTGTAGATAGCATCAACTTGATAACCATTTTCCATTTCATTTAGTATTTCCGATGTGTAAACCGTAAGATTAGTTGTAGTAGAACGACCTTTTCTAAATCCATGTTGTTGTTCGTTTAATTTTGTATTTATGACGGGTGTAATTTTACTAACTACAATTTTTTCGAACAATTTTGGAATAGTGGATAAGATAGCTATACCACGGTAGTTTTCGACGGAAGCTTTGTCACCCTTTTTATAAATGGGGGTCAAAAAAGAAGATTTCCACGCATACGGAAAAATGCCTGTCGAAAGCGATAGATTAAAAATAAAATGAAGCGGTTGCGTCAAATAATTGGCACAATTATATAAAAAAGAAGGTGGGATCAAGTCGGGTCCAACACCTTTTTTTGTATCAAGGTTGGTAATTGCTTCAAATATTTCGTTTTCAGAAAGATATAGATCTGTAATAATTGAATTAGATCTATTAAGTGAAATAGGAAAAGCGAAATTGATACGCGAATCTAATCGCCTATAAACTTTTTGAAAACAATCTGCAAAGAAATTACAGATTACATTAGGGCAAGAAGAAAAAACATTATCTTTAGACATAGAACTTGGATATCCATATGTTTTTCGCTTTGTATTAATGAAGTCGAAAAACTTTTTTGGATCTGTAATTAATTTATTACCAATTTCATTGACATAATTATCGTATGCTAGATTTGATTTCTGTTTAAATTCTAAAACAAGATCGTTGTACCTGTTAAGTAAAATAACATTAGGATCCTTCGTAACTTTAATTTTTTTGTAAAGTTTGTTGCGTTGATTACGCAATGTCCTAATTTCTCTATTAAGCCAAGGTTCTGTTGTTTTATCTTTTTTACGAATTTTTGGCACAAAGCAGTTAATTATGTCAAATATTTTTAAGTAAAAGATAGAGATTGAAGAGTTAATATCCTGTTGTATTAACAGGTCGTCCCAATTTAAAATTGATAAAGCATTATTAATGCTTTGATAATCAGCGTTAAAAAAGTCATATACAATATTATTATTGTAAGATTTCGCAAATTGAGGCATAGAAGTGGAAATTTCGAAGATGACTGCGTTATGATGAGGAGTGTTAGTGAACAGGTTGACTGCATCATCAGCGAGTTTTACCACCACTCTGTCATATGCATTTGAAAATGCAAGATCTAGCCACTTATTGTTTTTATTTGGAAAATTTATAATTTGTTGTAAATCATTACCATAGAACTCCGAAATAATGTCAAAATCAATTTCATCATGAAAGTTAATTGGTAATAACAAATTATCTGAATCATCTTCTATAAAAGATAATGATGGACGATTGAAATCGCCAAAAATAAAAATTGAATCATCCTCATTCATTTTAGATATAATATCGTGATAAATATCAAAAAATTCAGAATATGAGGAATTGTCAGAATTTGGTGGAAAGTAAACAATTCCTAGGTAAAGAAAATTATTACCTAAGTTTACTCTAATAAATTGGTGATCGAAAGTGTGGGAGGTTCTAGTGATTAGTGGAATACTAGAAAGGTTATTATTTACTGCAAGTAAAACACCGCCTCCACGGGTGCAGTTTGTAGAGAAAAAGTCCCTATCCTTTCTATAAATCGACCAATTATTGTCCAGTATTTCTTCATTTATGAAGGAATCGTTTAGCCATGTTTCGGTAATAGCAAGCACAACGAAGTCACAAGACTTAGCATCAACATATAATTTTTTTAGTTTACCTCTCATACCACTACAGTTGTGGTAGAAGATTTTGAGATTGTCACTAAGATTACATTTATTATCTGTTGGTTTTAACTTCTTAAAGCTAGATCTTGTATTTACTAAAATAAGATTAGTGTTAATGTTATTTTCTTCCGCTAAGGGGACGAAAAAAATCATTACTACTTTTCCTAATTTTTTGCAAATAATCGATTCTCTTACTTTTAAGGTGACTACAACAAGCTTGTAAATCTTTTTCAACCGATTTGGACGAAGCACCGAAACCTTATATTTTAAGTATAATTTCATTAATTCCTTAGGGTTAGAAGGCAAACCTTCTTGATCAATAAAAATTTTAATATTGAGTTTGGTTTTACCATCTACACAAAGGTCGTCATCCTCCTTATGTAAGTAAGCTAAATATAGCCTTACATTTTCGTATATTTTTTGATCTCTAAAACGTGATAAAACATACGTATGATCGTCATTAGCTACAGCATTTTTCGTTAATCTGACTATAGGAGGTAACATAGGATTAACAAAACTCGCAATAGATTGGGATGAAACCGATGCAATTGGCTTATCGTTAATTGAAGTCGTGTTACAGTTTACGTTTAAGCTCTGAGTACACGGAGTGCCAGCATTAAAGGTTTGTCCCTGAATGAAGTTAGAATATTTATGTTTAGACGTAATTGGTGTTGTTGTAATTAAATTTGAATTTGGATTTGAAATTGAAAATGAATTTTCAGAAATGACTGAATTGCACATTGTGCTAGACAATGCACTTGAACTTGTATTAATGGCTGGAGTCTCAATTAAATTGGGCTTATTTAGTGAATATGTAACTAAGTTCGACGGAGGCAAATAGTTTTGAAATTTAATAGGTGTTTGTGTTAATAAAATGGGTTGTGTTTTGTTTGAATTTAAAATATTATTATTATTATTATTATTATTGTTCTTATTATTATTATTATTATTATTTTTATTATTATTATTATTATTATTATTATTATTATTATTATTATTATTATTATTATTAATATTATTATTATTATTATAATTGTTATTATTGTTATTATTATTATTATTATCCTTTTTTTTGATTTGTTTATTTTTTGTTTTAATAATTTTAGGCAAATTAGTATTTCTATTGTTTGAATTTTTAGTTTTTGTTTTATTATTTTTAGAATGTTTTGTGTTTATTGAATGTTGTGTGTTTGTCCTTAAATTATTTTTACCTAAACTTTTGAAACTGCTGATATTGGTTCCTATACGCCACAAGCTCCTGTTTTTAATTTCATTCACTTTTGATTCCGGAACACTAACTTTAAATGTGTGATAGTTCGGTTTATACTTCAGCCACTTCGGTGTTATTAATTTGCAGTGAACATCATCGCATTTCAACTTGCTTCTTATGTATTTGGCCAGTTTGACTTCAGTTGTGTTAACGCTAAGATTCGAAATTCTTATGTTAAATTTCGGCTTACTTATAGCATCTGGTGGATCGACAACTTTTGTTTCTTTTTCAATATCCATTGAAATATCGTCCTGTTTTTCCTTTGCTACATTTTTGAGTTTGTCTGACCCAGCGCTATTTATTTCGTTAAATTCGTCAAACAATGATTTAGGTAACTTATTTGAGCTGTATTGATTTGGATGAGAATTATTGTGGTTTTTCATAAATTCTTGCATCTCCTCCATTTTACTCTTGAGAATATCTAAATCAGCCAAAACTAAATCCCTGAAGCTCAATGAAATCTCATTCCTGCTCGCATTTTCAGAAATAGAAAAACATATTTTAGATAAGTTATCAATTGAATCTTTTAGTTCCATATTGTGTGAGTTATTTGTATCTTGAGGTAATTTATTGGAAATTAAAATTTCATTTTTTAATTTACCTATTTCAACTTTTATTATATCTCTAATAAATTTTTTGTTGTCTGTGTTGAAACTAATTACGCTATTGTTTAGCGATTCAAAATTTTTTTCCATTTCTTAAAAGTTGGCGGAGTTATTTTTTACAACTTCCAATAATTTAACAATTGTTCCTTGGAAGTTGTCCCTGACATCATTAATATTCTTTTTGATTTCCCGCGAAAATTGTCCGAGAGAATTTTGTTGATCCAGACAACTTTCACAAACAAAGTGCTGCGATAAAAAGCTGCTGTACCAGTTTCTCGGAGCGTTTAAGCAGACTCCATGAAATTTACGATTGCAGAAACCTTTGCATTTAATATCGAATTTCATATCGGTGACTAAACAATTTTCTACGCTGCATTTGAAATCCATTGTAAATTGTATATAATGTTAAGTAAAAAAAATAAAGATGATGAATCACTTATTATTTGTATTCTGATTTTAATTTACTTTATTAGTTATTTATTGTTTAACTGTTTATTTATATTGTGACTTTACTTGTTAATGAAATTAAGTAGGTCACTATTTAAAAAAGATTTGCACTTGAAGAATTTTATTTTTAAATTTTATTTTTAAATTTTAAATATTATATTTAAGTTCTTAATTAGGTTTAATTTTAATAACCTTGTTAATTAAGCAAAAAATAAAAGAATTTTTTATTATTATTAAAAATAATTAAATATTAAAATTAGAGTAAAAAAAAATACGTCTAAACTTAATGAAGAATGAATAAAGAATTATGTTCCCACAATATATAAAATTCTCCAATATTAAAATATTTTTCATTAATGAGAAAATTCGCTACCAAATTTTCTCATATTGTAATTTGATTCTGGTCAATTCTTTACTTAATAATTTCTCATTCTTTTAAATTTCCCGACAAAGAAAACCGCGATTAATATATTTTTGTTCTCACCGATAAATTATTAACAAAATAATTATTATCTTTCTCGCTCTAACAACATGATCTATATGATGGTTACTATTATAATTCAAATTTCCCATCATAAGTTTTTCGCGATAAATTAAATCGCGTTCAATAAATTTTCTCATTAGAATTTTTTTGTGAATTAATCAGTATGATTAGTTCTTTAATTAGAAGTTTCCCACAGTATAGTTTGTGCTGACCAAACAAATTAATAATATAAAATGACCAATTATTGGTAGTAACATTTCAGTCTTGTCTTTTCCTAATAACGGAACAAATAAAATCAAACTTACAAACTGAGGTTTATAAGTTACTAGCAGATTTACCCGGCGTTGCCCGGAAGCTTGCAAAATGTAAAAAAGCAAGTTTCAGCCAATTTTTTGAAATACTACTCTGCTTATAAATGAAGCCACAAAAAAATATTTGTGGAGTTCCATTAACCCATCGTGGCCCAACAGCTTTTTATAGGTTTTTTCGTTACTTTGTTATATATTAGAAATGATTTAACCAATTAACTTTAAATTTTGTATATGTGTTCTTCTTTGAAAATGAAGTTCAATTTACTAACAAACTTGGAAGTTGTTAACCCCTGCCGACCCGACGATTGTTCAAAAAAAAATGTGTAAGTAAATTACGTCCAATTTTTGAAAGAAGGTACAACTTCTTTGAATTAGGCGAATACTTAAAAAAAAGGTTTGTCGAGTTCTTTTAACCGATTGCGAAACAAAAACTTTTGCAAAACAGTTTAAACGATTATCTCTAATTTTTCTATACATTGTGCTTCTTGACAATTTGGTGCTCCTTGACGATAGAGTTGAGGATGTTAGGTTTCCGGCGAATAATGTTAACTGAATTAAAATGACTATTGGTCAAATGGGGATACTAAGTTTGCCATTATGTCATTATACTATGTCAATAGTAGTTTTCTTGAATTGCCAACGTTTGAATAAAATATAGTCGATGGTTTAGAAAAGGTTTAAAAATTAGCTTTTCAACTTATATTTTGTTTAGTACTCACCTGAAAGTTGTAATACGCTTTTCCTCGTTTTTTTATGATTTTATGAGAGAAATGTAGGCTTATTTTTTGGAAAAACTGTTTTAAAATACTATTATAAGCATTTATATAAAAAATTTAATTTTTTGATTTTTATATTTCGTTTGAATAAAACTGAAAATTTCATTGAATCTTTGTTCAAAACGCACAAACAGGTCAAAACCAAATTAACCCTGTGGTTTTTAATTAAAATGCTAGTACAAAATTTTCAATAAAATACTTTTAATCGTATAAGAAAATAAAATTTATAGAAACTTCATGGCGTCGTCGTGGAAAACGGGTTAATCGAACTTAACTAATACTTTTTGCAGCCTCTCTTTTAACCAAATTTATACAACTAATTGCGGTTGGTAAGAGGAACATTTGTGGAGAATTTCAAGTCAACGTGTCAAACGGTTTTGACTCGACATCAAAAACATTGAAAAAGCTTCTTTGCGCCCTCGTGCCCAAACGGTTTAACCGAACTCAACAAAAATTTGTGCCAGACTCTATTTTCGACTGCGAAACCACCTTGTAAAATTGGACACAAATCGGAAACACAAAATTTTTTGGAAGCCCGCCAGGCCGAAATGGGTTAATTTATTCCAACCAAATTTATACAACTAATTCCGGTTGCTAAGATGAACATTTGTGCAAAATTTCAAGTCAATTGGTCAATCCGTTTTGACGCGACCTCCAAAAAACGAAAAAGCTTAAAACAGCTCTGAAGCCGCAACCTGTTGACTTATAAAAATGTGACATAGCCTATGTCACCCCCCGGGCTCCCAGAATTATTCCTTTAAAATTTTGTGACAATCGGACCAGTGGTTTTCACGTAAATTGTGAATAATTCTGGGAGCCCGTTGAGACTTTAATAACTCTTAATTAGTAAATAATATAAACTTTAACAATTTATAACTAAAAACAAATAAAAACAAAAAGTTGTAAAAAAAAAAAAAAAAAAAAATGGCTTTATCATTCAACGATATCATTAAAGAAGCTCGTTCTGTTCCTCCATTTACGGGGAACGACTCGTACTCTCTATCCTCATTCATCAGCGAGGTAGAGACATTAATATCCTTAATAATTGACAATAAAGTTGGTCAAGCCTATGTTAGCAGAATACTTTATGCAAAAATACAAGGGGAAGCTGGCGTTGCCATGAGGAGATTGCAGAACCCATCATGGAACCAAGTTAAAGCACAACTAATTAAAAGTTTCGGAGTTACGGAATCATACTTAAAACTAAAGGAACAAGCAGACCAAGTGACCAGCAACAAAAACGTAAGTCAAATTTATAACAAATTAAATATAATCTTAGATAAGTTAAACCTTAAGTACTCTTTAGATCCTTCTAAACCTAGCGAGTTTAACCCCACAAACAATGAAAATTCTATTTTAGAAAAATTTTTAAATGAAATAGAGCGGGTAGACGCTATGTTTATAAGGACTAAAAATACAACAAAGCTCGAAGAAGCTTATCAAGCCCTTGTCGAGACGGGGATAAATAATATAAATTTTAAAACTGGAATTGCTTCGTATGATGACAAGAACTCAAATAAAAATCGTTCGTATAATAATAACAATAATATTAATAAATTTAACACCCCCAATCAAACTTACGGTAAGACTAATTACAGAAATTTTAATCATAATGTTCCTCATAAAAGTCGTCAAATTTTCCTAATCAAACTCGTTATAGTGGTAATTATAGAACAAATGCTAACTCAGGTAGTTTTAGAAACAAAACCAATGGACACGAACCAATGGACACGACAGAACCTGTCGAAAATTTTCATTTAACGCCTCGAATAATAGATTACCCATAATCACATTTGACATAGAAGGGAAAAAGGTAGATTGTTTGATAGATACTGGAGCAGCTACCTCACTTATAGACGAAAACATCTTTTCTCATAAAAGATTTAAAAAATTAAAAAACCCTATAGAACTCTGTACAATTACGGGTAACCAAAGTATATTTAATGAAATTATTACTAAAACTCCAACCGAATTCAATGAAAACACTTTTATGTCTTGGAAAGTAACGCAACTCTCAAATAAAAAATTTAAAGCAATTATAGGCCTAAATTTACTTTTGCCAATAGGTGCTAAAATTGACTTACTCAATGGTGGAATTGAGGCCAAAAACAAACTTATAAAGTTTAATTACACCTATCCTATTACTAGCACAATCCAATTAGAGTCGTTACAACTAAATAACCATGACTTATTTGAAAAATTAAAAAACAATCTTCTAAACAAAGAAGAACAAATTTTTCTAAGAAAAATTATACAAAAAAAAGAAAGTGAAGGTCTTTTTTAAAGAAGGTGACAATTTAACTTGTGTTAGCGGTGTAAAAATTATAAGTTTCCTCGGTATAACAGGCTACTATCGTAAGTTCATAAAGGACTATGCTAAAGTAGCGCAACCACTAACAAAATGTCTAAAGAAAAATAATAAAATCAATTTGAAAGACATATCTTATAAAGATTCATTTAAAAAACTTAAAGATCTGATCACCAGTCCTCTCATACTACGCTACCCAGACTTTAAAAAGAAATTCACACTCGTTACAGACGCATCAAACTATACTATTGGTTCCGTACTACAACAAGATGGAAGACCAATATGTTTCGCAAGTAGAACTCTTAACGAACACGAAATAAAATATTCAACTATAGAAAAGGACCTATTGGCCATAATATGGGCAACAAAATACTTTAGACCCTACTTGTATGGTGTAAAATTCTTAATTAAAACTGATCATTGACCACTAGTTTGGCTCAATTCTCTCAAAGAACCTAACGCAAAATTACAACGGTGGAGAATAAAGCTTAATGAATACGATTTCGATATCGAATACGTGAAAGGGAAGGAAAATAAGGTTGCAGACTTTCTAAGTCGTATAAACGCAGAAAAATTTGAGATTAACACTTTTGAATACAATACAAACAGACAAACAATAAAACGATCTAAAAAACGATGAATACGTCCTATTAGCTCTGTTTGGAATGAACCTGAAACTATAGAACGAATGAAAAAGTACGCTCGTATAAAACCTCGGAAACACGAAATAAATATCGTAGAAAAAAATATTTCCGAAATGGAAATATTTCCCATTTCAGAAAAAATAGTTAATAAATATTTCAGTCAAATTCATTTAGTTAAAGAGAAAGAAAAAGAAATAATAATAAAGTACAATTCTTTTAGACAAATTTATATAACAGACATTGAGCTAAATAACGAAGAATACTTAAACAATATTTTACGAAGATATATAAAAAAAGGGACAACGGGAATCTTTTCAGAATTAAAAGACTCTCGATATAACATACTACAACAAAAACTAATACAACTGTTTTCGAATAACAGAAAAATTAAATTTATAAAATGTTCAAATAGGGCAATTGACTTAAATACTGAAGAAGAAGCGATAACAATTATTGAAAACACATATAAACGGACCAATCACAGGGTATCTTTGAAAATTATAATGAATTAAAAACCACTTATTTCTTTCCAAAATTTAAGACATTAATTCACAAATACATTAACAATTGTGACCCATGTAACTTAGCGAAATATGATAGACAACCAATTAAATATAAATTTGAAATTACAGAAACACCCTCTGAGCCTAACGAAATTCTACACGGAGATTTGTTCTTCTGTTATAAAGAGGTTTATCTCACCCTTATCGACAAGTTTACAAAACATATAATGGTTCAAAGACTGAATGACAGAAATGCTGTCACTATCATTCACTCTTTAAAAAATAGATTTTCTATATTTGGGAAACCTAAGAAAATCGTGTTTGATAACGAATTCAATAGCATTAATATAAAAGATTGTTTGAGACAAGAAGGTATTGAAGTACACTTCACTTCACCTCGTTCTCACACGGGTAATTCACCCATTGAAAGAGTTCACGGGACCCTGAACGAGCATCTACGAATTCTAGAAGCTCAAAAATCTAAACTTTCTCCTTTAGAAAAAGTTTTATTTGCAGCTGAAAACTATAACAACTCTATTCACTCTGTAACATTAGTAAGACCAATTGATTTTCTAAGAAATACAGTTCCAAGTTTATTAGTTATCAAGGAAAGATTAGAGAATATAAAAAACAAAACAATAGAAAAATTAATGAAAAAAGGAAATCCTTTATACCTCAGGGAGACTCAGAAATTATTATAGAAAACCCAGAAGCAGTACGTTATAAACATAAACAAAAATATATAAAAATTAAACCAAAACTTCTTGATAATAAATTAAAAGATATAAGAAATAAAAATATTCATCCATCTCGGATTAAAAGAAGCTTTAAATATTTTTCAGATAACAAAAACACCGAAATTAATAATAAAATCACTTCTATTCAAAATATTACTAACAAGCCTAATGCTGCGAATTGCTCTACCAACTAATTTTACTAACGCAGACATTAAAGAAACAAAACTAGAAGGACAAAGTGGATTCCAAATTATAAAACAAGATGAAATGCCTTTAATTCAAAATTTCTCAAAAATTTTACACATTATAGACCCTTACGAACTAGAAACAGCACTAGATAAAATTAACGAAACAATAACTATCGTATTCTCATCAGACGAAGATAAACTACTAAAAAATCAACTTGTAACTCAAGTGACCCAAACAAGACATAAAATTAAAACTATAATTTCTCACCGCCATAAACGAGGAATTTTGAACATAGGTGGAAAAGTTGCAAACTGGCTTTTCGGACTTGTAGATAACGATGACAAAATTGAAATTGCATTTAAAAAGCTTAGACTTAAACAATCATCAACTTATCGCAAATTCGAACAAACAAATTCAAATTAACTCGAATTTTCAAAACAATATCGAAACATTAAAACAACATATTTCAGAAAATAGAGTTCTTACTTTAAAAGCATTAAATCAAACAACTGATATAACAAGAAAAAGTATTAAAAATATACATTTCCTTTCTGTCGTATCTAACATTAATCTTCTAAATTCAGAAATAGTCAAAATCCAACAAAACATCGCATTTGCAAAATATAATATTATGAGTAACTCTATATTAACAAACGAAGAAATTGACGAATATGATATATCTAGATATTTTAAAATACAAGAATTTAAAATGCTCTTTTCTAAAATTTAATAATAAACTAATTTTTGTAATATTAATTCCAAATTTTACAAAAGATCTTGCCGTAAAATACAAAGTAATTCCAGTTCCAAATAACAATCTTGAAGAAATTCATATAGAAAATACTAATATTTTAAAATATAAAAATAAGCTATTTATTGATAATGAAGAAATTAATATTAGACTATTAAAAAAATTAGAAGATTGTACCAATAGTTTACTAAATGAAAATTATAATAAATGTAAAAAAGTAATAAATAAAAACTATGAATTAGTAGAAATATGATAAATATGTATATGAATTTACCAAATATGATATTGGTCAAAAATGCTAAAAATATAACTTTATCAAATAATTGTAATAACGTTGATTATAAGTTAGAGAAAAATATTATTGTAATATTTAATAATTGTACCATAAAAATTAATGATGTCATATTTTCAAATTTAGAAAAATCTGTAAAAAATCATATAATTTTGCCTAACTATTTAGAAATTGAAAAAAATGTTACAATAAAAACAAATATTGAAAACATTCATATTAAGCAACTTGAAAATATAAAAGAAATAAATAAAATAATCATATTTTAATTATCATATTTTTAATAATAATTTTAATAATACTAGGGTTAACGAATGTTATTCTAATTTATGTAAAACCCAAGTATTGTAAAACCAAAACAAAACAAGTGATGAAAAAAAACCAAGGGTTTTTAAAAAAGCACGTTTTCAAAATTATATTGTATTACATACTGAGTTTAACTTTGGAAATATTTACTTGGAAATAGTTACTGCTTACTTATAAAATTTACTGCTAACAGTAAAGTTTTTATTTTAAAGTTGTTATAGCCCTTCAATAGAGAAGGTTGCCAAGTTTCTCAAGGATCTAACTTCATCTAACTTCCCACACTCTTCCCCTCCCTCTCCATTTTTTTAGGTTCTAGGAATTAAATTGTGAATAAAAATTTGGAATTTTACTTAGAATTATACAATCTAAGCAAAAATAGGTAAAACTGAGAGACACTTTCTTCAATTTAAGGAAAAGCTTTTAAATTTAAGAAAAACCTTTAACATATGTTAAAATATAATGTTGGATCTTTAAATTTTGTATATTAAAAAAAAAAAAAATTTGACAGGTATTCAAGTTACAGGTGCTAAAAAATAGCAAAATTTCAATTTTCGAGCCTTTATAGCTACTAATGACTAAAAAAATTTTGTTAACCGACTCCTACTAATTTTTAAGGATCTAACTTCTCCTAAAATTTCAAGACAATAGCTTTTACCGTTCAGAAGATATGTGTGGCCAAAAATTTTGCAAAAATTGAGTTTTATATAATGATAAATTTCAGTATCATATGGCAATACTATACATTACAGCGACATATTTTTGTAAAGCCTATTAAAGCAGCTCTCTTCTACCGTTTTTCGATTGAAAATAAACCTAACAGAACGCTTGTTATATCAATTTAAATAAAATATAGGGCTTTTTTGGAATTTGCAGAGGCTGTAGCTTCGCCATCCTTCAAAATTAAGAAAAACCTTTGACACATATTAAAACATAATTATAGAGCTTTGAATTTTGTATATCATTAAAAAAAATTTGGACAGGTGTTCAAGTTACAGGTGTTTAAAAATAGCAAAATTTCAATTTTCTAGCCCTTATAGCTCCTAAAAAGGGGGCTTGACAAAAAAATTTTGTTAACTGACTCCTACTAATTTCTGAGTATCTAACTTCTCCCAAAATTTCAAGACCCTATCTTGAACCATTCAGAAGATATGAGTGGCCAAAAATTTTGCAAAAATTGAATTTGGTGTAATGTTAAATTTTACTACCGTATGGCAACCCTAAACATTTGCCTTTTAAAAATTTGTAAGGTCTATGAAACCAGCTATCGTTTGCCGTTTTCAGATTGAAAATATATCTAACAGAACCCTTGTTATAACAATTTAAATATAGGGCTTTTCCCAACTTTGGGGGTCTGTAGCTCCGTAGCAGGTGGAGCTACAGAAAAAAATTCTTCTACGAATTTATTTTTTTTGCAAAACCTACCCATGGTTAAAATTTGTTTACTCTATTTCAAACGGTGTAAAAGTTTTTGTAAACATACGGACGGACGGACGGACAGAGTGAAGCTATATAGGCACATTTTTACAAAATTTTTTGAAAATGTGCTAAAAAGATAAAATTGAACTTCAGAACACTCAGGAGATTGTTCAGCCTAACGTTGGGGGGATTATGTTCCCACAATATATCAAGGTGTAAAATTCTCCAATATTAAAATATTTTTCATTAATGAGAAAATTCGCTACCAAATTTTCTCATATTGTAATTTGATTCTGGTCAATTCTTTATTTAATAATTTCTCATTCTTTTAAATTTCCCGACAAAGAAAACCGCGATTAATATATTTTTGTTCTCACCGATAAATTATTAACAAAATAATTATTATCTTTCTCGCTCTAACAACATGATCTATATGATGGTTACTATTATAGATTAAATTTCCCATCATAAGTTTTTCGCGACAAATTAAATCGCGTTCAATAAATTTTCTCATTAGAATTTTTTTGTGAATTAATCAGTATGATTAATTCTTTAATTAGAAGTTTCCCACAGTATAGTTTGTGCTGACCAAACAAATTAATAATATAAAATGACCAATTATTGGTAGTAACAGTTCAGTCTTGTCTTTTCCTAATAACGGAACAAATAAAATCAAACTTACAAACTGAGGTTTATAAGTTATAATAAATAAAATAATAATTATAATAAAATAATAAACTGTAACTAATTAAGAGAATAAAATATAAAATAATAATTTTATTTTTTTTTTAATATATGAAACACTAGTTTTATTATTTCTTGCATGTGTAATATTTTGAATGCGATATTTTGAGATTGATAGATAACAATCATTATGAATATGATGATAATATTATTATCTATAATGATGATCATTATATGAATATGATGATAATATTATTATCTATAATGATGATCATTATATGAATATGATGCTTATTTTGTGAAGGTTTTAATATACACGACTTATAAATTTCGTTTTTACATTAATTAAAAAAACAAACTTTATTTTTTAAATATTCTTTAATTTGACTTTACTGGTTACAGGTATGATAATAATTACTTTCAGAATAAAATTTTACAGGTATTTATAATAAAAAAAGATGCATTGTCAGCGAAACATATATTATATTAAAGAAATTTGAATAATGGGAACATTAATATTTAAAGTTTTTTAAAAATTAATTAATTAAATTAAATATATAAAATTTAAAACTAAAATTATTTCAAAATCATAAATAATTTGTAAAAAAAAAAAAAAATAAAAAATATTCTCAACAATTTTCACTTAAAACTAAATAAAATATATTTTTAAAATAAATAAATCTAAATATATTGTTTTGAAATCATATATTTTTA
Organism: Dolichopus griseipennis; assembly: GCA_963082915.1. Taxonomy (NCBI): domain Eukaryota; kingdom Metazoa; phylum Arthropoda; class Insecta; order Diptera; family Dolichopodidae; genus Dolichopus; species Dolichopus griseipennis. The sequence continues at coordinate 65,429,957 of OY720444.1, read as the reverse complement.
TGTTAATTTAAATTAAATAAATTGTTTTAAATAAATAAATTTTATCAATTAAATATTTATATGAATATATTTCATTAATATATTAATTAAATAAATTTTATTAAATAACAAAATTTTAATAAATAAAATCTTTAAATAAAATTTTATCATAAATTGTTCTTTCTAAAACAAAAAAAAAACTTATTTCTTAGAAAAATATAAATGTTCAAAAGGTCAAAAGACTTTAAACCTAGAGTTGCTCCATATTCTCCTAGAAATTTATCTCAAAATTTATTAGCTAGTATTCCTGCTTCCCTAGATTTCGAAAACAATAACCAAATTAATCTTGATAACTTTTTAAATTCAAGCTTAGATTCTGTTCATAGTTTTAACTCGTACGATTCGGAAATAACCATAATGCAAAACAGTGACGCTATCAATCGCATTTATAACAGTCTTAGAATACCAGATGCAATAAAGGATTTACCAAAATTCGATGGAAATCCAAGATTATTGCACGATTTCATCGACAATGTCGAAGGAATCCTAACTTTAATAACTGAAATTGACGGGACTTTGTATGACAAAATTATTCTTAGGGCAATTAGAAACAAAATTGAAGGACAGGCTAATGAAGTTCTAAATATGTATGGAACTCCATTAGAATGGGAAAAAATGAAAGAGAACCTGATTCTTCATTACTCTGATAAAAGAAACGAGACATCCCTTATAAAAGATTTGCATACGTTAAAACAGAATAACAAAACAGTAGAAAATTTTTATTCTGACGTTATAGAAATTCAAGCTACCATGTTTAATCATATAAACATACATGAAAAAGCTCAAAATGTTATAGCTGCAAAGAAAGATCTTTATAATGAAATGTGTCTTAACGTTTTCTTATCAGGACTTAAAGAACCATTAGGTTCAACCATCCGTGCTATGCGACCACAATCTTTAGCAGTTGCATTCTCTTATTGTATAAAGGAACAAAATATTTTCTATACAAGAGTTTTTAATCAGCAGACTTCTAAAATAAAGCCCATTCAAAATAACAATAATTTTAGTAATTTTACAACACCATATAGATCAAATGGAGGACAAGCAATAATTCCAAAAAATAATAATAATAGTTTTACTCAACCTAGACCGAATAATCCTTTTAATTATCGTACCAACAACAATTTCTTTAACAACCAAAGGAATCAATTTGTTAGACCCGCAGCTAATAATCAGTTAGCACAGTATAACAGACCAACTACATCATATCAGCCAAGACCAACCCCAATGGACATTGGATCAGCCAGATCAAGATCATTAATTTGAAATCAAAATTCAACTCAGAGACCAAACTTTAATAAATTTAATAACTTTAGACAAAATACGCAATTACCAAACTTTATTAGCGAAGAACTTTTTAACGTAGAAGAACAAAATCCAAAAGATGACAACATTTATTCTAATGATCATTTTTATACAAACTTGGACAACTATTACAACTATAACATAGAAGAAGACATTTCCGAAAAACCTGATATAGAAGTAGATGATTCAAATTTTTGCTTGCTTGCCGATTCAAACCCACCGGATACATAGATGTTAATAAACATGGAAATATACTACCATATATACAAATTTTATATAATAATAAGCCATTAAAATTTCTAATTGACACAGGAGCTTCCTCTTCTTTTATTAACCCTGTCTTAGTAGACCCAAATAACATAACCCAAATTGAACCAGTTACAATAGTTACAGCTTTAAATAAACATAAAATAAACAAAAAAATTACTTTACCAATATTTAAGGAATTTCAACAAATAGGTCAAATGGAACTTTTACTTTTTAAATTTCACGGCTATTTCGATGGTCTCATCGGATTAGACATTCTTACTCTTCTAAAAGCCAAAGTAGATATTGCAAATAAAAAATTATTAACCGCAAATACAGAAATAAATCTTCACTTTAAACCTAACTTAACCTCTGAACAAATTCAAATACCGCCTAAATCAAAATTAATTGTAAAACTACCAGTAGATTATAAAAATGGCAGCATTCATATCAATAACATTGAAATTTGTCCAAAAATATTAGTTTCAGAAGGAATCTATTTAGCAAAAGATTGGTATAGTTTGATAGAAGTTACCAACATTTCAAATAAAGAAGAAATTCTTTATGTAGACCAACCTATTAAAGTTCACCCATTTTTAAAAGAAGAATTTTCTGAAATAAATAATTTCAAAATTAATTACAATTGTAATTCAAATATTTCTCGTCAAGATATAGTAGATTTAATAAGAACCTCACATTTAAATAACGAAGAAAAACGAAATTTATTAGCAGTTTGTAAAGAATATGAAGATATTTTCTTTAAAGAAGGTCAATCTCTCACTTTTACTAATCAAATTAAACATAATATTAAGCTAACAGATGATTCGCCTATTTATGCCAAATCTTATCGTTACCCATACATTCATAAGAATGAAATCCAAACCCAAATAAAGGATATGTTAAATCAAGGTATAATTCGAAACAGTTACTCCCCTTGGAGTTCACCTGTTTGGATTGTTCCGAAAAAACGCGATGCAAGCGGTAAACAAAAATGGCGATTAGTAATCGACTATCGCAAATTAAATGAAAAGACCGTAAGCGATAAATACCCCTTGCCTAATATAAATGAAATACTGGATAAATTAGGTAAATGTATTTACTTTTCAACTTTAGATCTTGCAAGCGGATTTCATCAAATCGAGATGAATCCTGCAGATATACAAAAGACCGCATTTTCGGTAGACGGAGGTCATTATGAATATATTCGTATGCCTTTCGGTCTAAAGAATGCACCATCCACATTCCAACGTGTGATGGATAATGTTCTTAAAGATCTGGTTGGACGAATATGTCTCGTTTATCTCGATGACATTATAGTCTTTTCAACATCTCTCCAGGAACATTGCGAGAACCTTCGGAAGGTATTTAAAAAATTGCAAGAAGCTAATTTTAAAGTCCAACTCGATAAATCAGAATTTCTAAAAAAAGAAATTGCATTTCTTGGACACCTTGTAACAACTGATGGAGTTAAACCGAATCCTGATAAAATTCATGCTATAAAGAAATTCCTTTGCCCAAGACCCCAAAAGAGATAAAATCATTTCTTGGTCTTCTAGGATATTATAGAAAGTTTATCAAGGACTTCGCAAAACTTACCAAACCTTTATCTGAATGTTTGAAAAAAGGTAAGAAAATTATACTAGACGAACGTTATATTAAAACATTTGAAACTTGTAAAGATATTCTAATGAATGATCCAATCCTTCAATACCCGGATTTCTCTAAACCTTTTATAGTCACTACTGATGCAAGCAATTTTGCCATTGGTGCCATCCTTTCACAAGGAACAATTGGACAAGATAAACCGATATGCTATGCAAGTAGAACGTTAACAAGCTCTGAAATTAACTATTCAACCATAGAAAAGGAACTGTTGGCCATAGTTTGGGCAACAAAATATTTCCGGCCTTACATCTTTGGAAACAAATTCAAGATAGTAACCGATCACAAACCTTTAATTTGGTTGATGAATCTTAAAGAACCCAACTCAAGACTTGTTCGATGGCGACTAAAACTCGAGGAGTTTGATTATGAAATTGTGTATAAAAAAAGGCGTAATAAATTCAAATGCCGATGCTTTAAGTCGCATTAAAATAGATGAAATACATGCACACGATCTTGATGCAAATTCTACTGTACAGGGAACATTTGGATCAACTGTTCATTCAGCTTCAGAAGATATGAATGACGGAATTCCCATTGCAATACGACCGTTAAATGAATTTAACCATCAGTTAATTTTGTCAATCTCAGATAGAAAACCTCCAATTCAACTTGAAGTACCTTTTCGGAATAAACAAAAACGAACTATAAGGTTACCTAACTTTACAGAAGAAACCATAACTGACATTTTAAAGAAATTTGTACCTCATAACAAACTTACCGCTATATATACAGACGATTCTACTTTTAAACTCATTCAAAGTTCTTTTTCAAAACATTTCGCTAGATGTGGATCATTAAAACTTATTCGTTGTACCGAAATACTAAAAGATATAATCAATGAAGACGAACAGGATAAAACAATTAGGGACTATCATTTAAAAAATAATCATAGAGGTATCACTGAAACAATACTTCATCTCAAAAGAGAATTTTATTTTCCATTAATGAAGGAAAAAATTAGTAAAATAATAAATAATTGTGATACTTGCAATTTATTAAAATATGACCGTCACCCACCTAAACCAAAATACGAAATACCCGTAATAGCTAAGAAACCTATGGAAATTTTACACATAGACATATATTCAATAAATAATCATAAAATCTTAACTATAGTTGACAAATTTTCTCGATTTGCGGCAGCCTACACGGTAACTAACAGAAATAGTTTAAATATGATAAAATCTCTAAGAAATTTCTTTAGCCTTCACGGCATTCCAAAAACAATTGTGTCAGACCAAGGCGGTGAATTCACATCAACCATATTTCAAGATTTTTGTGGACAATATAATATCAATCACCATCTTACATCATTTCAACAAACTAGTAGTAATGGCATTGTAGAAAGAATGCACTCTACTTTAACTGAAATATATAGAATAGTACATGAAAAATCAAGAGACAAAGACCATGACGACATCTTGAATGAATGTTTAATAACTTATAACAATGCAGTACATTCTACAACAAAACTGACACCGTACGAATTATTTTACGGAAGACCATACACCTTTCTAAAACAAATTTCACCTAATAACGAACATGACTACCTAGAAAAGCTGAACGAATTTCAAAATAAGCTTTTCCCAGAAATAGAAAAATTAGTAGAAAATAAAACAAAAACCTTAATCGAAAAATTAAATAAAAATAGACAAGAACCGGAAAACTATCAAGAAAACGATCAAATATTTAGAAAAGAATTTAAAAGAAATAAAATGACACCAAGATTTTCAAAACATAGGGTAAAAGAAAACAGGAAAATAACAATTAAAAATCTTAAAAATAGAAAATTTCATAAAGCTAAAATTAAAAGAAAACTTAAATTTCAGAATAATAACAGTCAACGGACAGAGACTGGAAATACAAGACCTGACGGAGAATAAAATACTTACGTTAAAATTAGGCACAGCTAGAACAATAAAAGGTTACAATAATCTGTTACATATAGTAAGACTAGATACATACATAGAAACCATTGACAAAATCGAGGATACTATAAATTCTTTAAACAATGACTCTTTATTACAAGGCTCAATAAATATAACTAAATCAAAATTACAAAATTTAAATCAAAAATTAAATACTCTATATCCAAAATTAAGAATTAAAAGAGGTCTTATAAATGGCCTAGGTACCATGATAAAAACTATAACAGGTAACATGGATGCAAAAGATGCACATAATATTAACGAAGCAATTCAAACTTTAAATAGAAACCAACAAAATCTAAATAAAGAAATTGACAACCAAATAGGTATTAATTATTTAATGCAAGAAAGATTTAACAATATTACCAGACATATAAATGACCAACAAGAAACCATTTCGCTGTATTTAAGAAATTATCAAGATGAACTTAGAAATAGCATATTAAAATCAGGTTACAATGAAAAATTAGTAATTCAATCTCAATATATTAATCAAATTAACTACAATATAGATCTTTTAAATAATCACTTAACAAGTTTAGCAGAAGCAATAGTACTAGCTCGGTTAAACATTATATCAAAACAAATTCTTAGTATAAATGAAATAAGCGATATTCGAGAAAAATTTAATAATAATTCAATTCAATTCAGATGAGAATATCTACCAATTACTAGGTTTACAAGCCTATTATAATAATACTAATATTATTTTTAACATTAAAATTCCAATTTTATCCCCTGAATCATCCTCAATGATTCATGTAATCCCACTTCCTATTAATAATACAAAAACCATTCATACAAAACCTTTTTTAACATATAACCTTAATAACATTCAATATTTTGACGAAGCATGTCCAAGAGTAGAAAATATATTTTATTGTACTGAATCTACAAATCAAGAAATAACAGAAAAATCCAGCTGTATTGGCAAAATAATCCAAAACCTTCCAGCCAATTGCACATTAAGAGAACAACTATTTGTACCAAAGATCATCCAGCCAGAACCAAATTACATTCTTATCATGAACAGTTCAGAAATAACATTAAAATCATCCTGTGAACCTCATAAAATCAAAGTTAAAGGGACCAAGTTAATACATTACAATAATTGCACTATTGAAATAAACAATTTTAACTACCAAAGCTTCAATACAAAACATTGGGATGAAATTCATTTGTTACCTTCAATACCACTACGAATCAATTACTCAAACAACATCAAAGATCTAAACCTACAGAAATTAGAATCATTTCATATAGAAAACCAAAAAACCGTAAAACTATTAGAAGTTGCAACATCAGAAAAACAAATCATTAATTTTATTATAATATTAGTAACTCTATTTTTTACTATAATTATACTAATATACCTCTTTTACAAGAAAATTTCAGAAAAGCAATTTAGTATTCCAGTCACAAATCATATCACACAAAATGACATTCCAGAAAAACCAGCATCAACTCTTCGATGGCCCACACTTCACACAAAGGGGGGAGGAGTTATATGATCATCCTAATATATAACCATAATTTAACTTAACTTAATATTGTATAATTAACATTTATTTTTATGTAAACTAAATTTCATATGTTGTTCACCTTTTTGTTCAGACGCAATGTCAGCAGAATTAAATTAGTTAGTAACAATTGGGAAACTTTAAATATTAATGTTCCCATTATTCAAATTTCTTTAATATAATATATGTTTCGCTGACAATGCATCTTTTTTTATTATAAATACCTGTAATATTTTATTCTGAAAGTAATTATTATCATACCTGTAACCAGTAAAGTCAAATTAAAGAATATTTAAAAAATAAAGTTTGTTTTTTTAATTAATGTAAAAACGAAACTTATAAGTCACATAGCAAAAAATTAAAAGAGATACTATTCAAAAATTAGAGCTACAGTTTTGAAATTCACATTTTCAATCTTTTTGGTTAAACCTAAACTAAAGCTTCGGGGAGCTCAAAATTTTTATACCCGTATGACTATATAGTCAAAGGGTATAATAAATTTGCCATTACGTTTGTGACGCAGAGAAGGAGGGGGGGTAGATATAGACTCAAGTGTATGGATCGGATCAGAATCGAAAAATAAATCGATTTAGCTATGTATGTCCGTCCGTCCGTCCGTCCGTCCGTCCGTCTGTCCGTCCGTCCGTCCGCACGATAACTCAAAAACTAAAGGAGCTAGGATCTTGAAATTTTCGCAAATTCGTTTTTTTGCAATAGCCGTCATCGCTATTTAAATCCAGCCATTTTGGTCCATGGGTTCGGGTAGCTGCCATACAACTTCTTTTTTATATGAGTATAACTCTGTACCTATCACAGCTGCGTGTCTGAAATTTTGCCAAAAGTAGTTTAGTTTTATAGCCAAAGTTTCTGCAAAATTTGGTTGGTCTAGTGGAGTGGGTTCGAGTACCTGCCATACAACTTCTTATTTTATATAAGCATTACTCTCCACCTAATGAAGCTGGGTGTCTGAAATTTTGCTAAAAATAGTTTAGTGTAATGGCCAAAGTTACTGCAAAATTTGGTTGGTCTACTGCAGAGGGTTCTAGTAGCTGCCATACAACTCCTTCTTTTATATGAGTATTCCACTACACTTAATAAAGCCAAAAGTAATTAACCGGATGCTATAATGTATATGTTACGGTCATACGGGTATCCCAGAGTTGACACAGTCTACTCTACTACACTCTTCCTCGTTTTAAATATTTTACTTTTTTATATTCTTTTTGTAATATATGTAATAGCATAAAGGAATTAAATAACGGTTTGTTGTATACTTTTATATGAACTTGCTGTGTCTATGGGTTTATTTTTCATTCTGTCAGTTAGTGATATAGGCTATGACTTAGTAAGTAATATACGTCAAATTTCTAATATCCTATATGATATAGCATATTAGAAATCTGACCATACATTTATAAGAATTGTATGGTTCAGTCTTTAGCAAAGTGGCTTCGGGTTCGTTAATAGATGTGAGTTCGGTCCTTCCTCAAAACGAACAAATTTTTTTTGTTTTTTTTTAAATTCAACAGAAATAATAAGAAAAATTACAAACAAAATTAATTTATTTGGATAGTTTCTTTATAAATTTGTAACTTTAAAAACTAAAATACTTTACTTTGATATTATAAAACCATAGAACAAATAATTATATAGATTATAGATGATCAATTTCATATAAAAAATTTCAAGGGTTTTTTTGTTACGTCAGTACATTTATGGTTTATTAATTTAAATGCAACAAAAGTTTTTTGAATGAAATTAAAAAAACGAGGATGAGTGTAGTAGAGTAGACTGTGTCAACTCTGGTATACCCGTACGACCGTAACATATACAACTTTTATTTTTATTTATTGTCAAAATCAAAAATAATAAAATATTCAAACAATTATAAAATTTGGTGTTATTCAATATTTATTTTATTATACTTAATTAGTTAACATTACTTTCTTTTAATTTAAATAATTACTATATTTAATTAATTTATTTAATTATAATATTAACTTAATATAATATTAATTTTAATATATTCCTTTTATTAAAGAAGGAACTGAGGAAGATTGATAACTTATAAGACTGATCTTTAATTGAAAGAAAGTTGGTATTAATCTATCTATCTATCTATCTATCTATCTATATATATAAAAGCGAAAGTTTGTTTATTTGTTTGTTTGTTTGTTTGTTTGTATGTTTGTTTGTTTGTTTGTTTGTAGCGAATAGACTCCTAAACTGCCCAGCCGATTTTCATGAAAATTTGTATATAGGGGTTTTGGATACGGAAAGAAATCGTGGCCCAAAAATTTTGCTCTAACGGACCGCCAAAGTTGGGGCTGTGGTGCAAGTATTTAAACTTCTTTGTTCTAAAATAAAAACGGTTTGACCGATTGACTTCAAATTTTGTATACGTCTTGCTCTTTGAGAATTGAGTAGACACTATTAACAGTTTTGGAATTTGTTAACCCATGTCGGGCAAACGGGTGGTCAAAAAAAATTTTGGGTCCAAATTTTGTCCGATTTCACGAAATTCTGCTTTGGCTTAAAAGAAAGCCCCAAAAAAATTTTTGTTGAGTTCCATTAACCCATTGCGGCCCAACAGCTTTTTATAGGTTTTTTCAATACTTTTCTCTAAATTCGAAACGGTTTGACCGATTGACTTCAAATTTTGTATACGTGATGCTCTTTGAGAATTGAGTTGACAATATAAACAGTTTTGGAATTTGTTAACCCATGTTGAGCCGACGGGTGGTAAAAAAAATTTTTGGGTCCAAATTTTGTCCGATTATACGAAATTCTGCTTTGGCTTTAATTTGTTAATAAATTTTCTCATTGAAAAGAAATTTTAATTTTAATTTCATAACAACAAAAAATATAATTATTTAACGGGATATATGATCCACATTATATCATCCGGTTAATTACTTTTGGCAAAATTTCAAACATTTAGCTTATGTATAAAGTAATGCTCATGTGAAATATGAAGTTGCATGGCAGCTACTCGAACCCACTCCACTTGAACAACCAAATTTTGCAGAAACTTTGGCCATAAAACTAAACTACTTTTGGCAAAATTTCAGACACGCAGCTGTAATAAGTACAGAGAAATACTTATATAAAAAAATAAGTTGTATGGCAGCTACCCGAACCCATACACCAAAATGGCTGGATTTAAATGGCAATGACGGCTATTGCAAAAAAACGAATTTGCGAAAATTTCAACATCCTAGTTCCTTTAGTTTTGGTTCATCGTGTGGACGGACGGACAGATATACATAGCTAAATCGTTTTATTTTACGATTGTGATCCGATCCATACACTTGAGTCTATACCAACCACCCTCCTTCTCTGCGTCACAAACGTAATGGCAAATTTATTATACCCTTTGACTATATAGTTACACGGGTATAAAAATTTCACCACGAACGAATTTGAACCCACGACCCCAATATTTTATAAAATACGAACTACGTAACTTATTCATCTTCAAATTTTTAAAATGCAACAACAATTTGTCAGTCATTCCCTATCCACACATGAGTGGTTAACAACACTTGCATTGACGTAATCTTCCAACGTAAGTGAATATTGCTCAATGCCACACGAGAGTGTTGTAAGCAACTGTTGTCAGTTATTATCAATTTATGAACTTATGAATGTATGTGTAAAATTTAGTTCATTCGAAGATAGTTATCGTCGGAGAATGTTTAGTCAACTGATTTTTCAAAAGCGGAAAGTTTTTGTAATTTTTTTATTCATATACAAAAAAAAGGTTTGTATCTACCTAAATAAAAAAATGGATTTGTAGATAATATAAGAAATTTAATTTTTTCTTTACATTGAGTAAGTAGGTAATTTTATTTTACTTATATCATATCTAGGTCATTTAAAAATGGATTATTATTTTAATTAACATCTGTGGGACTGAGCAAACATTCATAATTATACAATTTTAAAATTAGGTTCTAAATCTGTTCCTTAAACTAATTGTCTTTTATATCACTAATTATTTTTTGCTATTATTTATTTTAACTAAATTTTATATTTTATCAATCAAAATATATTTATATTGTATTTAATATAATACAAATACATATATTTGTTCAGTATGTAGTTTAAAAGATAAAAAATAACCTAATATAAAACCTAATATGGTAATCTTATATTGATTTTTATCAATTTCCAATACCAGAAATATTTTATATTTTGTCCGGTCTCAAATTTTTTTTGTTTAAGATGCGCACAGTTCAAAAATTTTTAAATAATGAAAAAAAAAGAAAAACAACAAAAAAATTAAAGAAAAAAAAAATCAGTTTTTTGTTTGTGTTGGTTAGTACATCGAGTCTTACAAGTAAAATTTGGTTGCAATGAAACCGGTTTTTTTTTACAACAATATTTACCAAAACCGGTTTGGTGCATAAAGGATTTTAATCGATTACGTCAGTATCACGTCAATGTAACTGATGCAAATTGCCGTCTGGCTTGACTGATATGTTATACTAATTTAATAAGTTTCATGTGGTACAAACATAGTATAAATTTTGGCATACCTGAAACTTGTTTGTTTAGATATAAAAAAAAAAATTAGAATTTTCTGAGAAAAAAAAAATATATTTTGACACTGAAAAAAATTATCACACAATACGTTTTGTCGAATTACTTGGAAATTAGAAAAAATAAAAATTCAACAATATTATTTTTTTTAATATATTTCATTGATGATACCTTCATTTATAAAATAAGTATTTTTAATAAAAATTATTTAAAGAGTTGAAATTTAGAGAAGAAATTTTATATTGGTTTATTTAATTTATTGCAAATATAGATAAGTATAATATGTAGGCTATAAGACACTGTTAGGTAATGTCAGTAAAAAATATTTTTAATGATATTTTTATTTCAATTAACTTTTTAATAGATAATTAATTATATTATATAGATATGGTGTTATCTAAATTCTAAAGTGACATCCAGACTTTTGAATAAATATAGCCGGTTAGAAGATGCGAAAACTCTGCGTATTTTTAAATTTATTAGAATTTATACAAAAATCAAATAGACTACCTATACTATTTCTAAATTACACTTAAAACACGAAATATGTATATTACATTAGTTTACTGTTTTTTTTTAATTTCGTTTAAAAATAGGATTATCTTTTAATTTTTATAGCATAGCATGAATTAAAAATAATTTTTAGATTTTTGAATTTTATTCAAAATTTAAAAACTTATTCATATTTTTGATGAAGACGGTAATAATAATTATCCAAAATACAAAATTATAAATTTTGTGAACCTGGTTAAATATATTTTATAAACTAATAAGTTTTTAAAATTATAATAATATTTATATTAAATATTAATAACCTTTCCAGCTAATGCTATTAATAATAATAACAATAATAATGTTACATATTTATAATATTATTAAATTATGTTCAGAATTTTAATAAACAAACAAATAATAAATGTGAAAAATTTTGCACTTTATTTGATTTGTTAATAATTTTTTTCAGTGAATTATTCTCATATGAAGAGTTTTACTCTTATAAGAAGATCAATAACTAATCTTATCAAATAGCGGCCACGGCCATATTATTCAGACTTTCTTTATTGTTCTCAACCTTAACCCTTATATCACTAAGTAATTTTTATACCCGTGCATACATATATGACATCGGGTATATTAGATTTGCTCCTCCGTTTGTAACGCATCGATCTAGACGAGCTAGATATAGTGTCAAGGGTACGTATCGGCTCAGAATCGAAAAATTAGTCGATCTAGCTATGTGTGTCTGTCCGTCCGTCCGTCCGTCCGTCCGTCTGTGTGTCAGCACGATAACTCAAAAACTAAAAGAGCTACAGTTTTGAAATTTTCACAAAATATTTTTCAATCAATTTCTAGGTTCCCTATTTTTTTTGGTTAAGATCGGACCAAAACTTCGGGTAGCTCTCGAACAGCTAACTTTTTTAACTCCAATATTTTCATACAAAAATTTTAAATTTAGCTATGCACCTTGTAACATGAAATTATATGCATTTTGTTTGTTTTTGTTTTTTTATTTATTTTTTTTTTTGTATTTTTTTTTGTACGATTTCGAGTTAGAATTTCATATGATTTAAATGATGCGTAGTTTATTTAAGATAAGCAAAAAAGAACACAAAGATTTTTTTTAAGTAAATGGCTTATTGATATTGATATATATTTATGAATATATATGATGAATCATCATGATGATTATTATATGAATAATGATCATATGAAGTTGATTTGGCTTAAGTTTAATATATTCGTGAATTAAAAATTAATTATAAGAGATGGAATTGAAAAATTAGAGCAAGAGTTTTGAAATTCACACAAAACATTTTTGGGACATTTTTGAGGTTCCCTATTCTTTTTGGTTAAGACCAGATCAAGGTTTTGGGGAGCTGCTACACAACTTCTTTGCACCAATATGAATTTCTAAGAAACTGATTATACTACGAGGATGAAAATTACACACTGTTAGTTATATAATGAATCGAGCACTTATATGAAGTTTCAAAATGTTACGGCCCCATTTTCGGGGGGCTGCTATACAACTTCTTTGCACCAATATGAATTTCTTGGAAACTGATTATACTACGAGGATGAAAATTACACACTGTTAGTTATATAATGGATCGAGCACTTATATGAAGTTTCAAAATGTTACGGCCCCATTTTCGGGGGGCTGCTATACAACTTCTTTGCACCAATATCAATTTCTTGGAAACTGATAATACTACGAGGATAAAAATTACACACTGTTAGTTATATAATGAATCGAGCACTTATATGAAGTTTCAAAATGTTACGGACCGGTTTTCGGGCAGCTGCCATACAAAGTAATCAATTTGATAACTGTGAATCTAATGAAGCTACGAAGTTAAAATCAAAACTGGGCAGGTAAAGTAATAGGACAAGTTAGTTGGCAAAGTTGGACATCACTCGGACCAACTTTTAGGGTGGGCTATTTTTTTTTTTTTTATGGGATAATAAGTTAATCAAAAATTATGGGATACCTAATAAGTTAAATATTTTTTAAACTATTTTACTTTCTTATATTTTTTTTGTAATATTTATAATAGCATAGGGGAAATAAATAACGGTTAGTGGGTATGCACGGGTATCTAAAAGTTGACAAGGGCAACTATAATCTTCCTCGTTTTGAATTAAAAAATATGAAAAAATATTTCTTGTAAAAATTATTAAATTTAAATAATTTACAACATAAAATGATAGCTTCAATTCAATTTAAGAAATAATTTATTGTATTTTATATTCAGTTTTACAGAAATTTACTCGAATTGTCACATAAACATAGGTAGAAATAGGATAATAAGCCTTAAAAGGGTTAAAAAATTATTATTAAAATTTTTTAAATTTTAATTATTTTTGGCGCGAGTTACGTAATCAACAGATTAACTAACATAATTATAAGAAATATATTTACTAACCTAATTTTACCTGTTAAATTCATTAACCTTTATAAACCCAGACGCAACGTCAGCTAAATAATTATATTGGGAAATAATTAATAATAACTTTCCCATGATTTGTATTGAACTAATTAAATTGTGTAATAGCTGACATTGCATCTTTTTTAATATATAAATCAGAACATATTGTAATTAAAACATTAATTCTTGTACAACAGCAGAAGTAACTAATAAATTCAATAATTTTAAATAAAAGATTTGATTTTTTTATAAAGTAATAAATTAACAAACTTATTTGGCGCAGTCGGTAGGATAGGTGCAAAGTCCTGTCCCTAGTGTTATTAAAAAGTTTATAAAGCGACGGTTTATCGCGAATATAATTTTATTAATCGAAACTCGAAGCATTATCGAAATTTTGAAATAAAATTAAAAATAAACTTTAACTAATAATAAAAAAGTGTGTGCTATTGAAAAGTGTGATCCAGAAACAAAGTCAAAGGAATATTGGCACAAATTGAATCCAGATCCAGTTAACAAAGAGCAGCAGCATACAAATTGGGACAAACTTGTGAGTTTCAACTCTTAAGCACCTAGATGATGAAACTTGTTAATTTAATACTGTAAGTAAATAAATCTTTTATTATTATTATCACGAAAATTAAAAAATTTTTCCATTAAAATATATTTTCATTAAAATTTACATATCCTAAAAATTATCCTAAAAAATTTTTACCAAATTTTTGTGTTCAATATATTTTATTTTAATATTATAAGAAAATCTTGTTAAAAAATAAAATCGATTAATGCCTAATAAAAACTCTCCAATCAAAATAAAAAAAGAACCTTATCCAAGATTGGAAAATTTAAAAAATATTATTAGAAATTTTTCAAACGTTAGATATAATCTTGAACCGATCTGTGAGAACAATTTGTTAAATTCTCCAGAACATTTGTGTGAAATAAGTAATTCATTAAACGAAACTTCCGGAAATAGTTCGATTTCTTTGTTTAATA
The DNA here is from genome assembly GCA_963082915.1 of Dolichopus griseipennis. Lineage (NCBI taxonomy): Eukaryota > Metazoa > Arthropoda > Insecta > Diptera > Dolichopodidae > Dolichopus > Dolichopus griseipennis. Next base: position 65,414,786 of record OY720444.1, on the reverse strand, counting down.
TGGCTAACGAACAAAATGGTATTCCTGTTACCCCTGGTACTCCTCGGGCAATTACATCCACAGACATTTTTAACAATTTAAGAATACCAGACGCCATTAAAGATTTACCTCAATTCGATGGTAACCCAAGGTTACTATATGACTTTTTGGACAATGTCAATGAAATTTTAACGCTAATTTCAGTTACAAGTGGCACAAGTTATGGCCAACTATTAGTTCGAGCAATACGAAATAAGATTGTCGGTCCAGCTAATGAGATCCTAAATATGTATGGCACTCCACTTATTTGGGATAACATTAAGCAAAACCTTATATTGCATTACGCGGACAAAAGGAATGAAACCTCCTTAATTAAAGACCTACATAAATTAAAACAGAATAATAAAACTGTCGAACAATTTTATAGTGAAGTAATTGAGTTATTCGCAAGTATGACGAATCACGTCAATATTCACGAAAGAGACCAAAATGTAATAAATGCTAAAAAATCTCTTTATGAAGAAATGAGCTTAAATACATTCCTTTCGGGTTTAAAAGAACCTCTTGGTTCAACAATAAGAGCAATGCAACCTACTTCATTAGCAGAAGCATTCTCCTATTGCATGAAAGAGCACAATATATCATATTCAAATTTTGAATCAAATAGAAATTTCTTAACATATAATCAAGATAGATCAAATAGAAACGAAAATCTTTCTCGTAACAGACCAAACAACAACTTTAAACGTTTACAACAACAGCCTAATCAATTCCAAAAACAATATCAAAATAATAATCAATTTAGACAATATCAAAATAATAATCAATTTAGACAATATCAAAATAACAATCAATTTAGAAATAATGAACAAAGACAATATCAAAATAACAATCAATTTAGAAATAATTATCAACCAAGACAATTTCAATCAAATTTCCAACCTAAACCTGAGCCAATGGACGTTTCTACAGGTAATACTGTCCAAATGAGACAAAATTTTTCTAATAGAAATAATTTCAATAGACTACAGAACAATAGAGAATTATATAATGTTACAGAGACTCAACCGTATAGACAAAATCTCGATGACTTCTATGATTACCAAAATAAAAATCAGAATCATCATAATTTCGATGAAAATTTTTTCCAAACAGCCTCACAGAACCAATTGGATACATAGATATCAATAAACACGGTTCCAATCTACCTTACATTAATATTTCTTCTCCTTTTGGAAGACCACTTAAATTTTTAATTGATACAGGGTCTTCTTTTATAAACCCAGAATTCATACATCCCAAAGATTTAAGACAAATTAAACCTATAATAATTAATACAGTTTTGAATAAGCACCAATTGAATAAAGAAGTTATTTTACCAAATTTTCACGAATTTAAAAAACCTGGCTATTTAAGATTTTTAATCTTTAAATTTCATAATTATTTCGATGGATTACTAGGATTAGACTCCCTGTATTCCCTTGGAATTTTAGTAGATCTTAATAAAAAAATATTAATACTAAAAAATGGTGTAATAATACCTTTAAGTTTTAAACCAAATTATATGTCTGAAAAATATATTATACCACCTAATTCAAAATATATTGTTAAAATACCAGTAGATATTGAAAATGGAGACATATTTATTGAAAGAACAAATATTAAACCAAATTTAGAAATATCTGAAGGAGTATATTATACTCATAATTGGTATAGTTCTGTTGAAATAATAAATAAATCAAATAATGAACAAATTCTTTTTCTCGAACAACCACTCAAAGTTAAAAATCATTCTGAAAATAACTATGTAGAATTTAATAATTTTAATATAAAATATGATGAAATTAATGAGTCAAATAAATCTAATATAAATATACTTCTAAGAACTAATCATCTAAATCAAGAAGAGAATAAAGCCTTCATAAAACTTTGCAAAGAATATGAAGAGATATTCTTTACAAATAATAAAAAATTATCATTTACTAACGAAATAAAACATGAGATAAAGACTTCCGATGAAATTCCAATCTATACAAAGTCGTATAGATACCCTTACGTACATAAAGAGGAAGTAAGGAAACAAATCAACGATATGCTAGATCAACAAATAATACGACCAAGTTTTTCTCCGTGGAGCTCACCAGTGTGGATCGTTCCAAAAATATTAGATGCATCTGGCCAACAAAAATGGAGACTGGTCATAGACTACAGGAAGCTTAATGAAAAGACAATTAGCGACCGTTATCCTCTTCCAAATATTACAAAAATCTTGGACAAACTCGGTAAATGTATGTACTTCACAACGTTGGACCTTGCCAGTGGTTTCCACCAAATAGAGATGGCTAAGAGTGACATTCCAAAAACAGCATTTACAGTCGAAGGAGGACACTTTGAATATGTACGAATGCCGTTTGGGTTAAAAAACGCACCCGCCACCTTTCAGAGAGTGATGGACAACGTACTTAAGGAACTACAAGGATCAATTTGCTTAATTTACTTGGATGACATAATAGTCTACTCAACTTCGTTACAAGAGCATATTGAAAATTTAAGAAAAGTCTTTCAACGTTTAAAAGAAGCTAATTTAAAGATACAACCAGATAAATCAGAATTTTTGTGTAAAGAAGTAGCTTTTCTTGGACATATCGTGACAACTGAAGGAGTTAAACCTAACCCCGAAAAAACTAGGGCTATAAGGGAATTTCCAATACCAAAAACGCAAAAAGAAATAAAATCTTTCTTAGGTCTTTTAGGTTACTATAGAAAATTCATTAATAATTTTGCAAAACTGACTAAACCCTTAACTGAATGTTTAAAAAAGGGAAAACAAATAATTTTAGATGAGCGATACGTAAAAACGTTTAAATTATGTAAGGATCTATTAACAAACGATCCATTATTGCAATATCCAGATTTTAATAAACCTTTTGTGTTAACGACCGACGCCAGTAACTACGCAATAGGCGCCGTTCTCTCTCAAGGCCCAATAGGGAGTGATAAACCTATATGCTATGCTAGTAGAACACTTACAGATTCTGAAGTGAATTATTCTACTATAGAAAAAGAGTTATTAGCCATAGTTTGGGCTACCAAATATTTTAGGCCTTATCTTTTTGGGAGAAAATTTAAAATCGTTACTGATCACAAACCACTTACCTGGATTATGAGTTTAAAAGACCCTAACTCACGATTAGTTCGATGGCGGTTAAAACTTGAAGAATACGATTACGAGATCGTATATAAAAAAGGAACTTTAAATCAAAATGCAGACGCTCTAAGTAGAATAAAAATTGAAAACTTACCTTCAAAAATTGCAGAAATAAACATTAATGAATCTGAAAATAATACTGATGCTGCAACTATCCATTCAGCACCAGAAAATATGGGTGATGGTATATACATATCAGAAAGACCTCTTAATGAATTTTCTCTTCAACTAATTTTCGAAAAAACTAATGAAACACCTTGTACTAATTTAGAAATGCTCTTCAAAAACAAACAAAGAAGAACAATAAAAATGCAAAATTATTCGGAACAAAGTGTAATAGAACTATTCAAAAAATTTATATCACCAAATAAATTGAATGCAATATATACAAAAGATGATGATATATTTAAATTAATTCAAGAAGTTTTTAGTAAACATTTTTCCCAATCTAAAATTTTTAAATTAATAAGATGTGTAGAATTACTTGAGGACATCAAGGACAATGACGAACAAGACAAAATAATTAAAGACTACCACGAAAACAATAATCATAGAGGTATTAATGAAACCTTTTTTCACCTTAAAGTTACTATTTTCCTTTTATGAAAACCAAAATTAACAAAATTATTAATTATTGTGATATCTGTCAAACTCTTAAATACAACCGATCTCCACCAAAAGTAAAATTAACTGTTTCTGAAATTCCACAAAAACCTCTTGATATCGTACACATAGACATTTATTGTATTAACAATCAACAAATTTTAACTATCATAGACAAATTTTCTAAATTCGCTTCCGCCTTTACCTTACCTATAAGAAATAGTTTATTAATAATCAAATCACTTAAAAACTACATCAGTACATATGGTACACCTAGAAAAATCGTTTCAGATCCAGGAACGGAATTTACTGCAATAATATTTAAAGATTTTTGCAAACAATATGACATTGATCACCATGTAACGTCTTTTAGTAATAGCAACAGCAACTCCCCCGTGGAACGTTTTCATTCGGCACTTACTGAAATATATAGAATTATTTATACAAAACAAAAAACTAAAGACCATGACGAAATTCTATCTGAAACTTTAATAACTTATAATAACGCTATACACTCCGCTACAAAATTAACTCCATTTGAAGTATTTTATGGTAGAACCTATAAATTTAACAATAATTCTCAACATAGAAATGTTCACGAATATTTAGAAAATTTACAAGAATTTCAAAATCAAATATTTCCTGAAATAAAAGATAGACTAGAAACAAAAATTACTGAAAATATAGAAAAACGTAACCAAAATAGAAATGAACCAAAAGACTTTGACGAAGGTACAATTATATTTAGAAAAGAAAATAAACGTAACAAATTAACTCCTAGATTTAAGAAAGAAATAGTAAAGAAAAACCAACACTTCTTACAAATAAAAATAAACTACATAAATCTAAAATTAAAAAACCTAAATCTAAATTTCAGACTAACTCAGCTCGTAGTATCCCAGAAAATGGAGATAAATGACCTGTCAAATAATAATGGTATCTTACCTTTACATCTTGGAACTGCTAAATTAATTCAAAAAACTAAGAACTTTATTCACATAATAAATCTTAATAGCTATAAGATAAATATCGAAAATATAGAAAATTCTTTACTATCATTAGAAGACATTGACGATTTCCAAGACTTTACTAAAGTACTTAACCTCAAATTAAATGAGTTAAAATTAAAATTTCAAACATTACTGCCCACAATAAGACATAAACGAGGTCTTATTAATGGATTAGGGTCAATCATAAAACAAATTAGTGGTAATATGGATGCCGAAGATGCCGCATACCTAAATAAAGAAATCGAAACAATTAAATCAAACGAAAATATTCTTTTAACTAATATTAACGAAAATTCTCACTTAAATGACAAAATGATTCAAAGGTTTGAAACCATAACAAATCACATAAATGATCAACAGGAAAATCTAACAAAAACTTTAAATTATACAATAGACCAAATTCAAAATAGCATTAGAAAAACAGAAATACGGTTTAAGGTTATACAATTTTTAAACGAAATACATTTTAATATAGATTTACTATATAATCATTTAAATAACATTGGCGAAGCCATAATTTTAGCTAAACTTAATATAATTTCAAAACATATATTAAATTCAGATGAACTCACCCAAATATATACAATTTTTAAATCTCAAAATATTACTATTAAATCCGATATACATATTTATGAACTTTTAGAACTACAGGCTTATTATAATAACACAAATATAATTTTTAATATTAAAATACCTATAATTGAACACAAAAACTATTCCTTTTTCCACATTTTAACACTTCCCATTAACCAAAATGAAACTATCTAATCCAAACCATATATTATTCTTGATGATGATAATGTAAAGTTTTATGACAGTATTTGCCCAAAAATAGAAGGTTTTTACTACTGCAAAGCAACATATCAAGAAGTAGACCATCAATCAAAATGTATAGCAGATTTAATAAATAATAAACCAACTTATTGTGAAACAGAAGAACTTCAAACAATGATGCAAATTTTTCAACCAGAACCAAACTACATATTATTAATTAATGTTCCAGAAACAAATATATCCACTACATGTAATCCTGCTATACAACAAATAAAAGGTACCATACTTCTTCATTTTGAAAACTGCAAGATCATAATAAACGAAATAACATATACTACAACAAATCAAGTTTACTGGGATGAAATCACAATACATCCCACTACATTCAATGATATTCCTACAATCACATTTCAAACCAATAGCACAACACAACTTCAAAAATTGGGAAAATACCAATTTATTAATAAAAAACCAAACAACTTATTAATGAACTACAAAGAATATTTCAACTTTAACATATCACAATTTTCATATATAATAGCCGCAATAATTACAATCATCAGCATAATTTGGATAATAATTTTTCGAATTTTATCATTTAAAAAATACCGTATAACTACATATCCAGTATCCGCTCCTGCCAACGAAACTTCAGCAGTTTAGTTTATTTGGCCATCGCTTCAACTAAGGGGGGACGAGTTACGTAATCAACAGATTAACTAACATAATTATAAGAAATATATTTACTAACCTAATTTTACCTGTTAAATTCATTAACCTTTATAAACCCAGACGCAACGTCAGCTAAATAATTATATTGGGAAATAATTAATAATAACTTTCCCATGATTTGTATTGAACTAATTAAATTGTGTAATAGCTGACATTGCATCTTTTTTAATATATAAATCAGAACATATTGTAATTAAAACATTAATTCTTGTACAACAGCAGAAGTAACTAATAAATTCAATAATTTTAAATAAAAGATTTGTTTTTTTTATAAAGTAATAAATTAACAAACTTATTTCGCGCTTAGTTTTTTTTCGAGGTAAAATGCCTACTTTTATTAATAAAATTTCAATGCCCGTAGTATTTTGGCTTATATTATTGACGAAAAAGTTATTTTAGTTTCCTATAAATTATATGTTCATATTAAATCTAATTTACTTCTTTATGATATTATACACATACATATAATTAAAAAGTTACTTTATTTAATCGCCCAAAAATAATCCTAAAAAACAATACGGATACATTTATATTATATTATAATATGTTGGTTTCTCTTTCTACCAATACTTATTATACACTCTTATGAGTATTGTATGAATGTATTTTAATACTCTCATAGTAGTGTTCTTATGAGCGTTTTATACTTATAGAACTCTTACAATGAAAGCTAAACTCTTGTTATGAGTGTTAATTTACTCTCATAACTGCGCCCTTTAACTCTTATAATGATCTCATAAGACTCTAGAAGAATTCTTCAAGAGTAAACTATGAGAGCAATACTCTCAGAATTAACTCTTAAAGAATTCTTCTAGAGTCTTATGAGATATATTTTTTTACTTGGGTAGTTGTTGAGTTATCGTGATTTTTTATATATGTTCGCTAGCCCTTCGATCGATTAAAAGGTCCAGAATCCGAATCCATGGGCCGATTTCGCCCATATGCAATCCCCGCCGTACTTTCAGTCCTAGTAACCTACAGTTAAAAATTCATCAAGATAGCTCCATTATTTTTTGAGTTATCGTGCCTACGGACGGACGGGCATGGCTATATCGACTCAGGAGGTCACGCTGATCACAAATATATATACTTTTCCATATCTAGCTCGCTTCCTTTAGGTGGTTACAAACACCATACCAAAGTTAATATACCCTTTTACCTATTCTATAGGTGTAGGGTATAAAAATCACAGAAGATTTTCTGGGAATTTTAAATAAATAGTATATCATTTTGGTATTAAAAACTAAGGCTATGCTTTACATGAACAGTTTTATAGTAAGTCTTCATAAGTTCCAGTTAAAAACTGAAATTATGGCGAAGGCCAAATGTACGCTTTGTTGCGTTGCTTGCTTTTTGCTGTGGAAAGTAAATAAAGCAAGCAATGTTTCAAAGCAATTTCAAAGCTTTCCTCATCTCATCCCTGAAATAAAGCCAAATGAACTGCACCATAGTAATCAAAGCAAATATATTTTTTTTACTTAATTAGGTAGGTATAATAAAAAAAATCAAAAAATTACTTTGCATTTGATAATGCAAAACTCAATTCATAATTCAATTTCATGTTCATAGAAATAGGTACATAATTAAACATGTTGATTAGGTACATTGTAGAATGTTGGCAACATGCAAGTATTTCGATTTGAATCTAAACAAAGGTTATGAAACAATATACAGAGCTAAGCAACATTTTAAAAATATGTCTACATATAGTTAATAGATGGAGAAATAGATCATTATTGAAATAAAATAAACCTGTAAAAAAATTTCAAATCTTTTAACAAACAAATTTATCGAATTGAAATTTAAAAATTTAAAATTTAAACAAGTACGTAATTGAATAAAAAAAAAATTAAAATGAAAAAGACAAAAAAAAATTCACCAAGAAGGGATTTGAACTAACGACCCCGAAATTTTATCAAATTTAAAACATACAAAAGGTAGACTACATAACTTATTATTCATCTTCAAAAAAAACAAGAAGTTATATAAGTCTTTTTTTTTGTGTATCAGTTACTAGAATCGAAACATAATCTACGTATTACAAAATGTAAAAGTTTCGACTTTATTTAAGAAAATAGTATTGAGCTAATTTAGACGGTGTCAACGTTGTAGTATTCACATCTTGTTGTTATATCTGCTTAAAAGCTCTTTCCGTTTACAAGTTGATGTCATGTATACATAGAGTGCTGCCGCAACTTTATATGTGTGAGTTAATATTATCAGATTTTTTTCCAATAGTATATCACTCTTTAATGTTTAATATAAGAATGATGTGTAGTATATCATAAAAAAAATTTTGACCTGAAAAATTTTTTATTGCTTTTTTAGATGTATTGGTGACTGTCAACACGTAAGGCACCTAAATTTTAGTTAACAAAAATGTACAAAAATGTATACAAGATTTTCGGGTGTTTTCGTCGTTTTTTTTCGTCATAAATCTCATAAATCTCATAGTACAAAGTCCAAATCTAAAATTTTTTTTTTAAAATTTTACGCATCATTTAAATCATATGAAATCGTTACTCGAAAAATTCGTTATCTATAAAAAAAAAGAAAACAAAAAAAAAAAAAAAACAAAAACAAAATTCATATAATTCATGTTAATACAAGATGTGCAGACAAATTTCAAATTTTTATATGAAAATATCGGAGTTAAAAAAGTTAGTTGTTCGAGAGCTACCCGAAGTTTTGGTCCGATCTTAACCAAAAAAAATAGGGAACCTAGAAATTGATTGAAAAATATTTTGTGAAAATTTCAAAACTGTAGCTCTTTTAGTTTTTGAGTTATCGTGCTGACACACAGACGGACGGACGGACAGACACACATAGCTAGATCGACTCATTTTTCGATTCTGAGCCGATACGTACCCTTGACACTATATTTAGCTCGTCTAGATCGATGCGTTACAAACGGAGGAGCAAATCTAATATACCCGATGTCATATATGTATGCACGGGTATAAAAATTTTCGAATATTGTTACAATTTTAATGTTAAGTAGAAATTTTGCATTTAAAAGAAAGAAAGGTTTGGAGCTTTTTAAGTAAACGCAAAATAACCATGCCTATATAGTTTCACTCTGCCCGTTCATCCGTATGTTTACAAAAAATTTTACATCAACATTTTTGAAATAGAGTATGAAATCTTCTATCGAAGAACTTTTTTCTATAGCCCCTCTGAGTTATAATTACTAATAATATTTGTAAAATTATGAACAAAGATTATCTATTAGAATTTAAAAGCCAATCTTTTATTATGAATGCACGTTCTTTTACCTCCCCACATAAACTTATTCATTTTTATAATATGAATCAATTTGAACCCTATATTTAAATTTCAGATCACCTTGTCTTATAAATGTGCGTTGCTGTGTGCATTGTATGTATATTTTGAATTTTTATTTTTTAGTAAAAAAATATGTGAGCAAATGTGTATATAATATTATTACAAAAAGGGTAAATAAATACTTTTATTTATTAAGAAAAAACAAAGCTTTTCTGAATAGAATAAGTGTTCACAAATCCATTCAAAACTTTGACAGTTCCTTATTTTTCTCAAAAATATTTAATACTAAAAAAGTTTATATGAAAATGTCCCTCTTCCTATTATTATAGAGTAAAGATAATACTTAATATATCTTTGAAGCTATTTGAAGCTAAAACTTGAAAACTATATTAAAGTGCAATTAAACATTTTTATAATTTTAAATCTGATTTAAATTTTTTGTGAACAAGATAATATTTAAATTCTTGTTTTAATTAGAAATTATTCAACAAAATTTGTCAACATCATCCAATAACTATAAATAGTTTTAGTTATCTGAAAAAAAAGTCGCTATATAAAAATCCAGAAATTAAGGTAACAAGAGAAATAAAACGAACAAACCTGAAGTGCAGTATTAACTGATAATGGTGTTACTCCACCAATAGTGAAAATTTCTTTCTTTTGTGAACGCAATAACATAAACAGAATTACTTTTTGATGTTTAACACTAAGACGATACCATTCTATATCATAAATCATATCAATAACTTCATCTGCCTAAAATTAAATCGCGTATAAAGGAATATTCAGTTCAAGAGCTAAATAAAAATTTTACCGAATTTTCCCATAAAGTACCAACAACACAATATGTATAAACACAAACCAAATTTGCCAGAGTTATTTGAATTGCCATAGGCCAATCACTGGTCATACCTATAAAAATACTGATGATTGCCCCCACACCACTAGTAGTAATTTCAGTTGCAACAACCCAAAAAAACATTTCTGTAGTCAATTGATTGAAGCTATATTTTTAAAATAGAATTCAAAAGATTATATATAGTTATAGATTAAATATAGATTATAAAAGATTTAATACACACGCAGAGCAAGTTTCTAGCCAATCTACTAGCTCTTTCACTTCAATTCTATTGTCTCCATTATCCTTAAGCATCTCATTAAAATCCTTTATTTTTTGTCTTAGAATATCCGTCAACAAACACATACTTAATGTATAGATTACAAAAACAATATCTGCAACATTATTACCAATACCACCAAGAAAAATGAGAATGCAATGTATTATATACAATGTAAAATATCCTGTATCTGTGCCTTCATCTATACCGGGTAATAAAACATTGATTGGTAAAACTTTTTTTTGTTTAAAAACGTAATAATACATTGGGACAATCCACATTGATAATATTGCCGCAAAATATACGCTATTATTCAATATAATTGCCATTTTGTATTTTTGAATATACTTTGATAAAATATTCTTATAAGTTTCAGTTTTAGAAAAGTCTCTATAGATATCCTTTAGTTGAGTAGTTGAAGATAAGACTTCTTTACTATAATACATTGCTGACATCAATTTTACGATAGACTTGAAAGTTAGATTGATCAATCATATTGCTTTTGTTTTCTGCATTTTTTTTTACTTACCTGTATAACAATGCCAGAAACACACAATGTTTCGCAAGATTTTTTCCAATCATCACGAATAGAAAGATTCATAGTGTAAGCAAGCATCACAAAATAAATACCACCGATAGAAAACATTACACATACAACCCAACCTGGTTTATATGGTTTGAAGACATTTACACCAACCATAGTTCCAGTTATTTCACCTAGACGAACTAGAAATAGAAAACTTTCGTATGGTAGACTTTCTTTAGTTTTAGAAACCATGTTGTTTGACTTTTAATTAGAATTAATGTGTATCTAATTCATAGGATTAAAGCGTACTAATAAAATAAGACTTTAATTTATAAAAGTTATTTTATTGCATATTAGTCTTTTGGCATTTTTAGGTAATGAATAAATAAAACCAATAATTAAAAATTATATGGTTACCTAAATATTGATGGGTAATTAAAAATTTATATAATTGTAAAAAAAATTTTAGGAAATAATATAATTAGGTATAATTTATTATTATCTCACATAATTCATTATATATAAAAATTCTTAATAACATATCGTCTACACGGTTGGATGGCACTGGTGTTAGAGTTTAGGCCTGCCATTCGAAAGGCTTACGTTTTAATTGAAGTGGAGAAATTTTTATTTATTTGTCGACATGACTGAACTACCATTTGACTTGGGTTCAAACTAATAGTTTAAGCAATATTTAATAAATACACCTTTCGGATCTTTCGGAACTATATAGCACTTTCTGATGTATTAATTGTATATGTAATTCATTGAGAATCATGTCCTTCTGTTCCAACATGTACCTATTGTTATATTACCTATTCACAGTGTTTTCTACATTACATAAATAAGTTCTAATCTTTATTAGTCGTTTGGTGATAAAATTTGAAGCCCTTAGTAAAGATGGAAAAGATGTATCTGGGTACTATATATCTCTTATGTATATGTTTTTAAGGTAATCTTAGTATAATTTTTTGTATGAACCTTGTTTCACACCATCCTGCCTCACATAATTGAATATTAAGTAATTTTTATTTTAAAGTTTAAAATAGTGTAATATTATTAGTTCTGTTTTGTGCAAATAGTGAAGAATATGGAATTTGTGGCAATGTTATTTAATGTTATTGAACGTAATTCGTAGTTCGTAGTTATAAATTTAATTAGTGAAATTGGTGAAATTTTCTTTCCTTAAACCGTGTAAAATTTGAATATTCATATTTGTTTACGCGGGTATCCCAGAGTTGACACAGCCTGCTCTTCTTTATTTCTCATTGTTTAAAATTTATTCATTAAAAGTGCTACGTTGTGTTGTACGATACATAAAGAAACAATTAAATTGAATTGCCTGAGGTATAGAATGTTTTAATTATTTATAAAATAAAAGAAATAATTTTAATATTGTTTTATTATTTATTAAATTATTTAAAATTCAATAAATTAAAACTTTACTTGTCACATAAATATTTTATTATATTGCGTTTCAAATGATATATTTAATTATCAACTAGTATAGCCCTGTGCTCGAAATTCGAGCTATTTTGGCTTTTAAATTTACATAAAAAATTCGTGTTGTGTAATTTATATTAGACTAATATTACACGAAAAATTATTCTTTTTCCCAAACGTAATAAAAGTTATTGCAACAATGTTTTTGCACTTGAAATTTGCTTAAAAAAAAATATTTATAATTTTTCAATTATTTAAACGTTGTTAAGTATTTTTGTATTTTAGTCCTATTGGTTAAGCCGCTTTAAAGAGAGTAAAATTTGGTACAGTTATTATACAAGAAAAAAGAGATTTAAATTGTAAATATTGTTCTAATATATAATGAATGATATACATATATATATTACATATATATATATGTATATGACTTATACATATATTTACTGAAGTCAATTAGCCAAAATTTGAGTTAAAGCTGTCATTCATATAGGAAACTGTCAGAAGTTAAAAATAATAGTCAAGTTGACAGAAGTCGAGATTTGTGTTTTTAAATCTTAATTTTAAGATTTATAACATAGCTACACAGATATAAAACAAGTAATGATAAAAAACCAAGGGTTTTTAAAAAAGCATATTTTCAAAATAATATACCGTTTCATACTAAGTATTTTATCGGAATATAATGTTCAAGCTTCAATATTAACGTTTAAGGAAATATATACGTTGGTGACTAAGTTACTGCTTACTTATAAAAAAAGTAAATATTTTATTTGAAAGTTCTAAAGTTCTAATAGCCCTTCAATGGGGAAGGTTGCCAAATTTCTCAAGGACCTAACTTCATCAAACCCCCCCCCCCCTCCTTCTTCATTTTTGTAGTTTCTAGGAATTAAACCAAAATTTGGAATTTTACTTAGAACTTTATTATCTAAGAAAAAATGGGTAAAACTGAGAGACACTTTCTTCAATTTAAGGAACCGTTTTTAAATTTAAGAAAAACCTTTAACATATGTTAAAATATAAGGTTGGACCTTCAAATTTTGTATATTAATAAAAAAAAATTGGACAGGTATTCAAGTTACAGGTGCTTAAAAATAGCAAAATTTCAATTTTCGAGCCCTTATAGCTTCTAAACAGGGGGCTTACCAAAAAAATTTTGTTAACCGACTCCTACTAACTTTTAAGGATCTAACTTCTCCCAAAATTTCAAGACCCTATCTAAAACCGTTTAAAAGATATGAGGAACCAAAAATTTTGCAAAAATTGGGTTTTATATAATGCTAAATTTTAGTACCGTATAGCAACCCTTTATATTTAATCGACCAATTTTTGTTAAGTCTATAAAAGCAGCTCTCTTATAACGTTTTTCGATTGAAAATAAACCTAACAGAACTGAATAAAAGCCATAAAACTAAATTAAATGAAGTTACAATAAATAATAATGTCATTAATAACGATGTTAACATAACAGACTCCATAAATCGGTACTTCATTAGTAGCATAAAAGAAATTAATGAAAGTATTCCGCAAATAGAATATGAGTCAATTGTTCCCACACAAAGTAGGCAATTCTACTTCGAAGAAACAAATGAAAATAAACTGAAAGTTATTATTAAAAATATGAACAATAAAAGAGATTGTATAGGATTTAGTAAAACAATGTTGGAGGATGCATTTGATATACTTGATCCTGTGTTAGTGACGATTATAAACAAGTCATTGCAGAATGGTATAGTTCCAGACTCTTGGAAAGAGTCTGTTGTAATTCCAGTACCGAAAATAAAGAACAGCAAAAAAGCAGAAAATATGCGTCCAATTAATATGCTTTCTGTGCATGAAAAATTACTAGAAAAAGTTGTGGCTGAACAATTGGAAAAATATATGGAATCTAATAGCATGTTTGTAGTGGAACAATCAGGATTCCGTAAAGGATACTCGTGTGAAACTGCCCTAAATTGGGTTACGTTTGAATGGAAAAAATTAGCGGATGCTGGCGACTGTGTTGTAGCTGTGTTTCTAGACTTCAAACGTGCCTTTGAAACATTAGATAGAAGGATCTTGCTAAGTAAACTTAAAGCTTATGGTGTGCGTGGTACTGAATTGAAGTGGTTTCAATCGTACCTTGCTGGTAGAACACAGGTTACGCGGGTTAATGGAAGTTTGTCGAGCAGAAGGGCTGTGGATCTTGGAGTTCCACAAGGATCTGTTTTAGGCGTAATTTTGTTTTTAATTTATATCAATGATATTGTACGTGTCTTAAAATTTTGTCGTATAGCGTTGTTTGCGGATGATTGTTTGGTGTATATTAGTGGGAAAAATGTCCAAAATATTGTTGAAAATCTAAATGCTGATCTGGAAGAACTAAGTAAATGGCTAGATATGAACAAACTAAAGCTAAATACGTCAAAAACTAAATGCATGGGCGTGAACTTGAGAAATTCTGCTATTGACATTAGAATGAATAACGATAAAATCGAAGTTGTTCAAAATATTAAATATTTGGGAATAATAATTGACAAAAAATTGAAATTTGATCAGTACCTTAATAACATATGTAACAAAATATCTAAGAAGATTGTGCTACGATAATTTTTTCATGTTCCTTAGAACAATTCTCAAGAATGCAGATTCTTCAAAATAAGGCTATGAGATTGATATTAAAGAGTAGTTCGCTAACACCAATAAGCCAAATGTTACAAAAATTATGTTGGATGAATGTTAGGCAAAGAGTGTACTTTAGAGTACTTTTCTTCATATTCAAATTAAAGTACAACATGCTGCCATCTTACCTGACAAGAAATCTACAGAGAGTGAGTGACTGTCAACCTTATAACCTTCGGGGAGGAGAAAATTTTAGATTATTAAGATGCAACAAAGTGACAACGCAAAACTCATTGATGTATAGAGGTCTGCAAATGTTCAACGGTCTACCAAATAAAATCAAAGGAGAAAGAAATATTAATTGTTTTTATAAATTGCTTGTTAAATTTGTGCATGAAAATTTTTAAGTCTTTGTTATATAAAATTTTTGTTATATTGTTATGTTTTTTATGAAAAAATTTTTTTTTGTAAATTTTTATTATATAAATTGTTTTAAATGAATTATTATTGTTATACAAAAAAGTTTTACTTACACAAAACTAATAAATAAATAAAAAAAAAAAAAAAAAAAGAACTCATGTTATATCATTTTAAATATAGGGCTTTTTTAGAAATTGCGGGGGCTTAGCTCCGTAACCCTTCAAAATTAAGAAAAACCTTTGACACATGTTGAAATATAATATAGAGCTTTAAATTTTGTATATCACTAAAAAAAAATTTGGACAGGTATTCAAATTACAGGTGTTTAAAAATAGCAAAATTTCAATTTTCGAGCCCTTATAGCTCCTAAATTGGGGGCTTGACAAAAAAATTTTGTTAACCGACTCGGACTAATTTCTGATTATCTAACTTCTCCCAAAATTTCAAGACCCTTGCTTGAACCGTTCAGAAGATATGTGTGGTCAAAAATTTTGCAAAAATGGAGTTTTGTGTAATGCTAAATTTTAGTACCGTCTGGTAACCCTAAACATTTGCCTGTAAAAAATTTATAAAGTTTATGAAACCAGCTATCGTTTGCCGTTTTTAGATTGAAAATATATTTAACAGAACTCTTGTTATAACCATTTAAATATAGGGCTTTTTTCAACTTTGGGGGGCTGTAGCCCCGTAACAGGTGGGGCTACAGAAAAAAATTCTTCTACGAAATTATTTTTTTTGCAAAAACTACCCATGGTTAAAATTTCTTTACTCTATTTCAAACGGTGTAAAAGTTTTTGTAAACATGCGGAGAGACGGACGGACAGAGTGAAGCTATATAGGCACATTTTTACAAAATTTTTTGAAAATGTGCTAAAAATACTACGTAGAATATAAGTTTTTCAATAAATCTAAGAATAAGTTTTAAATATTGATAAATTTTTCTTCCCGTTATCTCATTTTTAAATTTAATAGCTACATAAGTAAGTAGGAACTGCATTTTAATAATAAAATCTGAAATTTGTACTACAAATGTATGCCTATCTAACGTTCTGAAAAACATGGAAAAATTGTTCTGAATTCTTTAGTTTTCTTTATACTTTTTTGTCTAGTTTATTTATTTAATTTTTCTTAAGTCTTTTATTGACAAAAATATATTTCTATATTATAACTTCTCAAGTAACAGATAGTTTCAAAATGTCAAATATATGTGACAATTAATCTGATAATTATATACCTACTCCTGAAGCAAAAATTAGCGTTCCATTTACAAACTCCTACCAAAGATAATGAATACAACTAGATGTGCACTCCCATATAAAAACAAAATAAAACCCTAATATGGGTCTAATATCATCACACATTTATACACGTTAAAAATTAAAAAAGCTTTTAAGAGAGTTAAAAATATAAATATGTCACGTGACTGTCGATTAACTATAGTATAAAAATTTAAAGAAGATAATTTGAGAAAGAATTTTTTATTTGCAATTTTTTTTTGTAAGCATGTATATGAACGCGATATGTATACATGTATTAAATATTATTGTTGAATGAAGTTTAATAGATTTTTTTTTTACTTCACAAAAAGGTTTTTTATGAATGATTGTGTGCTGTTTTTTTAATTTTAGAAAGGAAAATGTGGAAATATGAAAAAGAAAATCTGAAACAAAAAATATTTTGTTGAATTAAAAAATTATAGAAACGGTAAAGATAAATGTTTATATTCTTAACGTTTTTAAATTAAATAGGTACTTACATAAAAATATATAAAATATTTTTTTCAGCTTTAATTTTTGTTATTAGGTACACTTAATTTAATAACTTATACGGTTTTGAAAAATTTTAATATTTAAAATGTTAGCAAATAATTCTAATATTTAAAATGTTGTCTTCTTATGTTGTATACGGAAAAAGATATGATTTTATTTTTAAAAACATATACGAATAATGTTGAATAATGAATGAGTTATCTGAGAAACCGTTAAAATTAGACCCTTTCTTCCAGAACAATTTATTGTTTGTCTCAACATTCTCAATCACTCAGCTCAAAGAAGATTATTGAGAGCCGAAGACTCATTATACCCATCACGCATTAATTTTAAAATTCTTTTAATAAGTGCTAATTAACATTGTAACACATTTTTCTATTCTTTATATCTCGAAAACGGTGAGAGATAAGAAAAATTTATTAAGTACAGAATTTAAGAGCTCATAATATAACATTATTTTCAAATTTGCTTTTCCATGTACCCAAAATATCGGGTGTTACAAAAGAAAATTGAGTTTAATATAAATTTATTTTTTGTAAATCACCTCAAATCTTGCAACTGTTATTGTTTTTTATACTAATAATAATACCAAAGAGGTAAAGGATATGGCGCGTTTTTTTTTCGTGGTATCCCCAATAGGCCTAATCCACTTAGTTCTTGCAGTATTATTCTTTTAAAATTCTTAGTCTTCGTTCGCTAGTATAATTTTTTTTAATGTGGTTCTTTCGAAAATCCATAAACAGTTTTTTCTAATTAAAATCAATAGAAAATATATTTTCAAATTTTATTCTATGTTTATAACATGAATTAGCTTCATCAAACCATTTAGGTAAATCATTTATACAGCTATTTTTAATTTTTAATAATATTCCTTCTTCGTGAGAGCTTGTTTTCATAATTTTATCAAAATTATTTGTAAATTTTAGACAAATTTCAAAAAATTCATTCGTGGGTGCTTTAAGTGATCCAAAGTCGGTATCATTTTTAAAATTCTTAAAATATATCAAAAGTTCGCTTTCATTTGACATTTTTGCTATTTCATTATCGAGCAAAATTTTAGCGCAATCACTCCAATTATTAATTGTACTATGTTTTAAAATTTTTTTCATTGCAAATCCTGCAAAATATCTTGTTGCATTTTCTGATAAAAATCTTGTTCTGCTGAGTCCGGCTGATTTTCAATAATTTCTATAGAATCTGTATTATCTATAGAATCAGTGTAAGTATTTTGAGTGCAATAAATACCCTTTAAATCATTTTCATTTGTCACAATATTTTCATTCGATTCTTCGTCATGTAAAATATTTTGCTAATCTACATTAAGCATATTTTCATTATCTTCTTCACAGTTGGCAAAATTAGAACAAAATACCATTTTTACACCAATTATTTTTGCTATTATTGATCCGAACTCATGTACGGATGGATTTCTTTTTTTGAAACGTATTAAGCTGAATAAATTTTCAATTACGTCCTGATTCAGTTTGTTTGTGCAAATATAATACCAATCATGATATTCATCGAACAAATCATTTGACAACATAAAAGTAGCTTTAGTTGTTTGTATTAATCCATCCAAGCAATTTATTCTTATTTTTTTATTTGGCACTTCAAATTTAAGATCCTGCAAATATTGTATCATACTTACCATTAAATTCCTTACATGATTATTTTTTTGCAAACCAGCCATATATGGATTCTTATTAAAAAGTGACTTGCTATTTAAACAGTTGAATAAATTATTTAATTTTTCAAAAACTTCCGCTGTAAATATAGCGCAGTCTTTATCTTCATAAAAATTGGATTCAGCATATGTTTTGATTCCAGCAGAAATACTTGCACTCAAAACTTGAACAGTACCTTTACACTCATTTTTTGGAAATTGTTTGGATTTATGTGATTCTCCGTTAATCTAGGACAAACACGTGTAGAAGATTTACTATCTTTTTCAAATAATTCTGTAACAATATTCCATTTAGCACACTTTTCTGATTTTCTTAAAGGGTATTTCATTAAATTATTTCTAATAGATTTGAAAAGGTGAGGAGTGTCGTATGAGCAATAAATTTTTTCATTTTTATGAAAAAAATAAGGCTTTTCTACATTTGCTCCAAGCTGTTTAAAAAAAGATTTATTAGTACTTGGCTGGTCACATATTATAGCACGTATTTTTATTTTCAAATCCTGTGTTAATTTTAAAATTTCCATAACGGTAAAATTTAATTTACTTATAGGTATGGAATTTTCTGACAAAACATATCCCAAGATTTGTTTCCTACTGTCATGCAAACTTCGTATCATAAATACACAAGCATTTTTAGCTACTTCTGGCTGTCGCTTGTCTGAACCACATGCATAATCAACAAAACCTTCAATTTTATCATATCTCTCACTATAAGTAAAATTTCTTTTTATTGCCATTTCATCAAATATTAATGTAACTTCTCTAGACTGATTAGGAAGCTTAGAAAAATATTCTTTAATTTTAAATATATTTATATTTAAATATAAATATTTCTCGGTTAGTTAAATTTTCATCAATCTTAACTGCTTTTCGTTTATTTAAAATTTTGTTTTTGCCTTTTAATTTTTTATTTTCATTTTTTAAAATTTGATTTTCGTTTTTCAATTTGCCCGTTAATATTCTATAATATGCCAAATTTCTTTCTTTTTTATGACAATGCTTACAAGAAGGTACATTATATTGAATTGAGTTCGTTTCCCAATTCATTTCATCTAAATTTTCCATAATAATATCATCATCAATAATTAAATTATTTGGAACAGTATTTATTTCTTCTAATGAGGTTTCTTCTGACAAAAAAAGGGAAGGACAAGCCTCCGAATATAATTTCCTCAGCCCAATATGAGATTCCTCAAAATGGCAGCTGCAAATATTAGGACATTTTAAATTTTTTATGTAGTCAAATGATTGCCAACAAGCACTAGCCCACTTTTCATATTTGCAGTATTCTTTGGTGGAAACTTAAAAAATTTTAAATTTTCTTTTCGAGAATTATTTTTGCAACATTGTATGCAACAATTTCTAATCAACGGCATCTTGATTTAATAAATAATCTATTAGGAAACACTTACCTGTATATTATTTGAAGAAAGTAAACACCTTCTAACTTGTAACACTAGTACTTTGTATTACTTTTTTATTCAGGTATACTTATTAATCCATATATTCAACATCCATTTATTCAGCAGGTATATAGGTACAGTAGGCCAAAAAGTCATCGTACCCTTGTAAATTTTTTAAACAAAGTGGAAAAACCAACAGGTAGAGGTAAAATTAAATGAAAATAATGATTGCATTTTACAGAGGCATTTATTAGGTAAACTTACACAAAAAACGTGTAATCATGTTCTTTTTTATCATATTCTGTTTTATCTTGTTCTGTTTTATCATGGAACCTATTCGTTATTACACGTTATGCTACATAAGAAATTTTTCCACGTAAAATTGAAAACACTTGTTATCAGAAAACCTAAATAACAATAAACATAAAAACCTGTAAAATTGAAATACTAAAAGAAGAACTGTATATAATATCATTGATTAAGAATTATATATAGATAAACATTTTCATGTTAAAAATTTGTATGAAACTTTTTTCGCATATTTTTTAAAATTCACTCAAAATCGTTGGCACGAATTTAAATGTATTGGTAACTATTTCTATTTTATAGTATACCCTTTATTTTTATTCTCTCAAAAATTTTTCACTCTACATAGTACGTGTAACATGATTCAAGAATATGAATACTATGCACTAAAAAAAAGAAAAAAATCGAATAAGAAAAAAAACGAGGAAGTGTGTAGTAGAGTAGATTGTGTCAACTCTGGGATACCCGTATGACCATAGTATAAACATTATAATATCATCCGATTAATTACTTTTGCAAAATTTCAAACACACAGCTTTATTAGGTGTAGTGTAATGTTCATATAAAAGAAGGAGTTGTATGGCACTTACTCGAACCCTCTGCGGTAGACCAACCAACTTTTCCAGTAACTTTGGCCATTACACTTAACTACTTTTGGCAAAATTTCAGATACCCAGCTTTAATAAGTACAGAGTAATGTTCATATAAAACAAGAAGTTATATGGCAGCTACCCGAGCCCGTTGTGCAAACTGGCTGAATTTCAATGGCGATGAAGGTTTTTTTTAAAAATCCGATTTGTTGAAAGTTCCAGAATCCTAGTTCCTTTAATTTTTGAGTTATCGTGATTACGGATGGACAGACGTACGGACATACATAGCCAAATCGATTTATTTTTCAATTCTGATCCGATCCATACACTTGAGTCTATATCTACCCCCCTACTTCTCTTCGTCATAAACGTAATTGCAAATTTAGTATACCCTTTTGACAAATAGTCATACTAGTATAAACAATGATTTTTTCATTCATAAATTCATAGTTCATTTTTTCGAATTGATTTCGTTTTTTTCTAAAAAATTATTTAATTTTGTATGTACTTGCATACATACCTATATAGATATGTATGCATATAAAGGTTCGAAAATAATTATTTTAAAATCTAACTTTATAGATCTCAATAAAAAATAACCTTTATGAATAATAATATCAATATGTTATTGAAATCTATAAATTTAGATTTTAAAATAATTATTTTAGAACATTTTATGCATAATAAGATTTTGAAAATATAGATAATTTAGAAATTTTCAGCTAAAACAAAATTACAATTGATCTCAATTCAACAAAAAACCTCTAAAGATTAAAGAATTTAGAAATAGAAATTTGAATACATACATACATCTATACAGTCAAGCCAGACGGCAATTTGCATCAGTTGCATTGACGTCATACTGACGTAATCGATTAAAATTCTTTATGCACCAAACCGGTTTTGGTAAATATTGTTGTAAAAAAAAACCGGTTTCATTGCAACCAAATTTTACTTGTAAGACTCGATGTACTAACCAACACAAACAAAAAACTGATTTTTTTTTTCTTTAATTTTTTTGTTGTTTTTCTTTTTTTTTCATTATTTAAAAATTTTTGAACTGTGCGCATCTTAAACAAAAAAAATTTGAGACCGGACAAAATATAAAATATTTCTGGTATTGGAAATTGATAAAAATCAATATAAGATTACCATATTAGGT
The DNA here is from genome assembly GCA_963082915.1 of Dolichopus griseipennis. Classification (NCBI taxonomy): domain Eukaryota; kingdom Metazoa; phylum Arthropoda; class Insecta; order Diptera; family Dolichopodidae; genus Dolichopus; species Dolichopus griseipennis. The sequence continues at coordinate 65,392,176 of OY720444.1, read as the reverse complement.
TTTATTTCTATTTGTTATTTTTTATCTTTCAAACTACATACTAAAAAAAAACAAAAATGAACAAATATATTATGTATTTGTATTATATAAAATATATAAATATATTTTGATTGATAAAATATAAAATTTAGTTAAAATAAATAATAGCAAAAAATAATTAATGATATAAAAGACAATTAGTTTAAGG
>OY720444.1:65364160-65391789 GCA_963082915.1 Dolichopus griseipennis | reverse complement strand
CCCATTTTAATTTTAAGAAAAACGTTTAAGATATGTTGAAATGTAATGATGTAGATATAAATTTTGTATATTACTAAAAAATTTGGACAGGTATTCAAGTTATAGGTGTTTAAAATTAGCAAAATTTCAAGTCTTAAAATATTAAAAATAGGAAAAAAAAGTTAAATGATTCAACGAAACACAAAAATTAAATTCGAGTAGCTACTTATTTCATTTTAAAATAAAATGTTTAAATTTGTTCTTTTAGCTTTTACAGACAATAGTTTTGGAATATAGCAGAATTTGTTTTTTAGAATTGGTTTATACTAGGTACAATATTCGAAAATAATTTTGAAATAATTTAAAATATCAGAATTATATCATCTACCAATATATGAAATGGACCTTATTAATTATAGCCAAAGATAACTAATTAGGTAGTAAATTAAACTTTATCTTTTTCGCATTCTTATTATTTGAAATTAAATATTAAAAGTTTCTTTTCATACGATTTAAAACGCATAACATACTTACAAAGGAATTGATTGCAAATTCAAAAACCAGTAAAATCAATATAAAACGAGGAAGAGTGTAGTAGAGTAGACTGTGTCAACTCTGGGATACCCGTATGACCGTAATATATACATTATATCATCCGGTTAATTACTTTTGGCAAAATTTCAAACATTCAGCTTTATTAGGTGTAGAGTAATGCTCATATAAAAGAAGGAGTTGTATGGCAGCAACTAGAACCCTTTGCAGTAGACCAACCAAATTTTGCAGTAACTTTGGCCATTACACTAAACTATTTTTGGCAAAATTTTAGACACCCAGCTTCATTTGGTGTAGTGTAATCCTCATATAAAAAAAGGAGTTGTATGGCAGCTACTCGAACCCTCAGCAGTAGACCAACCAAATTTTGCAGTAACTTTGGCCATTACACTAAACTATTTTTTGCAAAATTTCAGACACCCAGCTTCATCAGCTGTAGTGTAAAGCTCATATAAAAGAAGGAGTTGTATGGCAGCTACTCGAACCCTCTGCAGTAGACCAACCAAATTTTGCAGTAACTTTGGCCATTATACTAAACTACTTTTGGCAAAATTTCAGACACGCAGCTTCCATAGGTATAGAGTAATGCTCATATAAAATTATAAGTTGTATGGCAGGTACTGTAACCCGTGGACCAAAATGGCTGAATTTCAAACTCGATTCCGTTTTTTGCATTAAAACGAATTTGTGAAAATTTCATAATCCTAGCTCCTTTACTTTTTGAGTTATCGTGATGACGGACGGACGGACGGACGGACGGACGGACAGACGGACGGACGGACGGACATACATAGCTAAATCGATTTATTTTTCGATTCTGATCCGATCCATACACTTGAGTCTATATCTACCCCCCCTCCTTCTCTGCGTCACAAACGTAATGGCAAATTTATTATACCCTTGGACTATATAGTTATACGGGTATAACAAGTGAAGGAAAAAAAACCAAGGGTTTTTAAAAAGCGCATTTTCAAAATTATATACGGTTTCTTACTGAGTATTTTATCATTTATTTTTATAAAAATACTAGCTAATACCCGGTGCGCTTTGCTGCGCCTCTTAATGGTTAAATTGAAGTTGATAATACAGCAAAAAGTTAACACGAAAATTACACACGGTTTACACATGTAAATTTTAATATGTATGAAAGCACTCTTTTTAAAAAGATTTTTCTAGGATTATTCTAGTAATTTTTGAAACTTTCTGTAATTCAAAGCAGTACAAACTACTTCCCAAAATTTGACGTAATTTACTTCCAAAAAAATTTTTTTTTCTAATCGTAGGACCGACTGTTAACAGACTTAACTCCATTTTCAAGTTGCTTCACAAATATAAAATTTGAGGTCAACCGGTCAAATCGTTTCTAATTTAGAGTAAAATAACCAAAAACTTTATAAAAAGCTGTTGGGCCGCAATGGGTTAATGGAACTTAACAAAATTTATTTTGGGGCTTTCTTGAAAGCCAAAGCAGAATTTCGTAAAGTCGGACAAAATTAGGACCAAAATTTTTTTTGACCAACTGTCGGCCCGACATGGGTTAACAAATTCCAAATCTGCTAATAGTGTCAACTCAATTCTCAAGGAGCATCACGTATACAAAATTTGAAGTCAATTGGTCAAACAGTTTCGAACTTAGAGTAAAGTATTGAAAAAACCTATAAAAAGATGTTGGGCCGCAATGGGTTAATGGAACTTACCAAAATTTTTTTTGGGGCTTTCTTTTAAACCAAAGCAGAATTTCGTAAAATCGGACAAAATTTGGACCAAAATTTTTTTTGACCACCCGTCGGCCCGACATGGGTTAACAAATTCCAAAACTGTCAATAGTGTCTACTCAATTCTCAAAGAGCATCACGTATACAAAATTTGAAGTCAATTGGTCAAACAGTTTCGAATTTAGAGTAAAGTATTGAAAAAACCTATAAAAAGCTGTTGGGCCGCAATGGGTTAATGGAACTCAACAAAATTTTTTTTGGGACTTTCTTTTAAGCCAAAGCAGAATTTCGTAAAATCGGACAAAATTTGGACCCAAAATTTTTTTTGACCAACCGTCGGCCCGACATGGGTAAACAGATTCCAAAACTGTTCATAGTGTCTTCTCAATTCTCAAAGAACATCACGTATACAAAATTTGAAGTCAATCGGTCAAACCGTTTTCATTTTAGAACAAAGAAGTTTAAATAATTGCACCACAGCCCCAACTTGGCGGTCCGTTAGAGCAAAATTTTTGGGCCACGATTTCTTTCCTATACACAAATTTTCATGAAAATCGGCTGGGCAGTTTAGGAGTCTATTCGCTACAAACAAACAAACAAACAAACAAACTTTCATTTTTATATATATAGATATATTATGATAATATTATAATTTTGTTATTTCATTAATAATTAATTATATGACTAATAGTGAAATACTTAGAATATAACCCCAATACACTCAAGAAAACCTTTTAATAAGTGCAAAATATAATGTTGGAGCTTCAATGTTATCGTTTAATTTTGTAAAAACTTACACTGATGAATGAGTTACTGTTTTATAAGAACATAAAAGTTTTAATTTTGAGGACCTAGTAGCCCTTCAATCAGGAAGGTCCCCAAATTTTTGCTTAGAAAACTTATGATGAATCTGCTCACCCCCCTCCTGTCTTCACGCTTCCATTTTTTTCCGGTTCTAGGAAATAATTTTTTGGAATTTTACCTAGAATATTATTATCTAACCAAAAATGGTTAAGACTATGAAACAATTTCTTCAATTTAAAAAGACCCTTTCAAATTTAAGAAAAACCTTTAACGTATGTTGAAATATAATGCTGCAGCTGTAAATTTTGCATATTTGTAAAAAAAAATTTGAACAGGTGTTAAAGTTACAGGTGGTTAAAACAGCAAAATTTCAATTTTTGAGCCCTTATAGCTCCTAAACAGGGGGCATGACAAAAAAATTTTGTTAACCGACTCTTACTAATTTCGGAGGACCTAACTTCTCCCAAAATTTCAAGACAGTAGATTGAACCGTTTAGAAGATATATGGGGCCAAAAATTTTGCAAAAGTTGAGTTTAGCTTAATGGTAAATTTTAGTACCGTATGGTAACCCTATACATTTTAACCTTATATTTTTGTGAAGCCTTTAAAACCATCTATCTTTTGCCGTTTTCAGATTGAAAAAACACTTAACAAAACTCTTGTTATAACAATTCAAAAATAGGGCTTTTTCCAAATTTGGGGGGCTGTAGCTCTGTAACGGGTGAGGATACAGAAAAAAATTCTTCTACGAAATTAATTTTTTTGTAATAATTACCCGTGGTTAAAATTTCTTTACACTATTTCAAACGGTGTAAAAGTTTTTGTAAACATACGGACGGACGGACGGACGGACAAAGTCAAAATTAAGAAAAACCTTTGACACTTATTGAAACTTTCGTTTTGGAGCTTTCAATTTTGTACACAAATAAAAACAAATTTTGACAGGTATTCAAGTTATAGGTGTTTAAAAGCTAAATTTTTAGCAAAATTTCAATTTTCGACCCCTTACAGCTCCTAAAGAGGGGGCGTGACAAAAAAATTTTGTTAACTGCCTCTTACTTATTACAAGTTTCTAGATTTAGCTGTTCCGAAGTTATGAGGGACCAAAAATTTTGTAAAACTTAGTTTTGAATAACGGTAAATTTTAGTACCGTATGGTAACCCTATACAATTGGTTTTTAAAAATTTGTAAAGCTTAGCTCCGTAACAAGGGGGGATACAAAAAAAAGTTTTAACATTAAATTATTTTTATTGCAACACCTACCGATTTCTGATATTTTTTAGTCAGCCGTAGGTAAAAAGGGACGGACAGACAGACGGACTGAGTGAAGCTTTATAGGCACATTTTTACAAAATTTTTTGAAAATGTGCTAAAAAAGCAATTTAATTAGTACTAAATATAATAATATTACTAAATTTTTTTTAACAAATTATAATCTATATTTAAAAAAAAAATTAAATCATACGCACACGCCGAGAGATAATAATTCTAAAACCAAAAAATTGTCACAAAGAAAAACATTCTTATTATTTCTTTTTCGACAATAACAAACAAAAATATTGAATATTAAACCTATAAAGCGAGCACTTAAAAAAATTTTTTTGAAAGGCTTACAAAGTATAGAGCATTAAAATAAAAAAAATTGGCTCGCTCTTCATGAGCAACATAAAGAACAACAAGATATGAGGTCTTTGTTTGGTGAGCAATATAAAAAAAAAAAAGAAATGAGCTCTGCGAGCAAGAGCAAATAAATTTTTTTTTTGTATATATACCAAAGTATCATAAGAAATTTTTTATTGCGTCTCGCTCTTAGAAAGCAGAACATAAAAAAAAAAAGAATAATAAAACTTTACGAGAGCTGTTTATGATGATTTTGTAAACAAACTCTTGAGAGATTGAGAGACACAAACATTTTTATGGTATCCGGCTAGTTTCGCAATAATAAATTCACAGCAAAGTTCATCGCAAGCAATTCATCGTAAGCCAATTCATCGCAAGCAATTCATCGCAAGGAAATATTCATCGCGAAGTTTATTGCGATGAATGTCCGATACCTAATGTAGTATTGTTTTTGTTTTTTCATTTTTTATTTTTGTGTACACAATAAATTTCGTTATGTTTAATTTATCATTATTTAAATATTTAACTCAATTTATTATTATTTAATTATTTAATTCTGGTAGCCGAAACAATCCCGCGATAATTTATTAATATTAATATAGTAATAAAGTTTTTAATTATTGACATCATAATTTATCATATAATTTATTAAAAAATATTAATAATTTAGAACGTTGTAATAAATAAATTATTTATTATATAATTTATCATTATTTCAATATTTAACTCAATTTATTATTATTTAATTATTTAACTCTGGTAGCCAGAACAATCGCGCGATAAACATACGGACAGACAGACAAACAGACAGACGGACGGACGGACAGAGTGAAGCTATATAGGCACATTTTTACAAAATTTTTTGAAAATGTGCTAAAAACCGGGATTCGAACCGATATGTTTTTTTGATTAGAAGCCCAACGTCCTAACCACTACACCATTAAGCGATTAATAAGTTAACTATATGTTGTTTTTTTTTCTAATTAGTTTCTATTTGGATGTATGGCAACAAATAGCGCAACATAGATTTGGTCCACCTAAAAAAGAAGTTCTTCATATGTTTAACACATGAAGTAGAATTTCTACTTTAATGGCCAAATTCTGAGGAGATGAAGTTTCAGGAAGTGAATGAATCGTACTTATAAAAAATTCACAGACTTGGATCAACCTGTCTTAACCCTAGGTTACTGTCCATGGGGTGTAATCCACCGCAATCAAGTTTACAAGACAAAATACATACGAAAAATTGTAGTAGTTGATCTCAAACCAATATGTAATCTCGTTTTGGATATTTTTTTTTAATTTTGTGTAAATTAAATGTGGGCTTTGATAAAAAAAGACCTCGAAAAATGCAATCCAAAATGGGTCTGGGTGGATTACACCCCCGACAGTAATCTTGACACAAAATTTCTTTACAAAATGGGGTAGATTACCATCCCGACAGTAATCTTGACACAAAATTTTTTTACAAAATGGGGTATATTACACCCCCGGCAGTAATATTGACACAAAATTTATTCATAATAACGAAATTTTGTATTATGGTAGATATTTGAGATATAATTGGGAACTTTTTTTTTTTTTATTATTATAATATTATATTATTATATTATATAAAAATAATTAATATTTGAATTGCCATAGCTACAAAAGCGTACAAAATTAATTTGTGTGAATTGCTACAATTTGGAGGCAATATCACAAATTTGTTTTTGGAATTTTTATACCCGTATGACTATATAGTCCAAGGGTATAATAAATTTGCCATTACGTAGATATAGACTCAAGTGTATGGATCGGATCAGAATCGAAAAATAAATCGATTTATCTATGTATGTATGTCCGTCCGTCCATCCGTCCGTCCGTCCGTCATCACGATAACTCAAAAAGTAAAGGACCTAGGATTATGAAATTTTCACAAATTCGTTTTTATGCAAAAAACGCAATCGAGTTTTAAATTCAGCCATTTTGGCCATACAACTTCTAATTTTATAAGAGCATTACTCTATACCTATGGAAGCTGCGTGTCTGAAATTTTGCCAAAAGTAGTTTAGTATAATAGCCAAAGTTACTGCAAAATTTGGTTGGTCTACTGCAGAGGGTTCGAGTAGCTGCCATACAACTCCTTCTTTTATATATAAGAAATCAAAACAAATTCTTAAATAAGGTAAAGCTTGGTTGTTAGAATTCAAATACAATGAAATCGAAGATTTATTAAAAGTTAGGGTTTAAATGTTCTTTTTCGTTTTTACCTAGGGATACTTTGTCATGTTTTGTGCACACTTTATGGAAACATTTTGAATTTTGTTTTATTTTTATTCCTTCTCCTTATGTTATATCATGACGAACACATTAAAATTGATATATTACTTACATATTTTCTTCCTTCTCTACACGATTTTAATTAGTTTTGTACTTTTCCTTTTGCTTATATTTTTTGGCTTTATAAATCTTAAGCTTTGCTTTTTTATACCCTACACCTATAGAATAGGTAAAGGGGTATATTAACTTTGGTATGGTGTTTGTAACCACCTAAAGGAAGCGAGCTAGATATGGAAAAGTATATATATTTGTGATCAGCGTGACCGCCTTAGTCGATATAGCCATGTCCGTCCGTCCGTAGGCACGATAACTCAAAAAATAATGGAGCTATCTTGATGAAATTTTAACTGTAGGTTACTAGGACTGAAAGTACGGCGGGGATTGCATATGGGCGAAATCGGCAAATGGGTTCGGATTCTGGACCTTTTAATCGGTTTCAGGGCTAACGAACAAATATAAAAAATCACGATAACTCAACAACTAATGACGCTATCTTCATCAAATTTGTTCTGTAGGTTACTAGTAATGAAAATACTTCGGGAATTGCGTAAGGTCGGGATTGGACCATGGGTTCGGAACCTAGAACTTTTTGATCGAATTTAGGCCAAACGAGCATAATTCCGAAACCAATGAAGATAGAACCTCCAAATTTAGTATCAGGGTGTCCCTTCCTATTTCCTAAGTGTCTTGTGAATTTGGGTCCCATTGGAGTAGTGGGTCGGGGACCAGCCACACATTTCCGAAGACCTTAAAGCATATCTTTAAAATTAATAAAGATAACAACTTGAAAAAATGTAGAAGCTTCCAATTTGTCACAAGGGTGTTCTTTACTATCTCTTGCGTGTTCCCCTAATTTTGGATCAATTGGAGTGGTGGTTCTGTACCCCTCTCAGACCTCCCAAGTTTTAAAGGCTTATAATCGAAATTACTAAAAAAAGTTACTTAAAATTAGGATAGACCGTTCAAATTGTGTACAAGGGTTAACTAGTACTATAAGTACAGTGCGGACTATATAAGGGCGAAATCAGCCCAACGGTTCGGATTCCGGACCTTTTAATCGATGTCAGGGCTAAGGAACATATATAAAAAATCACGATAACTCAACAACTAATGAGGCTATCTTCATGAAATTTGTGCTGTAGGTTACTGGCAGCGAAACTACGGCGGTGATTACGTACGGTGAGGATTGGACAATGGGTTCGGAACTTAGAACTTTTTGATCGAATTTAGGCCAAAGAATATATTTCCTATGTCCTATGTGTCTCCGAAATCTAGACTTAATTGTAGTGGTTCAGCTATGTTCAAAGGTACTTGCTGCATTTATGTAAAATTTATTTTTATATTTAAATGAATTATATGAAAAGGTGTAAATTTTTAATTGTATTTTAGAAATACATTTATTGCATATTTTGCGTTTATAAGTTTTTCTATTAGGTATATAAACTAACCATTTAAAATAATTGCAATTTTTAAAAATTTGGATTATTAAATATATTATGCTTTGATTATCTTTTTATCACAAAATTTAATAATTAGAATTTTTTCATTTTGTAATTGAATTGGAATAAATATATTTCATTTATTTCAAGTTTGTTTGTTTTTTAATATTTTTATACCCTACACCTATAGAATAGGTAAAGGGGTATATTAACTTTGGTATGGTGTTTGTAACCACCTAAAGGAAGCGAGCTAGGTATGGAAAAGTATATATATTTGTGATCAGCGTGACCGCCTTAGTCGATATAGCCATGTCCGTCCGTCCGTCCGTCCGTCCGTCCGTAGGCACGATAACTCAAAAAATAATGGAGCTATCTTGATGAAATTTTAACTGTAGGTTACTAGGACTGAAAGTACGGCGGGGATTGCATATGGGCGAAATCGGCCCATGGGTTCGGATTCTGGACCTTTTATTCGGTTTCAGGGCTAACGAACAAATATAAAAAATCACGATAACTCAACAACTAATGACGCTATCTTCATCAAATTTGTGCTGTAGGTTACTAGTAATGAAACTACTTCGGGAATTGCGTAAGGTCGGGATTGGACCATGGGTTCGGAACCTAGAACTTTTTGATCGAATTTAGGCCAAACGAGCATAATTCCGAAACCAATGAAGATAGAACCTCCAAATTTAGTATCAGGGTGTCACTTCCTATTTCCTAAGTGTCTTGTGAATTTGGGTCCCATTGGAGTAGTGGGTCGGAGACCAGCCACACATTTCCGAAGACCTTAAAGCATATCTTTAAAATTAAAAAAGATAACAACTTGAAAAAATGTAGAAGCTTCCAATTTGCCACAAGGGTGTTCTTTACTATCTCTTACGTGTTCCCCTAATTTGGGATCAATTGGAGTGGTGGTTCTGTACCCCTCTCAGACCTCCCAAGTTTTAAAGGCTTATAATCGAAATTACTAAAAATAGTTACTTAAAATTAGGATAGACCGTTCAAATTGTGTACAAGGGTTAACTAGTACTATAAGTACAGCGCGGACTATATAAGGGCGAAATCAGCCCAACGGTTCGGATTCCGGACCTTTTAATCGATGTCAGGGCTAAGGAACATATATAAAAAATCACGATAACTCAACAACTAATGAGGCTATCTTCATGAAATTTGTGCTGTAGGTTATTGGCAGCAAAACTACGGCGGTGATTACGTACGGTGAGGATTGGACAATGGGTTCGGAACTTAGAACTTTTTGATCGAATTTAGGCCAAACGAGCATAATTCCGAAACCAATGAAGATAGAACCTCCAAATTTGGTATCAGGGTGTCCCTTCCTATTTCGTAAGTGTCTTTGAAATTTGGGCCCCATTGGAGTAGTGGATCGGGGACCAGCCACTCAGTTCTTAGGCCCTTAAAGCATATTTTCGAAATTAATAAAGATAGTAACTTGAAACAAATGTAGAAGCTTCCAATTTGCCACAAGGGTGTTCTTTACTATTTCTTGCGTGCCCCCCTAATTTGGGATCAATTGGAGTGGTGGTTCAGAACCTCTCTTAGACCCCCCAATGTGTAAAAGCTTATCATCGAAATTAATAAAACTAGTAACTTAAAATTAAGATAGAGCGTTCCAATTGTGTACAAGGGTTAACTAGTATTGAAAGTATGACGGGACTGCATATGGGCGAAATAGTACCATAATTTCGGGTCCTGGAACCCTTGAAAAGTTCAAGGACTAACAAACATATATCTTACAAACACCATAACTCAAAAAATAATGCCGGTATTTTGATGAAATTTAAACTCTAGGTTACTAGTAATGAAAGTACCATGGGAATTGGTTGTGGTCGAGTTTAATTTCGAAGCCAAAGAATATATTTCCTATGTCCTATGTGTCTCCGAAATCTAGACTTAATTGTAGTGGTTCAGCTATGTTCAAAGGTACTTGCTGCATTTATGTAAAATTTATTTTTATATTTAAATGAATTATATGAAAAGGTGTAAATTTTTAATTGTATTTTAGAAATACATTTATTGCATATTTTGCGTTTATAAGCTTTTCTATTAGGTATATAAACTAACCATTTAAAATAATTGCAATTTTGAAAAATTTGGATTATTAAATATATTATGCTTCATTTTGTAATTGAATTGGAATAAATATATTTTCATTTATTTCAAGTTTGTTTGTTTTTTAATATTTTTAAATAGATAAATTAGTAAGAATTTGTAGTATTTTTTAATAGATAGGGTAATTAGAAAATGTTTTTAGTATTATACAGTTAATTTAGTTAGCTATGTCTTACGATCAAATTAATAACAGCTTCTATGGTGTTAAAATGACTTATGGATATGTCATTAAATTTGAACCAAATAGGTGTAGGGTATTTCTAAGTCGGTTGCACCGACTGACTGTTTCTTTACTTGTTAAATAGATAAATTAGTAAGAATTTGTAGTATTTTTTAATAGATAGGGTAATTAGGAAATGTTTTTAGTATTATAAAGTTAATTTGGTTAGCTATGTCTTACGATCAAATTAATAACAGCTTCTATGGTGTTAAAACGACTTATGGATATGTCCTTAAATTTGAACCAAATAGGTGTAGGGTATTTCTAAGTCGGTTGCACCGACTGACTGTTTCTTTACTTGTTTTTTTGTTTTTTCTCTCTACTTTTTACTTTATATAAAAGTTTTTTTACCTTTTATTTTTAATTTGGATTATGTATTTTTTAGTTCATGATAATTATTATTATTAATATATTTGTCTAGGATGAGGTGTAACAAACGCATTCAATTAAATGTGTTTTGTTGGATGTGTTCAATTATAAAAAAATAAAATATTAATGTTTTGTTGGATGTGTTTTATTTTAGAAAATAAAATATCATAAATTATCATAAGCAGGCCAAAAAATATTTTATTTATTTTTAATAAAAAAAAAAAAATTTTTTTTGAAATGAAATTTATTTATTAGTATATGAATAATTTCATTTCAGTTTTAAAAATCGCAGAAGATTTTCTGGGAATTTTAAATAAATAGTAAGACATTTTGTAAATAAAAGCTAAGAAGACAATGCTTCACAGGCACATTTGTGTAGTAAGTCTTAATAATTTTCAGTGCAAATCTGAAATAAGGGCGAAAGCCCAATGTATGCTTTGATGCATTGCTTGGTTTGCTTAACCAAATAAATCAAGCAATGTATTAAAGTAATTTCAAAGTTTCCCCTCATCTCGCTCTCAACTATCTCTCATCCCTTCCTTCATAAACTTTTATTTATTTATCTATTTAAAAAAAGTTAAAAATGGGAAAAAATAATGTAACGACTAACGGTTGGGAAGGTGGATTCGGGTATACTATACAATACCTGGTTCAATGCACTATATAAACCAAACAAAATAAATTTTTTTTAAACTTAGTTAGGTTAGGTATATTAAAAAATTTCAAATAAAATTTATAATTTGTGATATTGAAAAACTCAATTCAAAAATCAACATTTATTTAATACAATTTTCGTAAATTTAAATAATAGATACATTATTTAGCATGTTGAGTACACATTGTAGAATGTTAGCAACAAACAAGTATTCCGATTTGAATCGAAACAAAGGAAACGATATAGAATGTATAGCAACATTTTTTAAAAATATAATATACAAAACATTAATGAATGGAGAAATAGATCATTATTGAAACAAAATAAACCTATAAAAAATTTTTAAATCTTTTATTAATTTATTTAATTTAAGCAAGTACTCACTTAAATAAAAAAAAAATAATAATTGAAATTAAAAAAAAATTATACCAAGAAGGGATTTGAACCAACGACCCCAAAATTTTATAAACACGAAACATATAAAAAGTAGACTAACTAACTTATTCATCTTCAAGATTTTAAGATACAAGAAGAAATTATATGAGACATTTATTTATTTTTTGTGTACCATTACTAGAATCGAAGCATAATATGCGTTATATAAAATGTAACGGTTGCAATTTTATTTAACATACTTTTAACATAATGTAAATAATGAAATTAAAAATAGTTTTTAATTAGAAAAAGTTCTTCTTTAAATTTGACCTTCCGTCATTCTGTGACGGGACAACAGCTAGTATATAATATAATACAATAACCCCACAATAACGTATTAGTATATTTTTAAGTATTTAATATTATTGTACTTATTAATTAACTATATTTATTATATATTTTTTTGGAGAATAAAGACTTATTAAATAAAAAAAAAATAAAAAAAAAATGAGCTTTACACTACACCTGGTGAAGCTGGGTGTCTGAAATTTTGCAAAAAATAGTTTAGTGTAATGGCCAAAGTTACTGCAAAATTTAGTTGGTCTACTGCTGAGGGTTCGAGTAGCTGCCATACAACTCCTTCTTTTATAGGAGAATTACACTACACCAAAAGAAGCTGGGTGTCTGAAATTTTGCCAAAAATAGTTTAGTGTAATGGCCAAAGTTAACTCCGCCGTAGCCGGTCCCAAGCCCGGTTGAGAAAGAAGGAGGGAAGAATAGTTGCAACCTGAATGGCCACATACATTGGCGTCTCAGGAAGTAGGAAAACGCTATATAATGCAGTTGAACTCGTAACATAGTTATGAGAACTTCAACGCATTATATGGCAAATTCTGAAGCAACTCTTCAAACCCAACGGCCCTCCAGTCTGGGGGTTGGCGTAAGGCTAACTACCTTACCCATAAAAACCAACAAATAGTTATGAATGACGAAAATGCCTCGGATATGAGAACGAATAGATTACACGGAAAACGACCATGGAACAACTATAAGGACAAAGATTTAAGAATTTGCTCCTGGAATGTAAGAACACTCTACACCCCAGGAGCATCTAACAATTTGGAAAAGGTTCTCGCGCAGTATAAAGCCGATATTACTGCGATACAGGAAATACGTTGGAAAAGAACCGGTACACTAAAAAAGCGAAAATGCGACATTTACTACAGCTGCCATGAAAAGCACCACATATTAGGATGCGGTTTTGTAGTGGGAGAAAGGTTGAGGTCGTTGGTCATTGACTTTACACCTGTCAATGAACGACTTGCAACCATCCGCATCAAAGGCAGATTTTACAACATCTCCATATTATGTGCGCATGCTCCTACCGACGAAGCAGAGGATGCAGACAAGGAAGAATATTACGATACCCTTGAGCGAACATACGCAGCCTGCCCCGAACACGATGCCAAGATTGTAATCGGAGATTTTAATGCTAAAGTCGGTAGAGAAGCAATACATGGAAAAACAATTGGTAATCATAGTCTCCACAACACCACCACAGACAATGGTTACCGATTAGTTAATTTTGCAGCTGCGCGTAACATGGTTATAAGTAGCACCAAATTTCCACATAAGAACATCCACAAAATAACCTGGCTATCCCCTGATGGTCGTACATCTAATCAGATTGACCATCTATTGATTGACGCACGACACTCAACATCCGTGCTAGATGTACGAACCTTCAGAGGGGCTAACATCGACTCTGATCATTATCTAATAGCAGAACAATTCAGAGCACGAATATCTAATGTGAGGAAGCTGCAGAACACACGATCACAAAAATTCCACATTAGAAGCCTACAATCGCCTGATATAGCCAGAGAATACAGCTAACAAATTAGCTCTAGACTCCAATCGGCACCTCCTTTGAATAATCCATCCATCGATAAACAATGGCAACATTGTTCTAACATTATCAAGGAGGTGGCTTCAAATACCATAGGTTTCGAACCAACACCAACCAGAAACCCTTGGTACGATGAAGAATGCTCAATTAAAACAGCACTCAAAAATGTAGCATACCGCAAGACCCTGCAGAGGAAAACCAGAGCGGCGCAGGAGGAGTACAGAGCTAAAAGACGAGATGAAAAGTACACCATTAGGCGTAAAAAAAGGATTTATGAAAAATCTCGTCTTGTGGACATAGAAACATGCAGAGACAGAGGCGAAGTACGTAAGTTCTACAAACAAGCCAAGCAGTTGGCAGCTGGCTACAAACAACGTACACACGCGCTTAAAGACAGCATGGGAAATTTGGTAACCGATACGCGAGAAATATTGCAGACATGGAAACAACATTTCGAACAGTTGTTAAATGATGGGCATACAGAACACCAGAATAATGCACCAGTCACAATGATCAACGATGATGAAACACTACCACCGAGCCTAATGGAAGTTGATCAAGCCATTCAGAAACTGAAAAATAACAAAGCTGCTGGTTCAGATGGAATCCCAGCTGAGTTATTTAAGGTAGCAGGAGAAGATTTGGTTAGGAGCATGCACCAAATTATCACCAGAGTCTGGATGGAAGAATGCATGCCCGATGACTGGAACATTAACACCATATGCCCCATCCACAAAAAGGGCGATGCCATGTCATGTGCCAACTATAGAGGAATATCTCTATTGAATGTCGCGTACAAGATCCTTTCCAACGTAATATGCGAACGACTGAAACCACATTGCAATAACATCATAGGCAACTACCAATGTGGTTTCCGTCCTGGTAAGTCTACCATCGACCAAATCTTCGCATTGAGGCAAATCCTGGAGAAGACCCACGAATTTCAAATCGATACACACCATCTTTTTATCGATTTTAAGGCAGCCTACGACAGTATCTATCGCCGGGAACTGTACATTGCAATGTCGGAATATAGCATACCATTCAAGCTTATCCGACTTTGCCAAGTAACATTGGAGAACACTAAATGTGCAGTTGCTATTGGAGGAAATATGTCGGAGCTCTTTCGCACATGCACTGGCTTCCGTCAAGGTGATGCACTGTCGTGCGACTTCTTCAATTTAGTGCTCGAACAGATTATACGCCGCTCTGGTGTCAACACCGAAGGAACAATCTTCAGAAAATCTGTTCAGCTATTAGGCTTCGCGGACGACGTCGACATAATAGCAACATCACAACGAGCCGTCATCGAAGCCTTCGTCCGTATTGAAGAAGAAGCAAAGAAAATGGGTCTTCTAGTGAACGAGAACAAAACGAAGTATATGTTATCAACAAATAAAGAGGCTAGAATACATCAAGCAGGCCCAAACATCACTGTTGGTACATATAACTTTGAGGTAGTTAAGGAGTTTGTCTACCTAGGTACAAATGTAAACTCCGCAAATGACATCAATGTGGAGATCCGACGAAGAATAAACCTAGCAAACCGCTGCTACTTCGGTTTGTCAAAACAACTGGGTTCAAAACTCCTCTCGCGCAGTTCCAAAGTGCAACTGTACAAAACGCTCATACTTCCGGTGCTACTATATGGAGCAGAATGCTGGACATTGCCCAGAGCAAGTGAGCAAGCACTTGGAACTTTCGAGCGAAAGATTCTTCGTCGAGTGTTCGGTCCTTACTGCGACGATGGAACCTGGAGAAGAAGATACAATGCCGAGATTTATCAGCTGTACGGTGACGTAGACCTAGTTCAAAAAATTAAGATCAAAAGGCTGCAATGGCTAGGTCACGTTGAGCGAATGGACAACAATGCTCCAGCTAAAAAGATACTCGAAGCCAGGCCAGAGGGAACACGTCGCAGAGGTCGCCCAAACCTTCGTTGGAGAGACGAGATTTCGACAGACATCAGAAGGCTCCAAATCTCCAACTGGAGAGAATCTGCTCGGGACCGTACGAGGTGGAGAGGAACGCTACGTCAGGCCCAGGACCTTCATGGTCTGTAGCACCACCTAAGTAAGTAATGGCCAAAGTTACTGCAAAATTCGGTTGGTCTACTACAAAGGGTTCGAGTAGCTGCCATACAACTCCTTCTTTTATATGAGCATTACTTTACCCCTAATAAAGCTGAATGTTTGAAATTTTGCCAAAAGTAATTTACCGGATGATATAATGTATATGTTACGGTTATACGGGTATCCCAGAGTTGACACAGTCTACTCTACTACACTCTTCCTCGTTTTTTTTAATACTGAAAACTGGGGAGATAAATTACATTAATTTAATAAAATTTTTCTCTAAAAAATTGTTCCTGTTGAAAAAAATTTTGTTAATAAACTTTTATTTGTTATATTTCTGCTTTCAAAAACAACCAATTGCAAGAACGTGGCATGAAAATTAGAGATTTTGTGATAATTTAAAAAGTATTTAATTTTAATTTTTTTTTATTTTCTTATTAAATGGAGTATTTTTTGTTTTAACTATATATTTATTTATTTAGTTTTTAATAAAATGAAGTTTATATATCTAAATTTGTAGAATTTTTACTGATTTAATCTGGAAAAAAAATGCCTTAAGATATTTATGTTATAGCAGTTTAAATACGCATTTGAATGTATGGGGTGTTTTCCACCCCTGGATAGTAACTACGTAACGAAAATAGAGGACAGTAACCGAGGGTTAAGTTAGTAGAGATAAACATTAATTTTGAGTCGCAAATCTCGCAATTAGTTAACAGATTCGACAGCTTTATCGTCAATCAAACAAAATTTGATGTTAATAGCTCAAAGGTTTAATTATTTAGCGAAAACAGCTCTATCGCGGAACGGATTAATTAAGCCAAAAAAGAGTGATTATGAATGAGATTATGGTTTATGTGAGATGCGCGGTGTAGATGTCGATTAAGCACAAAAAAAAACCTCATTACGAAGATCAAATTTTTAACGAATAAAAAGACTGATAATCCAATTTTGCAGAGCACTGCTTTGTAACAAATCAATTTAGATCAAAGAGAATATTTTCTCGTAGCACACGGATTTATTCAAGAAATAGTGAAGTTAAAAAATCATATTATATCCATCAGTTCAGATAGCCAATTAATTTCATATTTTATCTTTCAAAGCAGATAACAAATTACTTGAATAATCTTTGAATCATGATATTAAAGAAAAGATTAATAATACGAGTGTTCCCAAAATGCCTTAATTGAAAAAATTCGTATTTACGAATTTATAAAATAACTTTTTATGATTTTATTAAAATTTATTCTTTTGCTAACTAAAATTTTTATATTTTATGCGACCTAGTATATTGATAATTAAATATTTCATTTGAAACGCAATTTAATAAAATATTTATGTGACAAGTAATGTTTTAATTTATTGAATTTTAAATAATTTAATAAATAATAAAACAATATTAAAATTATTTCTTTTATTTTATAAATTATTAAAACATTTTATACCTCAGGCAATTCAATTTAATTGATTCAATTAAATTTTAAACAATGACAAATAAAGAAGCGTGGACTGTGTCAACTCTGGGATATCCGTAAACACAAGTTATGAATATTCAAATTTTACATGGTTTAAGGAAAGAAAATTTCACCAATTTCACTAATTAAATTTACAACTACGAACTACGTTAGTACAGGGAGAATAAATAGGTATTTAATATCTAGTTACTTTTTAAATAACATTGTCACAAATTCCATATTCTTCACTATTTACACAAAACAGAACTAATAATATTACAATATTTTAAACTTTAAAATAAAAATTATTTAACATTCAATTATGTGAGGCAGGATGATGTGAAACAAGATCCATACAAAAAATTATACTAAGATTACCTTAAAATCATATACATAACGGATATATAGTACCCAGATACATCTTTACCATCTTTACTAAGGGCTTCAAATCTTATCACCAAACGACTAATAAAGATTCGAACTTATTTATATAATGTAGAAAACACTGTGAATAGGTAATATAACAATAGGTACATATTGGAACAGAAGGACATGATTCTCAATGAATTACATATACAATTATAACATCAGAAAGTGCTATATAGTTCCGAAAGATCCGAAAGGTGTATTTATTAAATATTGCTTAAACTATTAGTTTGAACCCAGTTAGCAAATGGTAGTTCAGTCGACAAATATATAAAAGTTTCTCCACTTCAATTAAAACCTAAGCCTTTCGAATGGCAGGCCTAAACTCTAACACCAGTGCCATCCAACCGTGTAGACGATATATTATTAAGAATTTTTATATATAACTAGCTAATACCCGGGGCGCGTTGCTGCGCCTTTCAATGGAGGTTTAATTGAATTTGATGTTACTGCAAAAAGTTAACACAAAAATTACACACGGTTTACACACGTAAATTTAAAAATGTATGAAAGCAATATTTTTAAAACGATTTTTCTAGGATTATTCTAGTAATTTTTGAAACTTTCTGTAATTCAAAGCAGTACAAACTATTTTCCAAAATTTGACGTAATTTACTTCCAAAAAATTTTTTTTGACCAAACGTAGGACCGACTGTTAGCAGACTCAACTCAATTTTCAAGTTGCTTCACACATATAAAATTTGAGGTCAACCGGTCAAATCGTTTCTAATTTAGAGTAAAATAACCAAAAAATTAATAAAAAGCTGTTGGGCCGCAATGGGTTAATGGAACTTAACAACATTTTTTAGGGCTTTCTTTTAAGCCAATTTCGAAAAATCGGACAAAATTTGGACCCAAAATTTTTTTTGACCACCCGTCGGCCCGACATCTGTTTACAAATTCCAAAACTGTTAATAGTGTCAACTCAATTCTCACAGGGGAGCTGTGATCCGTTAGAGCAAAATTTTTGGGCCACGATTTCTTTCCGTACCAAAAAACCTCTACGTACAAATTTTCATGAAAATCGGCTGGGCAGTTTAGGAGTCTATTCGCTACATATAAACAAACATACAAACAAACAAACTTTCCCTTTTATATATATAGATGAATTATGTCAGATAATAATAAATTATAATTATATTATTTCCTAAAAATTTTTTTACAATTATATAAATTTTTAATTACCCGTCAATATTTAGGTAACCATATAATTTTTAATTATTGGTTTTATTTATTCATTAGGTACCTAAAAATGCCAAAAGACTAATATGCAATAAAATAACTTTTATAAATTAAAGTCTTATTTTATTAGTACGCTTTAATCCTATGAATTAGATATTCATTAATTCTAATTAAAAGTCAAACAACATGGTTTCTAAAACTAAAGAATGTCTACCATACGAAAGTTTTCAATTTCTAATTCATCTAATTCAAATGGGTTCAGGTTTGGTTGGTGCAAATGTCTTCGCACCATATAAACCAAATTGGGTTATATGTTTAATGTTTTCTCTCTCTGGCACTTATTTTGTGATGGTTGCTTACACTATGAATCTTTCTATTCGTGATGATTGGAAAAAATATTGCGAAACATTGTGTGTTTCTGGCGTTGTTATACAGGTAAGTAAAATCACTGCAGAAAAAGAAAGCCAATTGATGCGGCAATATTTTAATATAATTGATCAATCTAACTTTCAAGGCTATCTCAAAATTGGTAATGGCATTAACTTATTGTAAACAATTCTTATCTTCAATTAATCTACTAAAGCACATTTATAGAGACTTTTCTAAAACTGAAACTTATAAGAATATTTTATCAAAGTATATTCAAAAATATAAAATGGCAATTATATTGAATAATAGCATATATTTTACGGCAATGTTATCAATGTTGATTGTCCCAATGTATTATTACGTTTTTAAACAAAAAAAAGTTTTACCAATCAATGTTTTATTACCCGGTATAGATGAAGGCACAGATACAGGATATTTTACATTGTATATAATACATTGCATTTGCATTTTTCTTGGTGGTATTGGTAATAATGTTGCAGATGTTATTTTTGTAATCTATACATTAATTATGTGTTTGTTAACGGATATTCTAAGCAAAGATAATTAATACAACTAGATGTGCACAGTCAAAACCTTCGACAGTGTGCGTATACACAAGCCATGCACTACATTTTTAAACTAACACATTCAAGCAAGTGGTAGTCTGACGTTTAGTGCTTAGTCAAAACTAAAAGTGTAAACAAATATATGATATTATGATTTGGATTAACATTACATTTTGGAGCAGGTTAGTTATTTTAATTTTTAAATGAATTTATTTTTATATATAACTTTATTTATAATTTGTATTATATTTTAAAATTAATAATTGTTTGATATAAGTAATTATTTTTACAAATTTTAGGTAAATAAATGGAATGAATATTTAAATGGAAAAACTTTGAAAACAAAAAGGATATTTAAATTCAGATATACCTAATCATAGGTAATATATGTACCTATATACTTCGTATATAATGAAAAGTCTAGCGTTAAATCTAAAATTAAAATGCTAAAAACCTGTGCACCTGTGATAGCAATGAACGAAGTTGGATTTCGTTATAATTCTGGATTAAAAATTTTTTGATAAAGTTAATTTATCTGCAACATCAGATTCAAGAATTTGTATTGTAAGTTTTTTTAAATGTTCTTTTAAGGATTTATATATTGTTTTTTTAAAAATTATAATTTTAGGTTGGTGAAAATGGACAACATTACTTAGAATTATCATAGGCAATTATCACCACAATCTGGTATTGTTACTCTGCATCGTGATTTACGAGTAGGATATTAAATCATGTAGTTAATTTAACAAAAGTTGTGTGGGCATAATTGAAGAAGAATTTCCGGGAAAGTCTCAAGAAGAATATAAATGAGAGTTAGGAAATTTTGGAATATCCGGACCATTAGCTTTACAAAGTGTAGGCAATTTATCTGGAAGACAAATGTCTAGAGTTGCTTTCGTTAAAATGTGCATGTGTAATTTTCAAACGTTTTTCGTATTTCAAAATATAGTTGTTAACTTGTATTTGTTAAAAATTTAGCTATGCTAAACTTCTTAGATCTTGATGAACCTACAAATCATTTAGATTTAGAAATCATAGATGCCTTGGGAATTGCTATTAATAAAGTTAAAGTAGGTACGTTATGATTATTAGAACATATATAATAGATTTATAAAATATTTTAGGGCGGTGTAATTTTGGTATCACGACAAAAGATTATTAAAAATTGATTTGCAAAGAATTGTGGGTATGTGGAAACAAAACTGTTCAAAGCGTAATAATATGGAAGAGTATAAAAAAGCCGTGCCAAGGGAAATTGGATCAATTTTGATATATATTAATATCATAAAATAAAAATATAATATCTATATTTAGCATAACTGAACTTTATTATTTTAAGTTACACATTGTAGAACAAATTTTTCAAGGATAATTTAAAAAACAAAAATTTAGTATTTTTAATAATAAAAAAACCATTTTATTTCCTTTTAATTTAATTAATAATTTTTTTTAATTCAAGTATAATAAAAAAAAAAGAAAATCAAAACAAAATAATAAACGAAAACAATAAATAAAAAATTAACAAAAACAATAATTAAAAATAAAAAAAAACATAAATAGAAAATCTAATCTTCTCCAATTGAATTTGCCAAGCTCCAATTACGAATAGTTTATTTTGAAAATAGAAGTTGTCCTCTTGTATGAAGCTCCAAGACAATTTCACATAAAATAAAAGAAAATTTATTAATAAATAATTCAAATTTATATTATATGTATCCCTGACATCGTAAATGTCTTTGCGACGTCGTGAATACATTGTCGCATGATCGTAAATGTAAACTTAAAAATTTCACATTGTCTCATGATCGTAAATTCATTTTACATTGTGTTCGCGACCCATTTTCACGACGCGTGTTGTTAAATTGAGTATCGAAAATTTTTTGGATACACAAAAAAAAAATTTAAAGTTATTTGAATTTTGAAGTTTTAATTTAATTTTTGTCAGTTAAGTTTTATTTTTGTGGTCATGGAAACTCTTATTACTTCACCACAGTCCAATAAATAATTGAAGAAAAATTTTTTAACGAAATTAATATCCATTTTGTCTAAATATTAATTTATACTTTTCAAAGAAAGTTTCTATAGAAAAAATTTAAATTTTTTGACATTTCATTTTGACGCAATCAGAATTGTAAACAAAATACATTGTATTTTCGACACAATGTGTTCAAAAATTTTTACATTGTGTTATTTTCACATTGTATCAGGTTGAAGTTTTTTCACGACATTTACGATGTCACCCTATGTTAAATATTATATCACAAATTAAAATACGTCTTCAAGACGAAATAAATAATAACTTAGAAAAAATAATATTGTATTTCTAATTATATGCATAATGCTATAAATATCACAACTAAAAATATGTCTTCATGACTAAATAAACATATTTTAAGAAAATAAAATTTAATTCAATATTTAAAATAATAATATAGATAATATAAATTCACAACTAAAAAATAAATAAAAACAAAAATGAATATCACAAAATATTAACAAAAAAATTATTTTAATGTTAGTATTTTTCTATTAGAAACTGCTGATTTTTTATGTTCTAAATCATTAACACTTTTAATATAATTATTTAAAAGAATATTAGCAAAAATTTTGCATATTTTAAAATAAATTTCGAAACTTACTATACCACAAAGACATTTATAATCTAAATCAATATCAGTTAGGCATTCGTCATCTTTTTGTAAACTATTTATAGTTAAATCAATTAAAATGGCTTTTTGATTGGAACTTTGAAAAAACTTTAATTTTAAATGATCTTGTTTTAGAATTTCTTGAAATATAGCGGACATGTGAAATAAGATTAAACCAACTTCGTTGGAAGATTGCGATAAGCCGCATCTTTGTAAATAATTGAAATAATTGTATTTTGATTGTACACCTTTATCTTTTATAATTAAATTTAAACAAGAAGAGCACTTAATATATTTAACAACGTTATGTGAAGCATATCCGCCTACATGTAAGTAAGAAGAATTTTCAAATTTAGCGTTAACTAAATAAGAATTTGAATCTAAGATTGAATCAAAATCTGTAATTTCATATGAATAATCATACAAAGAATTATCATTGCAACTGTAAAGTAATTTTGAAAAATCTTTTTTGTTGTGAACAAATATGTTATTAATGCGAATTTTTTTCTCACACTCAATTACTTCAGTGTAAGAAACTTTATAGTTGCATCCTGCTAGAGAACGGTATAATCTAAATCGACTTTCAAGATCATCTGTTTGAAATTTCCCGAGTAAAACAAAGTCAACTTTTAATTGCTGTAATGAAAATTTTACAATGTCTATTATAGTTTTCGTTGTTAATATAAGTGCTTCACAGGTGTCCTTAGTTAGAGTACCAATATTATTAACGCTTTTATTCCAAACATCAAGCCATTAATTCTTCTAAAAATTTAATACT
The DNA here is from genome assembly GCA_963082915.1 of Dolichopus griseipennis. Lineage (NCBI taxonomy): Eukaryota > Metazoa > Arthropoda > Insecta > Diptera > Dolichopodidae > Dolichopus > Dolichopus griseipennis. Next base: position 65,368,197 of record OY720444.1, on the reverse strand, counting down.
TATATCCGAATCAGATTTTATTGGTTTACAAAATTCATTCCTTTTAAGATGTCCTTTAAGAGTGCCTTTAGTGTTTACAATATTCCACCATTTACGAACTATTTCACAGAACTCTGCAGTTTGAATCATGTTATGATCTCGCAGAGTTGCAATCGTTGAATCGTGGAATGTGTTATCTACTAGGCCCACATTCTGTCTTTCTAAATTATTCGGAAATAGTGTTTTATGATTTAATTTATTTGCTCTTTTGATTGGTAAATTTAGCTCAGATTCATATATTTTTCGAAAATCTTCAAAAGAAGCGTATTGTATTTCCAAAGTTTCAAAATTAGGATATATGAATGTCTGCTCTAAATTTCCAAGATTTAACCAATTATTACTGTCTGAACTAAATAATTTAAACATATTTTAATTAATTCTATTATTATCTGTAATAATTACTATTACAGAAAAGCCGAGTGATTGTACAAATTTAACTACATCACAAGTTAAGGAATGAATTTCGTTGCCACTCGGGCGAATTACAGGACATAAACGAACTATTTCTTTATAATTACCAAAAACTGATTTAATCATAAATGCCATTACAGTTCTAGCACATTGTAATGGCTTATTTTCTGCCATACCCGAAATATTGTTTGCTTTGTATTGCAAACCTTTATCAATGTATATTTCATCTATTAAAAGAGCAACATATTTCTCTCTGTCTGTTAATGATTTAGAAACATGTTGCAAATAATGCTCGTCATTGTTTGGTTGTTTATAATTTGGACTAATATGCATTTTAGAAGATATGCTTTGTAAATATCTTCTGCATGGCAAAATTAAAAATTTTCTTAAAATCTCATAAGTAGCGGAGGAATGAGACCAAATTAAAAAAGACATAATTAGTGTGTCCGACTCATATTTTGGTTTAATTTTAGTTAAAATATCTACCTGATTAGTTACTATATCCAATTTGCCACAATTTGGAAAATCTTCATCACAATTTTGAGCTTTCTTTAAATAATATAATGCACGATTTAAAAAATAATTTCGATTTTCAAAAGTTAAATCTTCATGATTAAATTTATAATACGTTAAAATATTTTCTAATTGCGACCAAAGTGTTAACTTTAAATTTTCCGGAAAAATCCATTTAAGTGCATTTTGAGGAACTTCCGAATCTTTTAAAATTACTTTAATAAATAAGTTACTATTAACTGAAATTCGAACAGCAAATTTACAATCTAAATCCACACTGTTTTCTAATAGAACAAAAACTAATTTATCATTATTTTCAAAAATTACATAATCACTAAATTTTATTTTATCTCTAAAATTACTTTTAAAATACTCAAAATTTTTAATAATATCCGACTGAAGGAATTGTTCGACTTTATTTTCCATTACAGTGTTGAATTCTTCTCTTCGAATTTCAGGATCTTTTCTCAATTTTATTTCGGTTTTTGTTAAATATTGTGGCAAATTGGGAAAGACGGACGGAACCGCTTGGTAATCTAATCTGGGATTTTTATATTTAAAATCAGGTTGAAAATCTGTTTCCCGAAAATGAATAGCACAAACTGAGGAATATTTTGTAGGTTCCCAGTTTGCCCTATGAATAGCATGAATCCACTTCTGTTTTATTTCAACATCCTTGGGAAAAGAAAATGTTGAAATTTTTTGCGAAGTCGAATCATAATTAGATTTACAACCTGGTACAACACAATGACGTGGCATTATTTATTTTAAATTGCAATGTTATTTACAAGCAATATATTATTTACAAGCAATATATTATTTACAAGAAATAAAATTATTTATAAAAATAACTATAAAAACAAATTGCACTTCAAAACTTTTTTAAAAAAAGCTAACTAACTAACTAAGTATTAATTTAATATTAAAAAAAAACTTAAACTAAATATTAATTGCACTTAGTAGGATAGGAACTAACTTTTATGTAGGTACATAGAACACTATTTACATATTTATATGTATCAATTTTACATATCAATTTATTTTATTTAATTCCGGTACTTAAAATACCTTTATTAATTAAAAAAATTATAATTTATTCACTTTACAAATTTAAAACAATCTTTATTACACTATATTTATTCCATACCTACAAAATTTTTATATTAAATATGTAAATAGATTTTACCAAAATTTTTTATTTACATATTATGTACGATTTTTAAATTTTTTGAACCGTACATACACAAAATTACATAAAGCACAAATTATTATTTTTAAATATCTACTTTTTATTAAAAAAAATGATATTTATTACCTTTTTTATATTATTTTAAATATAGATGAAAAAACCGCGCACTCTTCTTATTTACTTTTTTCATATACTGAAAGTATTTTTTGACATTTCAGTCAGACTAAACCAACGATTTGTAAATGTGTTGTGCATGGCTTGTGTATACGCACACTGTCGAAGGTTTTGGCACAGTCCATATAAAACAAAAACCTTAAAATTCAAGCTCTTTAAAATAAAAAAACAAGAAATAAAAAAAAAGCTTAAAGCTTTATACTCTCTTCATTATTAAATTAGAGAACGAAAAAAAAAAAACAAAAACAAAATAAAAGCTTTGTTGACTTTATTTTTTTGATAAAAATTTTGAAATATCTGAAGCCATCGAATAAAAATATTTTGAAGCGATCGAATGAGTATATGATCTTTTAAATTCAGAAAAAACAAATCTAATAAAGAAAAAAATTAAATTTCTTGTAATTGTAAAATTTCTTGCATATGAATAATATAATACATATAAAGAAAGACGTGTAGACACATTAAAGAAAAAATAATGTAAAGGAGTTTCAGTAAAACTGAAATTAGAAAACTGCATTAGAATTTGAATTAGGTACATATTATCATTGATTAAGAATTATATATAGATAAACATTTTCATGTTAAAAATTTGTATGAAACTTTTTTCGCATATTTTTTAAAATTCACTCAAAATCGTTGGCACGAATTTAAATGTATTGGTAACTATTTCTATTTTATAGTATACCCTTTATTTTTATTCTCTCAAAAATTTTTCACTCTACATAGTACATGTAACATGATTCAAGAATATGAATACTATGCACTAAAAAAAAGAAAAAAATCGAATAAGAAAAAAAACGAGGAAGTGTGTAGTAGAGTAGATTGTGTCAACTCTGGGATACCCGTATGAACGTAGTATAAACATTATAATATCATCAGATTAATTACTTTTGGCAAAATTTCAAACACACAGCTTTATTAGGTGTAGTGTAATGTTCATATAAAAGAAGGAGTTGTATGGCACTTACTCGAACCCTCTGCAGTAGACCAACCAACTTTTCCAGTAACTTTGGCCATTACACTTAACTACTTTTGGCAAAATTTCAGATACCCAGCTTTAATAAGTACAGAGTAATGTTCATATAAAACAAGAAGTTATATGGCAGCTACCCGAGCCCGTTGTGCAAACTGGCTGAATTTCAATGGCGATGAAGGTTTTTTTTAAAAATCCGATTTGTTGAAAGTTCCAGAATCCTAGTTGCTTTAATTTTTGAGTTATCGTGATTACGGATGGACAGACGTACGGACATACATAGCCAAATCGATTTATTTTTCAATTCTGATCCGATCCATACACTTGAGTCTATATCTACCCCCCTACTTCTCTGCGTCATAAACGTAATTGCAAATTTAGTATACCCTTTTGACAAATAGTCATACTAGTATAAACAATGATTTTTTCATTCATAAATTCATAGTTCATTTTTTCGAATTGATTTCGTTTTTTTCTAAAAAATTATTTAATTTTGTATGTACTTGCAGGCATACCTATATAGATATGTATGCATATAAAGGTTCTAAAATAATTATTTTAAAATCTAACTTTATAGATCTCAATAACAAATAACCTTTATGAATATTTGAAAGTGACCAAATATTTTATTTTCAATTTCTTATGAGGTTTAAATTGTAACGGGAAACTTTTTGTTTTGATTTTTTTCATTTTTGTTTAGATAAATAAACTTTTCTAAAACTTGCAAAGTGCATAGTT